>CM052299.1:2412189-2501804 GCA_028455765.1 Lasioglossum oenotherae | reverse complement strand
TCAAAATTAAAATTGAGCAAAATTAATTTCAAGGTCAAAACGTCAACACTTTCTTTTTAATGCACCTTATTACTCATCATATAGATAAAAGGAACAAAAGAAACCATGGATCAAAACTCGGCCGTTCTCTTAAAAAAATTACCCTTGGATAGGTCGACAAAGAATTCTTTCCTCGGAAAACTAAAGTAACAATTTCCAAAGGAATGTCACTAGAGGGACGACACATTGATTTGCCATGTGATCGCTTTGTAAATGGATGCGCGAGTCCTTTGTGTCAGTGATCCTTCGTCTCGCAGCCGCTAGCCGCCGGTATCTACAAGGTAAACGGCGCACAAGGTACGGTATAGGATAGGGGTAGGGATGGACAAGGCGCGTCTCCTGCGAAGCGTGTCCATCGGGCGGAGTGCACTCCGTCGCTTATGCGTGGCAAACGGGTTGATTGTCGGCCGGGACAATTCTCGTAGTTGAACCAATCGGAACAGACGTGCATCGAGACCGCGTGCCCGTGTCTACGGATGTGTATCAGAGGCTGCGGGCTAGTCGTCAATCACGCCGTCCGACGGGTCTTACTCGGCCGCAACAATAGCGATCGCAATGGAAACCGCCCGACGTCCGCTCGTCAATTTATTGGTCCCGATGTACCGCCCATACCGACACCTAATTTCCCAGGTTAATTATTCCCGCAAGCTTGTCGGCCAGGAATCGCGGCCCGTTATTCCTCGAGGAACCAGCGCGAACTTCTTCGGCCACCGCGTTCGAGTTTTAGCCGATTACTTGCTGCCCTCGAAGTTTTGATAAAGGTGTTACGTGTATGAGGTCGTTTCGTCGAAGACTCTTGTGCTTGACTCTTCATTTTGTGACAATTACAATTTTTTCACAATTTCTTTGTCACGTCGTGTGGTAATCGATGAAACGATAATTGATCAATGATAATAATCATGTTCAATGTCTTTGCACAGTGTAAACTCAAAATGCTCTCCTCCTTCTTGCGTTGGGTCCTCCAGACGTAGGATCGATGTAGAAGTAACATGGACGCGTTCATCGAGGTTTCTCGGTCGAAGGAGTCGAAAGTTTCCGCAGGTCCGAGGGATCGGGTGTCGGCGGGAGCCTTGTAATCTTTCTCGGTACCTCGAGCGGAGAAGAGGATCTCCAGGTATAAAAAGCTCCCGAAGGTTAGAGAACGAGAGGGAGA
This sequence comes from Lasioglossum oenotherae, assembly GCA_028455765.1. Lineage (NCBI taxonomy): Eukaryota > Metazoa > Arthropoda > Insecta > Hymenoptera > Halictidae > Lasioglossum > Lasioglossum oenotherae. The sequence continues at coordinate 2,500,612 of CM052299.1, read as the reverse complement.
GGAAGAGAAAAAAAGAGAAATGTCTTGTTGAATCGAAGAAAGTTCAGGCAGAAACCGAGTTTTCCCGTTAATTTCCTGGATTCCATTATTCAAAGTAATATCGGACGTTTAATGAAAGTTAAGCATTTCGGGGAAGTTTTCCATCCCTCCATCTTCGTCCGGAATTTTTTAGGATTTCGACGTGGACGACGAGCCGCTCGTAAACTGGCTGCAATTAACGGCTCGCGGAGAAACGCGTCCACGTTTCTCCTACTTCGCGTCGTCGGCAGCGATGCAAACTTCTTAAATTTACGGCTTATCCCACCGACACGCTCGCTAACGAATTTCTTTCTGCTTGGCTGCGATTCTACCGGAAACTGTTGCCTCTGTTGCCTGCTCCTTCGTTTCTGGCTCCTGCATACAGGAGTGTATGCAAAACGCTCGCAGGAATATAAACGATAAATAAAATCCGCAGTCTGCTCATCAGCATCTTCCTCCATGCTCGTTTATTTCGATTCTTCCGATGGAAGATCGGTGGATTAATGGCGATTAATCGGCGGCGATTAGACGAACTAAAGCCCCGTTCACTGTGGACCGAGAGGCTTGGTCACCGATGCGCGATCGAGAAGCAAAGAACGCGTCCGAGGGAAACGGTGGTCCATTGTTATCGGGTTTTGTTGCCGCACAATGTACTGTCTTCAGTCTTTTCCGCGCGTCACCTTTCCCGTTGCTCCATTGTTCGAGTGTCGCCCCGAATGCAATTTCCCAGCGCTCCCGTGGCCCGTGGTAAAATGTTTGTTTTAACGCGACTCGCGATGTGCCACCGCGTTTCTCTTTCGGCTCTATTGTTCACCGGAACCGCGGTGAAATAAATCGGCCGGATTTTCGAAAACGATACTCGCGACGATTGAAAAAAATCGAATTGTTTTCTACCCGAAACGCGAGCCACTATCGATAAAACCCGGGACCGAGAGCGTCAATTTTAAAAAAACGATGCAAAACATGGTTTGTTGAAGCAATTTACGGAAGAGGATGGTTTGATGTATGGACAAAAAAAAGTACAATATTTTGGGGACTCCCTGTATGCTTAACCCTTTGACTGCTAACGGCGTATATGTATATACACTCTAGCAAGTCTATCAATATATGCGAAAGGCGTACATATACGCTCGCTGTATTGTTTTACTGTAACATCTGTACTGTTTTACCAATTGATTCAATCCATCAATAGGCATTTTGCAAGAACATATTTTAAGCCGTCTCCGAAACAAAAAATCAAACGCGAAAATGTGTAGTAAATATTGTAGTAAACTCGAAATCAGATTTTATGCGTTGATCCATGCTTCAGAATATATCACACACAAATTGATTATTAAATTGTTTCTATTATCTTTCTATTATCTTTAATCGCTTATTATCGTTTTATTATCTTGATTCGTGCATTATCGTTTTATTATCTTTATTATCATTATGTTAAAATTGTCAAAATGAATTTGTTCCTCATTATCAATTTTGGATTTTTTCCTTCATATTTAATTAGCGATTATTATTGAAGGAATGTACAAATTCAGTTAAGTAAATTAAAATTGCTTAAAAAGCTACTTAAAATAACTAAAAAATGGATATTTTTAACTTATTTGTAATTATTATTGTTTTAAGCCCCAAGAATGGTATCAAATCTGCGGGTACTATTCTGCACTGTAAACGCGCCGTCCATATTGATAGATTCAAAGGGAAAGAAAGGGTTAACTAAAGAAACTTATTTAATCAATTCTGACGAAGTCGTTTCTATAGCTTCTATGATTATGATACAATTCTGGTACTAATTGTAAGCAGTGTAGAGCGAACAAGTTCAAATGAAGAAGAGGGGATAGCGATTTCCTTATTTCGGTAGAAACTCCATCGCCTTTAATCGGAACAAAACGATGTTGGACGATATTCGACTGGTTGTTTGAATTATCGCGCAGCTAATGAAAATGATAACGAGTAAAGAGGACGACCGGAGGATGGAGAGGCTCGCGAAGCACATAGAATCATCCGGAATCGTAGAAACGGCATCGGGCAAGACACGGCTCGGCGCGTCGAGAGCCACTAAAATCCGTTTCTTATTGTGCCTCCTTCACCGTCGCGTAACATTATTACGAGCGAGTCGTATCCAGCCCGCGAGTCCGTTGATATATACCTACCTGCGCCATCCATGATACCAGGTGGAAGCCCGGTGAGCAATAAAGATCCCTCCTCTTGCCCTCCTACGGCAATCCCCGGGTCCGCGTCCCCTGCTTCCACCTTTTCTGCTTCCGCCTCTCACAGAGGCAATGAAATAATTCCCCGCGACGCAAACCGGAAAGTCGAGAGCGTGTGACATTCACCCTCGATTCCCCATTCCACCGTTTCCCTTTCTCTCCTCTCCTCCCTCCCCGTCTCTCTCTCTCTCTCTCTCTCTCTCTCTCTCTCTCTCTGAGTCTCGCTCGTTTCCACTCTCTACAGACTGAAGAGTGCCACGTCTTTGTCGGTTAGCAGGCTCCCACTCGTCTCTAGCCCTCCCGACGCATAATTCGCTTTTCGAATAAACGAGTTCTCGGGTTCGCGCGAGAAATCCGACCCCGCGAATGCACAATTATGCTCGTGACTCGTCTACTCTCTACTGCTGTATGCCGGGTAACCGTGCGCCCGAATCACGCGCGCCTATTTCCAAACGAATTATTCCGCGCAACAGAGGAAATGCTTCAGGCTTCACGTTTCGGACGTTGGTTTCGCCGTGTTACACGGTCTTCGGATGATTTTAGACAGTGGATCTTTATGCGAAATAAAAATTTCATGAAACTTCACTGTCTGGGACCAAAAATTTTCAACGTTTCGGTACGCAGCTCCCTAAGTGTAGGAGCGACGAGATTTTGAAGATTTTCTGTATGCGTGTAATTATATTTGTAAGAGTGTATCTACGTAATCAACGGTGTAAAGAAAGAGACAAACGAAACGCATGAACAAAACATGACAGCGAGAAACATATAAAAAAAGACGCGTTCACGCAGTTACGGAGATTCTCGAAAAACACGAATAGAGATATTGACGTAAAAGTTTATACGATACGATTACGATTACGGAACGGAACACGACGAATTACGGCTACGCGATTTACTATTAAAGGTTTATTCAGTTACATATACATATATTGTTATTCTCAGTTGTGTGCTACTTTTCGTTCAATAAATATTTATAGTTCAACATCTTTACTCTTACATGAATGATTTTTAAACATTTACTTTTGATGATATTTCCTGTAGACATTAGTCTTTCAGATACCCCCAATGCAACGGCTAGTCGTCCAGTTTAATTGTTATCGATTTTGATGTTCCGGGTCAAAGTAGACCCAGGTTAGGACAGTTCCCACTGGGGGAATCGCGTTTGAAAACATTGACCGCGCTTCGACGTTCGCAGTATCAGCCAAAGATTGCGACGAGCCGGTTGGCCGATGATCGAGAATCAGACGATGTCGAGGTCCTCATCGCTTAGGACGTCAGTTTCGAGGATTAAAATTGGCTGGGCTCCAGGATCAGAAGGTCCCCGGGTGCTTCGACACCGTCGCCTGGACGAGGAGTCCCGTAAAAACGCGTCTCCACTCTTTCCTAAACTGTTGTTCGGCCCGCAAAGCAACCCCTCCATTCAGCAAACCACCCTCTCTCGCATCCAGCCCCCGCATCGCTCATACCACCCCCAATTCCTCTCTACCGTTCAAGTTCGCGTACTTCGTTTCGAGTAGGCGAACGCGCGCCGTCTCTAAATGGAATTGGCCTCGCGCCAGTGAATACTCGCGGTTCAAGGAAATAGGATTTCTCGTTCGGTACGCAGGATTCGGAAGACGTTTGCGCCTCCGCAATCTCTTTTCCAGCGATTTACGCGCGATCGCTTGCGCGCACGGATTTCCACCGCTTGCTGCTGTGTTGCCTTGCCAGAGACGTCGCGAGTCCGCGCCGCGCCTTACCATCGTGGCAGATATTACTGCGCGCGGCACGATTTCCGTTTATCCTAACGCGACGACGTATTCTCCGTTCGTGCCATCAGTTTTTGAAATCCGTGCACAGCCCCTCTCCCCACTAACCCCCTACCCGCAAGAATATTCGAAGATCGAAAACGAACCGCGATGAATAAATAACCGCGCGACGCTTGGCGTTCTATCTAACGAACACTGAGAGCGCCTGCTGTGTTATACAGGGTGTCCCAAAATTCCTTCAACAGCCGGCAATGGGAGGTTCCTGCGATCATTTGATGCAACATTTTCCTTTGCAAAAATGTTATCCGCGGCTTTGTTTTCGAGTTATTAACGAAAAACACGGACCAATTAGAGCGCGACTTATTGTTAGACGCGAGTGGCATAGTCGGCCAATAAACAGTTGGCGCGCCGGCTGTGCCAACTCGCGTCTAAGTCGCGCTCTAATTGGTCCGTGTTTTTCGTTAATAACTCGAAAACGAAGCCGCGGATAACATTGTTGCAAAGGAAAATGTTGCATCAAATGATCTCAGGAACTTTGCCGGCTGTTGAAGGAATTTTGGGAGAACCCTGTAGAAACGGGAAGATTGAATTTATTCTGAGTTTCGTAGTCCTAGGTAAATTTGATCATCTAAATCTCTACTTTATTTACTGTTAGATACTAGTCAAGTTAATTTTTTGTTACGAAATTTCACTGTCACTCGTGTTTTTTTCATATTTTCAACTCATATTTAAGCTGAGTTTTTGAAAATTTATAAGATTGAATGCATACTATACCGCAACTCTTTCATTTCACCACGGTTGAGCCGTTTTCCCGTCGCGTGTTGTCGGCAAGCGTGTTTTCCTTTCCGAGAGCCCCCCATTCACAATTTTGATCGAGTGTGACGGATGAGTACAGGTACGGTGCACTTATAAGCGCCGCTACTTATGATAATTCGGTTGGCTGGTCGACCACGCCATTTTCTCTAGGCCATTCATTACTTTCGCGATCGGTATCATAGACGGTTGCCTCTCCACGTTGCCTCCTAACTAATTAACTCTTCCAGTTGGTAGTTGTAACGAGTCTGTGGCTTGAGAGGTAATTAACAGGTATGTGTGGGGTAAAATGCCGTTTCCAGTGGTGTCTTATTGTTAGTGAAACAGTAGATCGAATCAGGTGCTTTCTTTCCGAGTTGTTTGAAATCTCGATCTTTCCAATTAAATGAAGCAATATTTCAATGGAAGATAAATGAATCTTTAGTACATATAACTGTACACCTGAATGCTTGGCAACCTAGGTTACCCATGCGTCAGGACTACGAGCTTGCAACCATCGCGAAGAATTTTTCACAAGACAAACTGCGCCGATCGGAAGGAGACAAATGTTCCTAAACCTAAGCAATCCATAGGGCACTGACCTCCGTGCACCTCGCAGACCAGGAACAGGTCAGCTCCTTCGGGATAGGCCTCGAACAGTTTGCTCATGTCCCTCCTCTTGGCGTCGTAGATTATCGGCTTGGCTGGTGGCACTGCGAACAAAAAGAGAAAACGGTTAGCAAAACGCGAGCTGGTAAAACGTAATACGTCCGAGAGACGTCGGGGCGAGTCGCGGAGACGACAGAGAAAATAGGTCGTGATCGCTCGGGAACGGAATAACAGCGGGATCGCGGAGACGGTGCAGGGAAAATAGCTTCCACTCGACTCCGAAGCTTCCGCTTTCTCTACCCCTTCTTTTCCATCCCTCTTTTTTCTCCCCTTCTTCTACGCGCCCCTCTTTCTCTTTTTCTTCGTCTACTTCTTCTTTTGCCAGTTCCACTCTTTCATCAACCGGATTGGTTTGCGATACAGCTCCCGCATTCGCTCTCGGTAACCGCAAACAGGCCGAGTTTCATCCTGTCGTCGAGTCGCGTGCTTCAACGAATGCCGGATGGAAATTTGCCCCCACCCCTCTCCTTTTCCCACGCGGCCATTGTCGCCGCAAACTCGACTGGAAACGCGCACCTGCAACGGCTTCGCCGTGTTCCTTTGCCCCCGTGCCGGCGCCACTACGCATTGGGCCGCAAGCCCGGTTTTCATGGGCAAAATTGAATTTTTGAAGTTTTGTATCTTGACAAAAGTTGAAAAATTTTTCCCATTTGTTTTGCAATATTTGAAAAAAGTATTTGATCACAATATCTGCGAGCATGCTCTTTGTTCAAGGGTTTCATCAATTAGTCGAACCCCAACGCAGTTCCCTATTCTTCATTCTTATCTTATCTTTAGCAATTTCTAGGCGGTTAGGAAGTGTCCAGGCAACAGCTTAACACCGGCGCTGCGATTTTTCTACCGGCAGCATCTCTTATCGAGCCTGTGTATCCGACTTCTTTTCAGTTTCCCCGGCAATCGCGTAGTCGATATCGCGATAGGATAGTGTCGAGGGACCCAGACGCTCCGGAATAGCCTGTTTGCTGCAGAATGTATCGCTCCGAGCCACGATTACACTCCGAGCGACTGATTTGCTCGGCTTTATTTCAATAATGCGTTCAACCTCCGTTCCACAGCAGCAGCGACCGTACACATTGTCCTTGTCCTCGTTGGTGTGGCTCGATGTTTGCTCAAATTTCCATTTCCACTGGCATTAACCCCCATATACGCATCTCGAATGGTGTACAATTTGCACGCGAATAGGAGAAAAGATTCTACACTTTCGAAATTCAAATTTAATGGAACATTATTATCAAACTTGCTATTATTGAACATTATTATTATTAGAAAGGGTAACATAGTTTTGATAGTTACTTCGAGAGAAGTTCGCCAGCTGCCCGTAAATGATAACAGTGTGGCTTTTGGGATTACTTGAATAATATATATATATATATATATATATATACATTTCCAATATGTCATTAATTATGTACATAAACAGTAAACTGAGGAAAAAAAGTAGTTACTTCAATAACACGCGTGTTATTGTAATTTTTTTACTTCGATGAATATCAATGTACTCTTTTCAATAGTATGAAATTTAGAAGCCAATTGTAATGTATTTGAATTGTCTATCATGAAATGATTGATAATAGTATTTGATTTAATACCGTATATTATTATTCGTAATATTTCTTCTTTTCCTTCAATCAGATATGTTGTTAAAAAAATTTGAGAAATGTTTTGATTTATACTGGAATTGGTTCGAGGCCATATCTTATTTTTTTTGAAAACATTGATGGTCAAGCTATTGGCTTATATGATTGGCGGAAATGAGTTTTGCTATTGAAATTCAATAGTATTAAATATTAAAATAAGTTCATATGATATTGGCACTATTCAATAGTACATCTTATTGAATCAACATATATTTTTTTTGTTCCGACAGGATCTTTTTCTCAGTGTACGGTCCACTGTGCGCGTTCCCTAAGACGTAATCGTTACATAGTTATAGCTATATGTATTACCTTTCCCCTTCTACGACGACATTCTCCCACGCTTCCGTCATGGCTCGGTCACGTGAGACCTGTCACGTGACTACTCCGGTACTGACATAGAGAGGGTAACATTTTCCACTCGATTCGAGTCAATTCCCCCGACCTGGCGATTCTGCGCATTACCAATCAAAGAACGACCAACAAACGCGGGCACAACGATACAAAGAGCGTCAGAATTAAATCGTCAGACAAGGGTTTAGAGTCGAGGGTTTAAAGTAAAATGGTAGGTTTAAAGACGGTTATACTGCACGGTCTGCAGTGTCCGTTCCCGAAACTCGCTACACAAGCGATGCGATTGAAGACAGCGGGACGAGATCAGCCACGGCACTAATGCACGTCGAGCCATCAAGCTTCCCGGAGTTGTTTTCGCTACGTGGTCGTTTCCATTCCCCTCCCCACATGGTCCTCCGTTCATGAACTCGCGTCAGTTCCGTTTCGAATGGAAGAGAGATCCTGATCGCGTTCGTTCCGTTTCGAACGTCGCTGGCTATAAAATCGTAGAGCAAACCGTTCGTTCGAGGGATCGATTCGTGAAACGAAAGAGAGAGAGAGAGAGAGAGAGAGAGAGAGAGAGATACGATTCGTCGAGAGATTCTCGTTCCGCGTCCTTTCTCCGGAGAACGATTCGCCCGTTCGGCGCCGAGCCGTGGCAAAACGGAAGCGGCGAAACCGACCCCTGAAGAACAACCACCACCAGCACCCCTCCTCCATTCCTCGGTGGATATCCGATGTGAAACGACTCGCAGCTCGATCCCTCGGAGTCTGTACAACAGACGGACGTCGTAATCTTGCCCGAGATTATAGCCGGGGCCGAGCCCAAGACGCCGGTTTAGCGCAGCTAATGCCGGCATTCACGACCTTTTATAGCGCGTTTATCCGCCACCCATACGCCCACCACCGACGCAGACAGATCCGATGTTCAACCCGTCGTCCCCCGCATTGTTCTTCCGTGACAATCGAGAACCGCTCTGCCTCTCTTACGGAGACGACCCTTCCCTGACTCTACCATTGTTCCCCGTCGAACGTTCAATTTTCAGCCGGGATATCCGAGACCCTGATTTCCAAAGTCGACCAGATCCAGTTGCCAGTCCTTCGATGCCCTCTAGCATCGAAAAGCTAGTTTCTACGTTATTTTATTAAGATTTCAAGATCGTGGCTATACGTTGTCAGATGTGGATTTATACTTTTCGTTGTATGTGCTTGTAGAGCATGCGAAGGCGAATCAGACGAGTAAAATGATGATGTTCTGCATTGATCGTGGGATTCAGGAATGAAATGGAAATTTATTTCATCCCTTATATAATGACTTTGTTACATTGAAAACAACATTACGATATTCTTGAATTCTTCTAATCTTTTACTGTTTTATATCTCATCCAACCAGTTTCTTCATAAATGCATAATCATCCGCAGTCTAATTATGATACGATCATGGTAATCGTTCGATTCGTCTTTGCATGCTCTACGAGTACATCCAAAATGTAAGCTACCATCTAACAATATGCCGATACCGTGAACTGGGTCGTAGTGTATCGGAGCCCGATAGATAGTAACATAATCTCTGCATCCTTTCTCCCACCCAGCGTATCTGTTCTACTCTGATAAAGCTGTTCGTAGGAACAGGAGTACCCTTTGGTACACATAAGATCGTTGTGTTTGGCTTCCTTGAAAAACTCGGACGGGGAAAATCGAAATCACGGGTAATTGTTAGCGATGTTGTCGGACAAATGCGGCCTTGCGGGAGCAACAGACGACAGGCTTGAATCTATAGGTAGCCTGGAGTACATGAGCGGGAAAGGAGGACGACAAGCGGTTGGGCACGTCTTGGTCCGATAGCGTCGCAGAATATCCCGCAAATGGTGTATCCGGATCGTGGCGAGGAAGAGATAGCTGCGAGAGCCGAGTGCACACTGGATGCTCGACCATAAGCGCACGGGGAAAAATGAAACCTGAAAATGTCTCACTGACTCGTACTACCAGCAAAATAGCACACGAAGGTCCTCTTTATTCGTACCATTCTAGGGACACGGAGCTAATTATTACTTTTTCAAATGAAATTACACATTGTGTCTGCGCGTTTCAGTAAGCAAGAACTTTTGCACTGACCTAATACTATTTTCAATGGACTAAAATGATTATAGAGAGAATTCTTCTGTTTCCTGCAACAAATACCAAGAGATTTTCATTCGCATAAAGATCCTCAGTCTATGCATTGGATCTGGGCTGATTGGTGGGGGAAGCGTTTGAGAGTCCCCATTATCGACAAGTCCTCTAGCGGTCCTAGCTCCTGTGGATAAACACAATAATTTTACCCGTGGTTTGAAAAGAAAACAGTATATTTAGGAAGAAAAATATGAATATAACTGGTAGAACAAAAATGAATATATAATTGAATACGTGTTTCGCACGTGTTCTCACTTCTCTCTACATATTTCGCTATGACTCTGTCTCTCTCTCTCTCTCTCTCTCACTCGCTCGTAATCTCTCGCACATTTATACTCTTCGGCGATTGGCAACACACTCTTTAAGCGTTCTCTCTCCACTCACTCATCTCTCACTCGGTCATCGATTATCACGCACCGAGATCACCTTTCATACTTCAAAATAAACATATACTGAGAAAAAAAAGTAGTTACTTCAATAACACGCGTGTAATTTTTTACTTCGATGAATATCAATGTGTTCTTTTCAATAGTATGAAATTTAGAAGCAAATCGTGACGTATTTGAATTGTCTATCATGAAATGATTGAAAATAGTATTTGATTCAATACCGTATATTATTATTCGTAATATTTCTTTTTTTCCTTCAATCAGATATGTTGTTAAAAAAATTTGAGAAATTTATTGATTTATACTGGAACTAGCTTTTTCCCGCGACTTCGCTCGCACAGAAAACCGTTTAATGCCCTCGGAAATTGATATTGTTTCTTACCCCCATTCACTCCTATAGAGTTTTAATTTTATGTCATGCCGCCATCTTAGATTTCAAAACCCCTTTTCACCCCCTTAGGGGATCAATTTTTTAAAATGCCGAAACAGGTGTTTGATTAATTATATCAAAGAGCATTAAGACCAAGTTTCAAGCAAATCCGACCACGAACAAAATATTCCTCATACAAACGTTGCAACCCCTTTTCATCCCCTCGGTGGTTGAATTTTTTGAAACACCAAAATAGATGTTTGATTAATTATGTCAAAGAGCATTAAGACCAAGTATGAAGTAAATCTGACCACGAACAAAATATTCCTCATACAAACGTTGCAACCCCTTTTCACCCCCTTGGGGGTTGAATTTCGAAATATCCTATCTTATCTCTTGTATAGATCATAAAGGAAAGCTCTGTGCAAAATTTCAGCTTTCTAGATTCAAGGGTTTAGCATGGGCGTTGATCGGTGAGTGAGTGAATGAATGAGTCAGGACTGCATTTTTATATATATAGATTGGTTTGAGGCCATATCTTATTTTTTTGAAAACATTGATGGTCAAGCTATTGGCTTATATGATTGGCGGAAGTGAGTTTTGCTATTGAAATTCAATACTATTAAATATTAAAATAAGTTCATATGATATTGGCATTATTCAATAGTACATCTTATCGAATCAACATATATTTTTTTTCTTTCGACAGGATTTTTTTCTCAGTGTACATATCCTTATGTCTCATTTTCATTCCGCTTCATACATAAAACCAAATCCGCAGCTCCTACTCCTTTCCTCCTTTCTCGCACATTTTCCGCAGTCGCCAAAACATTCAAAAGTACCCTCCGCAAAATACAGCGCAGCAGTTTCCCTTCTCATTGCTCGAAGTTAGTACTGTGTCCGGTTTCTCGGCGAACACCCAGTATGCGAGACGTAGCTCCGTAAAACGTGTAGAAACTGCATAGCGCTGGGTTCCACGGAACTAGCAAGTAAGCACGCACGGGTAAACAAATGCAAGACGGATCGTGCATCGCGGTGCAAGGCGTTTGCGTTCAGGACGGTGCAGAAGAAGCGACGTTGTTGGTGTCGTAGATCGCGGAAGACGCGTTCGCACGTAAGGCGACAAGCCACGGACGACAACGTCCTCAGTTCTGGGACAGCGAAATAAGCAACGGACCACTGCTATCCGCGTTACCATCACGAAGAACTCGGGGAACTCGTCGAACGTGACGAGACTGTAGCTGCAGGTAGCAGGTAGCTTTCCTGTGTGCTATTCTCTATGGTCTCTATGGGCCGGGCCAGGCTTCCGGAAGCTCTGTGCAAGAGGAGAGATTGGAGTTTACTCCGGGAGCAAATGCTTGAAACAAAACGAAGAACGCTTTTTCGTGTCGTTTATAGACTGCCGATTTGATGCATTTACGGAAAAACTAAGGGAATTTCATTTATTAATTAATAAATGAATGCTTTCGGCCAACTTCGGCCTCTCGTTTTATTCGTCAATATGTTCGGAGTCGTTTTTGCTTGACTTTTCATCGAGGCTGTTTTATTTGGCTTGTACATAATCGGTGGTACACATGCCACCTGTCAAGTATATTCGATCGTATTTTATTCATCATACGATTAAATACTGACCGCCATCAGATCCTTTTTAGTCACCGCTATGTACATTTATGTGTTCAATCGATTTTATTTATGTCCCAAGGCGACAGAGGATCGAGTTTGATCAGATACTTTCCGAGAGATTCCACTTTTCTACACTGAGAAAAAAATCCTGTCGAAACAAAAAAAAATATATGTTGATTCGATAAGATGTACTATTGAATAGTGCCAATATCATATGAACTTTTTTAATATTTAATACTATTGAATTTCAATAGCAAAACTCACTTGCGCCAATCATATAAGCCAATAGGTTGACCATTAATGTTTTCAAAAAAATAAGATATGGCCTCAAACCAATTCCAGTATAAATCAATACATTTCTCGAATTTTTTTAACAACATATCTGATTGAAGGAAAAAAAGAATTATTACGAATAATAATATACGGTATTGAATCAAATACTACTTTCAATCATTTCATGATAGACAATTCAAATACATCACGATTTGCTTCTAAATTTCGTACTATTGAAAAGTATACATTGATATTCATCGAAGTAAAAAATGACAATAACACGCGTGTTATTAAAGTAACTACTTTTTTTTCTCAGTATACAGAGGGTGCCTCAGCTGAAGGCGCCCACCTGAATGTCTCCTTTATTTTTAATGGCACAAAAAATATTAATTGCATAATTTAAATGGTATCGAAGGAGGAATATCATAGAAGAACAATTTCTTTCGTCCGGTTATTTTGTCATATTTTTTTCAAGGTCATCGTTATTTTTTATCCGGAAAACTTCGTTTTTTATTCCATTTTATAGCGGCTGAAAAAATACATTTGAATATACTTAAGCCACAATCAAGATGGAATAAAAAAAACATTGTAAGTTTTCCCGATAAAAACATAACGATGACCTTGAAAAAACTATGAAAAAATAACCGGACAAAATAAATTGTTCTTCTATCAAAATCTTCCTTCCATACCATTTAATGTTTTCAATGTTTTCAAAAAAATAAGATATGGCCTCAAACCAATTCCAGTATAAATCAATACATTTCTCAAATTTGTTTAACAACATATCTGATTGAAGGAAAAAAAGAAATATTACGAATAATAATATACGGTATTGAATCAAATACTATTTTCAATCATTTCATGATAGACAATTCAAATACATCACGATTTACTTCTAAATTTCATACTATTGGAAAGAATACATTGATATTCATCGAAGTAAAAAATGACAATAACACGCGTGTTATTGAAGTAACTACTTTTTTTTCTCAGTGTAGATTTATTTTCGCATATGGGGTGTTTAAAAAATTGATCAAAATTCTTAGGAGTTCGTAACTGTAGATCGCCTTGAAGTGGCCTTAAACTTAAAACGAAGTATAGAACTGACTTCCAACAAATTGCACGTATAATTGCAACTGTAACAACCGTTGAAACAACTTTGAAATTAGAATGAACAATAAAATCGCAACTGAGCGAGACATTGGGATGGACTGAGGAGTGTGGAGAAAGGAAAGTGCACTGGTTAAGCGAACAATGCTCGCGGAAACCTCTTCAGTTCGGGTAGACCGTTCCCGATCCTTTATCTTTGCGATTAAACGCGTCGGTAATGGATACGGGTAGGAGGCCAGCGCGGCGTTCGTTAAAAGAAAAAGAAACGAGGCGGGAATGGCTCGCGAGAGGGAAGTAAATCTCCGAAAGTAACGGCAGAGTCCAATAACGAGTGCGTGATACAGTCTGGAAGTCGATAAATCTGATCGGTGTCCTGGAAAGTCCAGAACACGGCCGAAAGAGCGAGAGCGAGAAGCTGGACGAAAGTGGAAGTGGAAGCGGGAAAGTGGAGTTCGTTAAACGAGCTTAACGTGTGCCGCTCGCGGTAAAGCATTACTCCCGGCTAACGGGCCGTGTTGCAAACCCTATTAGCAATATATTTTCTCGGTCCACCGGATCCGCGGCTCTCGGCTATTGTGCAGAAGGCCATTCCGAGACAAGCCGCGTCGTCCGAGCGGTTTGTTTCTCATCCTGGAGCAGAACTGACCGTGTCCGCGCGTTTTCCTTTCGTCGCCGCCAACTGGAAACTTTCTTGGTCGACGAACTGGACGAAGTCGATCCTGCAGCACCGTTGTGTTTCCGTTCGCTGTTTCGATTCGTCTGCTTGTTCACACGTGCACTACTACGCAGTTTTTTGGATATGCTGTACGGTGTGGCGAGCAATGGACAAAAGTGAAAAAAGTCAAGAAACAAAAATAGATTCCAGTACTACAGTATTTTGTCGATAATTGTCCCCAACACGGGCCTGCCCAGGGACAATTATCCGCCAGGGATACCATATTCTTTGACTTTTGCCGAACATGGTCGCCGAGAAATGTAAACATAATTAATCGAAAATAAAGCGTCTTCATTTTTCATTATTTATCGATGGGACTTTGACCAACATATTAGTCTCATTATTCTAATGAAAATGATACCAAATATGATATAATTTAATATGAATAATAAGGAAGGACAGCGTATGGGAAAGAAAGAGACGCGGAGAGTAGCAGCCCGCCGGCACAGTTCAAAGAACTTCCACAAGTAAATATAATCGGAATGATATCATATTTGGTATTATTTTTATTAGAAAAGTGCCACGAATATGTTGGTGGAAGTTCCACAAAAAAATAATAAAAAATAAAGAAGTTTTGTTATTGGATTAATGTGGTCTCACCGATATACCCGAGCCGTATGGTGTCATACTTCTCGGCGACCGAGGCCTCTCGAGTTTCGTAGCCCCTCAAGTGGGGATAGTTCTGAGACACTTATCGGCCAGACATTTGGTACATTTATCGATAAAATACTGTGCTCATAATTTAGACCGAATTTGCCAATTTATTGTCAAAATGGTTTATTTCGCAAGAGTCCTAGCACCTCTTCTGTAACTGTGACTCTGCAGCCCCGAAATTTTCAGAGTTACGGAGAGAATACCGAGCACTAGGAAATCTGAAGGGGGTACTTCGCTGGCGAGAAGGTCCGTGGTCAGGACACGGTTTGAAAATATTTTCGCAGATTTCCAGGACATTGCCCGAGGAGTACACGACCTAGGTACTCGCGAAGGAACGGTGGATTATCCGACGTAATTCGAGGTTTCTCTCCGTGCGTCGCGTTGTCCTAAAGGCACCGTGCCGAAACGCGAGCGAATGGAAAACTTTGTGATCGAGAATCGCCAGAGGTAGTTGCCCCCCCCCCTGCACCCCCGAAACAACCGTTGCAAACCTGGGCCGTCCTTCGGATCGAGTAAACGTCGACAGAATTTCCTCGGATATCGAACGAATCGGTTCCGAAAACAGCCGCGGGCTATCGCGCAGAGTTTATCGCAACGTGTTTTCTTCCGTCTTGTTCCGACTCGCGATCTTCTCTTTTCAAACGACGTGGAGCACGCTGCAGTACCTAGCTGTTATTTAAAATGAAATTCTGTTTCAACGAGGAACAAGGTTTCCTAAATTATAACAAAGGAGTGAAATAAAAATTTATTTTATGGTTGTAAATGATATAACGATATTTTTGCCGTTTCTAATTACGCTCGTTCTTGTCCTGAATTACAACAAAGGAGTGAAATAAAAATTTATTTTGAGGTTGTAAATGATATAACGATATTTTTGCCGTTTCTAATTACGCTCGTTCTTGTCCTGAATTACGACAAAGGAGTGAAATAAAAATTTATTTTAAGGTTGTAAATGATATAACAATATTTTTGCCGTTTCTAATTACGCTCGTTCTTGTCCTGAATTACGACAAAGGAGTGAAATAAAAATTTATTTTGAGGTTGTAAATGATATAACGATATTTTTGCTGTTTCTAATTACACTCGTCCTTGTCACAAATGCATAAAACCTGCTGTCTGTACGCGACTCACGTGGCAGATGTCACGTCCGTTGGTCCAGCCACTAACAATAATTAACAAATCAAAAATATATTTTCAATCTTTTTCCGATAATGTGTTGCGAAAGACGTAAACACTGAATTTCATTATTATTAAGCTATCAAATATCGCATCGAGTTACGACCGTTAGCAGCCATCTACATGGGATTATTACCCCGTGAGATTTATTTCGTTATTAAACCCCACTTCGAATTCAGAAACCTTATCAAATAAATAAGAAGCGACTTCAAAACCAGCTTCGATTTCAACTATCGAAATTCTATGATAAAACCCAAGTAATCCTAATTATCCGAATTAAGGTAGGCGCACACTAGACCGCACCGCTCCGCTCCGCGACTGCACGCCGACCGCTGTTTTGACTTTCTTCTATTAGTTTCAATGGGAGTGCGCACACCTAACTTCGTAGCGGTACGGAGGCGTGCTGGCGCTGTGACGTTGCTGTTAGGTGTGGGCACTCCCATTGAAACTAATAGAAGAAAGTCAAAACAGCGGTCGGCGTGCAGTCGCGGAGCGGAGCGGTGCGGTCTAGTGTGCGCCTACCTTTATGCGTTCTATCCTTGCTAACAATATTTTATAAAAGTCCACCTCGCACGTAACACAGTCAAAGCGTTAATATTCAATCGAAAGTCACGTGGAAGCCGAGTCAAAATTCAATCTACCATCCTAGGTCACGAAGAGCCATCACGTCACCTGAAAAAATCATGCCAGACCCATCCTCATAAACCGGAAACTGTCGAAGAATTCCGAGGCGTGTTTAATCCGCAAGTCCATCGGTATTCGGCGCAAGAAAATATTCTGGCGATTCGAGTTTATCGGATTCCCAAGGCGCATCCAGCTCTCATCACCAGCCAGAAAGATGCGCAGACAGACGGACGAACGGACATGTTCAGGGTGCACGTGTACGACTGCAGGGCTGCAGTTGCATCGTGTTGGTGACCGGCTGCTGCGTGACTTGGGTATCGGGTCGGGGCCACGTAACGATTACCGTTAAAAATTTAGGAAAATTCCGGCCGAGGCGATGTTATTTTTATGCGAGCGTGTTGCCCCCGCTCCGCCCCCCCCCACTTTTAGGTTCCCTTTTGGTTCTCGTTCTGGCCCCGGTGCCCACCTCGATATGCGCCGCACGTATTTCTTTGTGTATTCTCTGAAACACTTTTTCCCGTTGCAATTGTATTCCCGCTGGATTTTTCATGACAATAACGGCTCGAGCTGTCGCGATTCCCGTCCCCGCTGTTTCCCGTCGACGTCGAACCGAACGATTAAGCGCCCCGGGCGCCCACAGCCTCGCCGAATCGCTACGAGGACGGTTATGTCACGGTTATGTCATGTGAAAATAACGGGAGGTTTAGGAATCTTTTCTCGCCCGACTATCGCAACGGATTTGCACCAAAAAAGTGCTATATTATATTATTCTGTGTTGATTAAAGGTAAATCGCGTCGCGTCGGTCGGATTGTCTCAGTACCTGCTATTATTTTCTGAAGAAAAAAATATAGTATTCCACTAAAAACAAAATTATTAGTATTATGTTCCAGCAATCCGATCATCTTGAAACTTTTGTAACTATTAGACAGGTAACAGAACATTGTTCTTGAATTTTTTTGGAAGTGGTCACTCGAAGGGCTGCTTGCAATTCCCCCCAAAAATTAAATGATATTTTTCTACCCTTAATAATTTGACCACAATTGTGAAAGAAATATGTAATATGAAGGTTGTAAGAAAGAAAATGATACAGCTAAGGGTGTTTACCCTCATATCATCCTTATATGATGGGTTAGCGACTTAAAATTTTATCTTTCAACCTGAAACCATTGTTTTCCGCACAGTGTCAATAAAAATTGTGGGTGGGGTCGCTGGACCATTCTTAGTCTGCTAGACCAACGTGAGACGCAAGAGAAAGCAGTGAAAAATATAAAATATCTGCTTTCCAGATACAGTATTTAATTTAAAAATTTCTCGAGGAAATTTCAATTTTGGTCGGATGCTACCCGAAATTCCAGTTAAAATTTACGACAGTACGAGTCTCTCACACAATCGGAAATCTGTGCAGAACGTGATCGCGGTGCCTCGCAGCGTGGAACAGCACAAGCAAGCAAGCCTATAAATTCTTGGCAATCTGCGCATCCACCAGCCCGTATATCTTCGGTTTTTATTCTCCCTCTGGCCGGGGGATGTATGAAGAGACAATTAAAGTCTGTGTTTTAATTAAAGAACTCTGTCGAGCTTATTTACAGCTTCGTCGGGATTCAGGCGAGTGATTCAGCGCAGGAACGCGACTAGAATGGAAAAAGGAGAAGCGAGAGCCGCGTTACAATTTCCATAAGCCGTCGACGGGATTCGTGGAGTTCCCTTCTTGAACAAGATTGCTCGAAGGGAGAGGGTGCGTGGGAATCTGTCAAAGGATATTGGAACGATCCGGGCTTCTGACAATTAGTTGTGACTCGTTTTTCGAGAAAGGATGCCTGCAATACGTTGAGAAGGTAGCTGAAGCCATAATAACTGTATTTCATCTGTGTTCTTCCTTGCTTCTTAGTTCCTAACTGACGGTAATATATTGCAAATGGTAGTCGAACGACGAACAGCCATTATGACAGTCTGTATCTGGTCAGGATTCTGCGGTAAAATCGTACTAGACCAGAGGCGAAGGTTCTGTCTGCGGCATTGACGTTTGCGTCTTCGACATCAGTGGCCCCGAAACGCCACTTTCAGACATTTCTCCGTTGAAAATCCCGCGAGACGCGGCGACCTTGGGATTTTCCAGAGAGTTGCCGTGTCTCGAACGCGGCTGCATTTTCGTGCAGGTTGTCACGGAACTGCCGGCCCGGTTAGGCGAACGATAAAACTCGTCGAACAAGGATGCCGGCGTGCCCGTCGTTTCGCCGCACCGGAATAGAAACACCGTAGTGTTTTATGGTTTGCGCCTTCTACGGAAATTGGATGTTTTACGAACGCTGCCGACTCCCGGCAAACGTGACCGGGAAAGATGGACTCGCTGCACACCGTATCTGCCAGTCGAACACATTCTCCGTATCTTTCTCTCTCACTTTCTATTCGCTTGTCCCGCGAGTCTTTTCTCCTCGTCCTCACTTCACCCGTTCCACAGGCTCGTCCTCCATTTTTCTTATCGCAGCGGGGTCGAACGTTTGCGTTTGACAAGCGATCGTTGTCCTTGCTACGAGGCACTGTTACTTTAGAAGCGGAGAACTAGGAAAATGCTCGCGATCGTTCGCCTCCCTTTTCATCGCGATGATTGTTCGCGGCCCCGCCCCCACAGTCGAACGCACTATTTCCGCTCCTGTCATTTCCGGCCCAAACCCTCGAATCTCGAGGTTTTATCATTCGTTTGCACCGGCCCTGCCGAAAATTCCAAATTAGATTTGCGCGAGTTCGTTGGTCGCGGTTTTCTTAAATTCAGCCAACCCCTTGCATTGCGATTTATCTTATATGTTGAAAATACTAGAAGTTGTACAGTACAATTTCTTTATTGAACACACGTGTTTCAAGAGTCTCACGACTCTCAGAATAATATAATTAATCACACCTAAGCAAGTGAGTGAAAAATATTAAAAAATTCATTTTCCATTACGTTCAAACATTTCAGAATTTAATACTCCGTGAAAATTGTATGTAATTATATTGTATATAAATTATTGTGTTTTTCTTACAGACGCAATTCAATTAAATCTTGAAAATGGTCAAAACCAATGACCGAAACGTCGATTAGTTGAAAATCAGCAAAACTGCTTAGTTAAAATTTTGTTATTGTATTTAATGATCGAACCGTAGCGCCGATAGCATTCAACAATTGTTATTAACAATATTACGATCGATATACAAATTCTATTTACAATTTCTTTATGCGGGCTTATACATATATCATAACGAGAACGTTGCATTAAAAAAATCTATGGTTTTTAATTAGCCAATAAGCTACATTTAAGCTGAAGTTAAATACCTCCTCTATAAAGAATTGCTGCAATTCCGCATTAATTTGAATAATTTATTCAAGGAGTCCTCCTTGAAATTCGAGGTTAAGACACATACGAATTGTGTCGATCGTTTCGGGATTTCCACGTTGGCGCATCACGCTGAAGACACTCGTGTGCAGGGATCAGGATAAGGAAAAGAGGACAGGGCGCACGTGCGCGGAAACATCGACCTCATCGCCGGGTTGAACGTGATCCTTTTGTCGAGGAAAACTGCCTATCTATCTGCAACACTCGCGCAAGGTCTGCGAATAATAGCTGCGTATTGCGCGCCGATACAGCCGCGAGATTTATGCACGGAATATATCGCGTTGGACGCGATATCGCCACCCGGGATATCCAGTTACGGGGTCTGTCGGTTTTTCCCGAACGTGGAGAACGATAGCGCCGCCGCTGGTTGCCGTGGCTGCTGCTGCTGCCGCTCTCGTTCTCGAAAGTAGACAGAGAGCGTCCCCTAAATTGTCCGTTTCTATCGCGGATTACTCGGAGATTTATTTCAGGACATCGACTAACGCGAGACCGTACACCAGTTTTACGGTTATCCTCTCTATCGGCGTGGCCTGCCCGCGGAAATATCGCCGGCAAGAGTTTACAAGGTAGTAAAAGCCACGGCCGCGAACGATGTATCACGACGTTGATCGCGATACCGAGATTTATCGGACGAACGCCGCGAGCCGATTCGTGCCCACCGTCTCCTACCATCGGCCAATTGAATCCATCCGAGAGGATCCTGCCGCCATTGTTCCGATACGGAAATTTTCATTCCTGCGAATCCTCGACGAGATTTCACCTGACGTCAAGCTTGTTGCTCGAGTTTTTTTTCACGGAAGCTGGTGGGTATTGTGACTCGAAACTTTGTGGATTTGTTAAGCAATCTTTTGAGCACACCGAAATAATAAATGATTGCACGTCCCTCCTGCAGCTTAGGTCCAAAATGCTACTTGCTAAGGTCCACAAGCTTCAAACTAAAATCCCCAACATCCGGAAACGGCGTGATAGCCTAAATCAGAAAGCAATCGCACTCGGACGCCGGCAGTGCGTGTTCTCCAGGCACGGGGCGATTTCCAGCGATAGCGATTCCATAGAAATCGACTCCGGACCAGCGTCGGGTCGCCTAAACGGGGCAGCATGCTGGACGGGACAGTACCGCGCGCATGGTTCGAGTACCGATCCCGAACAATATCCGATTAGTATGAGGGCGGCGTAAAACGTTTTCTCGATTCCGGCGATGTAGCGGCCATTTCGGTCGTGCGTGTATATAGATATATAAAAAGACGGAGTGGGGGTGTAGCGAGGGGATTGCAGACGATTCCAGGGGCGATAAAATTGATCAGCCAGGGTGCCGGCTGAGGGTGAACGGTATCGGGAACGATATCGAGATTTATCGCGATGCTGGCGAGCTGCGATTCCACCGGCGAGGATCGGTTCCGTCTTGGTGTGGCTTCGACCGCGAGAGCCGGGCAGATTCAATCGAGAAACGTCGCTCGATACCATCGCAGCCGTCGAATGCGAGCATTATGTTATAGATAGCAGGGCCCCGAGCTCGCTGGTCGGGACGCGGGATCCATTCGAAAATTTCCATCGCACATAAATTCCGATCGTTTCCGAGAACGTCTTACGACTGTCACCACGCTCAAGGACGTCCTCTCCACCAGGAAATACACGAAACGAGCCACCCAACACCAGCTTGACCATTCCTGACCACAACCTTTTCTTGGATACACGTTGCAAAACATCTCTGAGCTTTTTGATTTCGAGACGTCGGACGCGGTCTTATTATTAATTCCTTAACAAGCAGAGTTGGGCAGTATTTAAGTAAAAAGTATCTAAATCCGGATCCAACTAAAAGATAAGCAACTAATATTCGTGATCTTAAGGTTCGGATCCAAAAGTATCCAGGCCGTGTTTATTGTACTGCTATTGTGTTCTGGGTTCAGGTCTCGGGACCCGAGCCTCGGGCCTCGGAACGTGTTCATTCAAGCCTCGACCTGATCAAAAGGATCTTGAAGGATCCGAAAGGATCTTTGAATTAGATACAGAAACTAGTTACGAATACATATAGTTTCGTCAGACGCAGTTCTCCCACGTTCTTAAAACATAGTACGTTCGTAAACGTGTGCACGTTTTATGGAAATTATATAGCCAGGAACAATCTGTGCTAGCTAGACCGAGCAAATAACGCTACTGTGTGCCATAGCGAATCAGAGAACGTGGAACAAACCGAGAACGTTGAAACACTTGGCACGATGCTGTAGGACGATTGTTGGGTGCGAAGCGTAGGTCAATAATTAAGCACTTGTGTACTCGTGTACGAGCTGAGTTCCGTGGAAATATCACCGTGATTTGTGGCCGAACCAGGAAACTTTCCAGGGCAAACGGTGCTTTAACCCTTTCATCGCGAAAAGTGTATATGAAGCCGAGTCACTTAACATTTTCATCTGAAATATCTCTATCGTTTTTAGTGACGGGAGAAAATCTCTAGGGGAACAGATATTTGCTTTAGTTTGACAATTATTATAATTGTCAAACACACAAAGTCGAATACACAAAGAAGATCTTGGAAACATTAACTGAAGAAATATTACACAACATTTATCGCAGTGATTTATAATAAATTTGTAGACTGTAATAGTATTTCTCGATCGAATCGCTTCCTTTGAACATTTACATTCTAAGATCGCACATTGCACATGCAACAGTCTAATTTTTAACCGCAAAGGTCAGACGGAGATTGAAATGCAAAGTATCCGGTAGCCATCAATCGGAAAAACGCAACTGCACGCGTTGCAAGCAGCCATTGTTTCTCTCGGCTCGCAACAACTCGCAGCCCTTCCGAGCAAGGGTCCGGACCCATCGAAGGAGCAACGAGACCGTTTGTCTCTGTATCGCTGTATCGAAACGTGTGCTGCGAACCGGAGAGGAGAAGAGAGGAGAACGGGATCCTGATACGCTAACCGTACGGGTATCCTTGCTGTCCTAACTGACGCGCTTTAAAAGAACGAGCAGACCGTGGCATTCGCTTCACGAAAACAAATGGGATACGTCCGGGGCTGCTAGATCGGGGGAACGAGGAACACCAGAAAAACCAATGGGGCAGACGGGAAATATTTGCGTAATCCTGGCCCGAGCCAATCCAAGGGACAACGAATGGTACCGGGTATCAGCGTTTCATTTAACTCGATCGCTCGAATATTGAGGAGTTACCCGCTCGAGGCTCGAAGACGGTCTATAAAAAGGACTACACGCGATCCGGAGATTTATTGGCTCCTGGACGGAGTCGAATCGCAGACCCTTTTCTCTGCTTTTTGCATTATTCCCAATCCCATGCGAATTCTCGCGAGGGCACTCGGGCCTCGAAATGGCCTGAGTGTGGTAAAAAGTTTCTCTTGTCAGAGTAGATACATAAAAAAGAGGTTTACACAGGCAGATAGTCCAATACTCGGGCTACAATGCACTATTTTTATTTTCAAATTCGTCGATTTTTCATGCTGTTACACAATTTTTAATATGTGTACCATTTCTTCTTCTTTCGCACAATTCCAAAAAAATTTCTCGGGCGCATTGTCTGCAATAAATATCGATCCTTATATTTATTACTTGTGGATTCCCCTTGCACTTTGTGCACAGCATCCGTTCAGCCATTCCCCAGCAGTGAATTAGAAAACAGCAAGTTAGGAAGGAAGTTTTACAGGTCCGTGAATAAACGTCTTAACCACCCGGAAACGAGGAAATACGGACAGATATATCAATTTCGAATCTAAAATGTTTTTCCGCGGTCTTGTCAGAGTGGAGACATAAAAAAGAGGTTTATATAGGCAGATAGTCCAATACTCGGGCTACAATGCACTATTTTTTTTATTTTCAAATTCGTCGATTTTTCATGCTGTTACACAATTTTTAATATGTGTACCATTTCTTCTTCTTTTCTACAATTAAAAAAAAAATATCTTGGGCGTATTGTCTGAAATAAATATCGATCCTTACATTTATTACTCGTGGATTTCCCTTACACTTTGTGCACATCATCCGTTCAGCCATTCCCCAGCAGTGAATTAGAAAACAGGAAGTTAAGAAGGAAGTTTTATAGCGGCAACAGGACCGCGAATAAACGTCTTAACCACCCGGAAACGAGGAAATACGGACAGATATATCAATTTCGAGTCTAAAATGTTTTTCCGCGGTGCACGGCAAGTTTTCGCGAGCAAAACTGGAAACGAATGGCACAGCAGGAGGGGACAGGGAACAATGTCAAGGGAGAGAGTTCGTAGCCGGGAAAAGTAAAAGACGAGAAGGGAAAGAGGCCGTCGCTGAGTTACGGGTACGTCGGAATCGTTTACGAGGCCGTAAAATTCCACATTATTCATCGAGCGCAGTCACTCTCTCTCTCTCTCCTCGGTTCCTTCGTGGAAATTACCCGCGAACGAATTTTGCGTCCTTCTCCCGAGGAACCTGCACTCTCGTCCAAGCAAAATTGCATGGCAGGTGGTGCGTCGTGACGGTAATCTGTAATATGGTAACCCGAACCAGGCATCGGTAACAAAGCTTTCTTTGCGTGAACGCCACCGTTTCGCGCGTCGCCGTCGCTAGACCGGCAAATGCCCTGGAATAGAGCTGCCCGGAAAGCTAGTTTTCAAACGGCTGAGAATACGCTCTTCTGATTTATGCTACGCACTCTTGTTGGTGAAATGGCTACTCTACAACGTTGAATTTTTCGCAGCTGCTATCGGTACGGAATTATAAACGCAATACTATTTCTAGACACCCTGTCCAATGCACGAATTATTTTATTTCCCATCAGGCGGAATGAAAAATGGTGCGAGAACTTGGAATTAAATCGTCAGGCAAGGGGTGAGCGATATTCGTCGAAATACTTTTATCGATATTGCTGCTCTAATTTTACCGATAGAAAATCGCGGAGTAAAAATCGACAGCAAGGTGAAAGGACTTTTTCGTGGCAGCGTCGTGGGACGATGGTAGAATGAAGGGTCGTTCGGTAGGTGGTTCGTGGGTCGTGACCGATAATAGCGACAAGCCTCGTATATCCTGGCGTTTCTTCCGCGCGTTGCCGGCTGTCGCCATAACTTTATCTCGCTTTACGAGGATCTTCGGCGGACGGCAGTGCGCCAGGAGCGTGACTCTTCTCTTCCGTCCCGGGAACAATACACCGATAACCCGCCACGATCCTCCCATCCACGATTTTATCGCGATCGAGAGTCACCCGTTCGAGCTGATATTCCGACTCGATTCCCGATGATATTCGCGACGAGAATTCTCGCCTCGATGCTGGCTGCTTCGAATTAGCACGAGAGATAACTCAAAGGGACGAAGTTATATTAACTACATTATCTCCTTGTCGCTATCGCGACTCGCGGAGTCTTTTCTTTCTGCACATTCCGTGGTTTACATTGTCTTTCTCAGAAGTACAAAAATTCTTACATCTTTCTATACCGTTTTTTTTTTCGCAAATCGATTTTAACCTTCCGTTACTCGCGGCTTCTGCCCGAGAAGTATAGTCGCTCTGTATCTCTCAGATACACATATGTTTAATCAGAAAAACAAAACAAATTTATGTGTTTAGAGTGTCGAATCATATTTCCACACTATACATTTAAATAAATAAGTCAATTCGGCATTATTTTTCGAGCGAGCTCGATTCCCACCACAAGTTACCTACCACTTTAGACGCATTCGATGCAAGCCGTGTATCTGTGAGATACGCGCGAGTGACGGAAGGTTAATTGAAAAAGTTACTTTTAAAGAGCGTCCACTTAATTTTGCCCCCGACCGTGTCAGTCGTAATATCTCTGTCTCCGCGCGCAGCTCTGCGAACATCTCCATTATAAATCAATTGAATGCACATCAACGCTTCTCGTTCGCCTCTGATCATTACCGTGAACTCTAGTATAAACGTGCCCGTACTCGCTGCCTAGAGCGCTTTCCCGCCTAGGCGCCATCATTCACCTTCTGATTCGCCTTGTACAGACAAGTGTTTTTCCTTAGCCGTTGCTAAGTGTATACGTATAGGCTTCTTGTGTAATTTGTAAGCAATCACGTGCCTATGTAACAACCAATAAAGCTATTGTTACTAATTATACTAGCAGCAGTGTTACTGATTCAATCGCAATTTTTCGAGCCAATAACACGTTGTAGGTCGCCTTCTCTATGAGTCACCAGTAGGGATAAAACCTACAAGTGTCACATAATGTTCAAATTTTTGTTAACAACAGGATAACAGGACTGGCTCGCAGGACTGTGGTTTGGTAACTTTGTGAATAACTGGTTGAGTGTGCGGATATTCTTTGAATTTATTATAAGAGCCTGACGAGTTCTCTTACAGTAGTTTTCTATACGGCGATTCGACTCTCACTGATCTCTTGAAACCGGCAAGAGAAACAGAACCACTCTAAACAGGCACGGTAGACATCCCAACATTCGCGAATTCATTACAAAGCAATGCATCCACCAAAAACCCACCGAGGCAAGTCCCTCCAGTCCATCACGACGCGTCCGTAAGAAATGCTTTCACGATCCGTCCGGAGAACTTGCACCGCGAAATGCATCGGTATATCTGCGCACAGGCGCGCGTGGAACGTGTGCATCTGCACTGGGTCGCGTCCCACGAGGCGACGATCCATCGGTCGTTCTTTGAAAGGCGTCGATATGGCAACTTTTCCGGGAAACTTGCTAACCAAAAGAATTGACAAAGGCGGACGACGCGGGTCCGAACTGATTCGAGACTGGTTCCGATATCTGTTCGAGATGGTATCTAGATGTCAAGCAAATATCCAGGGCCCAGGCCCGAGGGAGAGGCGATCCGACGACACGTTCCCGGAATCGGGTTCGCGCGTCGATATCCGTCGCGATTTCAAACATGTTTGTCTCTGGCGTGCACATCAATTCGCCGTCTTTTCTCACTGATGTGCAAGAGTGTGGTGGCACACGCACACATCGCTAGATCCGCATATACGTATGTAAGCTTTGCGTATAGGCCGGTGAGTTACATAGATGCTCGAGAGAGGTCAGGACTAGAGAGGATAAAGTAAACAGAGATTCAGATAGAGAGAGTGACAATTCAATCGATTAATTTAATCATTAATTACCTCGATAATTCGCGAGAAACGTATTCATGAAATAGGGTAACTGCACCAGTGAATGAACATTTAAGAAATTGTCCAGGAAGATATTGTATTTTTAAAAAAATATGTGAATTAAAGGAATCTCATATATGCCAAATGGCTCCCTATACTTCATTTGTCAAAAATAAATGAACACAAACAAAATGAAATTATTATTATTTTTCTTTATTAAACGTTAAATAAAAAATATAAAAAATACCAGTCAATGAACACTACATTCTAGTAATTGAACAATGATGGTCCAATGAATGAACAAAATTACTAAACAATATTCTCCGATTTATTTAACTCCTTAATCACAAAAAATCCCCTAGAATTAATTTTCTTTGGCTCCGTTATCTTTGTTAAAACATCCTGTCTCTTGTACCAAACCGTATCTGGAATCTCTGGTCATTTCCATACCTTTCCTTTTTCACATTCTACCATTGTTGTCACTTCATGAACACTCTGTTCATTTACTGGGCTATGAGTGATATCGTGGACCAGTGAATAGACACAACGAATTTTTAACGAAATATTCATTTTATAGCTATTTTTGTGATTTATATTCAATATTTAAACCCTCGTACATTCTATATTGTTAGTAACTTTTATCTCATGTGTATAAGAAAAGTATAAAAACTCATGTGTAAAAGAAAAGGTCGTGTATACATACCTCACTAGTTTTAGCTCTGTTGCACACACTCAACGCACTTGGTGAAAATAGGCCATCTTAGAAACTAATGGTCAATTGACCAATATAAACCAATAGTCATATATTCCATATATTCCATTGGCCCAAGAGTTATTATCTATATTAAAATTTGTTGAAATATACAAAAGCGTTCATTTACTGGTGCCCGTTTATTCACTGGTGCAGTTACCCTATTTAAGTAGAGAAATCTACAAGTGCAGGTTTCTGTAAAGAAGATCGCATATTGAGAGAATATAGGGAAACACAAACATTTAATTGTTGATTCTCTATATTTTTAGGTTACTGCGACACGTGGAAAGTATGTACAATAGCCGTATTCTATTATAACATTTGTTACGAGCAGTTTAGGAAAGAGACAATGGTGCTACTAGTGCAAAATTTCGAAATCTCGAGGTGCTGTATTATTTTCCGAAACATTTTTCGTGTTTAAATAATTAATTAATCAACTAAAAATACACAACACCGCCTTTGTACATGTCCTGGCTACGTCGATGCATATTTTTTCGATCCGAACGATAAATCTCTCAATATTTACGAAAATCTGTCAGTGGCGGCCATCTTGTGATATCATGCTTGCTTTGGATGCCTCGTGACAGGCGGTACCTGCCGAATATTACAAATTATTCCTCGATAACGTAAAAATATGCATTTTGGGCACCGGACAGACATAGATTTGACTTTTAGGAATCACAATTAACCGCTTCGGAACTCCTCATTGCAATGTTGAAGCGTCATTTTGTATTCTTGTGTGCGTGTGCTACCACAATCTTGCACGGGCGCGCCACCCTTGATGTGCCGAAGTATTCACTGTCATTTTGTCGTTTCGCCATATAGTTGGTAGATTACAGAGGCCGGTTTCCTGCCGATGAAGTTTCGCAGGGAATCACGTTGCTGATTCCCGGGTCCGCTCGAGGAAAATTGAAAGCAAGCCCCGCGAAGGATAACTGCTTCATCGTGCGCGAGACAAAAGGTGCACAGAGCGAATAGGATCGCAGGAAAAGAAGCAAAGAGAGCAGATATGACGGATGTTCCATCCAGTCTCTATGGACGCTGCAGCTGCGCCGCTCAGCTAAGTATGTAATATCGTTCTACCAGTCCCGGGGAAAAATTCTACCGAGAATCTCCGTGGACCCATAATCTGGCTCAGAGCACATCGTGCGATGCTCCTGCTCGCGGATCGAGTTCGAGTGGCGGCTCGTTTGATCTCTGCTGCGAATTAATGCTGTTATGTTTCACGCGGAAAATTGAAATGAGTTTCTATAAAGAGGCAGGAGGATGTTATTCACTTAACTTCTTCAATCTGGAAGAATGCAATGATTAAGAGAAAGCTCTTCGAACGAAAGGAATATTTCTAAGATAGTTTATCTCAATGTTGGAGAATGAATGTTGAGAAGTGTCAAGAAGCCCGGTAGCCAGCTAAGATCGGCTCTCCATCGAGCTGTAATTGATATCGAGAGGAACGAGTTATCGCGAGGATTTACCGAGTGTTTCACTAGCTTCCCGTGAAAACGTTCAAATCGAGAAGTTCGGCGAGTTGCTCGTCCGTCATGGAGATTCCTCGGAATCTGGATCGCGGGAACGCTTGGCGAAAGTAAAGCCCTCGGAAAATTCTGCGAGTGGAAAAGATGAGAGCCGATGGTTGGGTCGTGGATCGGGAAACTGTGTGTTAAGTAAATCTCGGCGGGTCGCGGAGGATTTCTAAGTAACACGAACAAACTCCGTCTCGATTCTTTGGTTCGTGCGGAGGAAGGAGATACCCACAACCAACCAAGATTAACCATTATGATGTTAAGGGTATTGTCAAAATGGTCAGACTTTTTAATATTTTATATACAGTCAGGGACAATATGTTAAGCCAATATTTTTTACCTGAAACAACTCTAATAGCGTCTGTAATCTTTTTTTTAGAAACGAAGGTGAACTTCAATCTTCTAAATGGAATGCTATGTAGTTTTTATTAGCGTGTGCCAGAACGAATTCATCGGACACAATGATCTTCGAGGCCACACAAGATCACAAATGGAAAAAAGTTTTGAATTTAGAAAATTGAAGGTCACCTTCATTTCTAACAAACTAATGCAGATAAAAGGAACATGGCAATGACATTAATGGGCGACTAGTGACGTAGGTAGGATCACTCGTAATATTAGGTGAAGTAAAAAGTTCTGAGCGTTTCTCGGATTATAAATAAAGCGAAAAACGCTCAGAACTTTTTACTTCACCTAATACATAGCAGGACAGTTTCTCGGTGGTGCCCGAAGGGTTAAGATTTCGACCCAAAGCAATTAGAGAAAACGCCCGATGAAAGCGCGACCGCGAACAACGCCGGCTTCGGGATAGAAAACTGTGTGCAACATCGCGATGAAAGGGTCGGGTACTCGCGGGCCGGCCCGGCCCGACTCGACTCGGCTCGGTAAAAGAGGCTTCGCGTTCTAAAGGCTTCACTGCGGAAAAAAGTAAACGGAACGAGAAAAAGAAAACACGCCGATGCGAGCTCTCGATCCACGCACGGATGCTGATTGCTCCGCGTTGTAGGCACCGCGTCGTTGCTTTTCCTTCTTGATGCGCAGTCCTCGACGTCGGGTCGTGATTGAAGACTATCCCTGGCTGTTAGGCGAGTCTACATTGACACGGCAGAACAACGAGACACTCTAATCTGTCTTATAGTCACTTGGCTAAACTAGCTTTACGTTTCTCGAAATTATGTTCGTTGAATTTTCTACTATATTATTCGTTCACATTCATTCTACAAATTCTTGTCACAAACACTTAAACTCTACCAATAAAAAAGTTAACTGTCCGAAGATCACAAACAATATCGACGTTACGCCGTCTTCGATTTGGCAATATCCGGAAGCCGCAGGCGCCAGTTCGACGAAGGGTGGTCCGCATCGTGCACAGCGAAATTTTGGTAAAAATCTGGTTGTTCAGTGTGTGGCTTTCCCCCGGGAGAGAGGGAGGGAGGTGGGGAGCTCTCGAAATCAGGAATGGCGGTGTGTACACGTGTAGAGCTACAGTATCCGGTGGTCGAGCGAGGTTATTGTATCGGAGAACCGGAAGTCGCCGGGTGTATTCGGTTCGACGAGCAGAGAGTTGACGACGACACAAGATCCGGGGAGAGAGGACACGTTGATTACAGCCCAGCGAGAAATATCTTGACTTTTGTGACTCTGTGTGGTGATATCGGTAGAGCAGCCAGCCGCGGCTGTAGTCGTATATGTATTCGAGTCACGCGTACGATTCCCCGACGTCCCCGATATTCCTGGTTCGAGCGTATCCTGTCCGGCGGGTCCTGTTGAACGTGTTCCGATCACCGAGGTCCTCGGCATTCTCTCCTCTAACGCCCCCACGTTTCGCATTCTGCTATCCTCAAAGACGTTCCGTTCCGCCCCGTTTCGGGTTCCTTCTCTCTCTCTCCTTCTCTTTCTCTCTCTAGCCAAAGGGAGATTGCGTAATCAACGCGCGTCTCTGCCTCGAAATTGAATCCCAATTGTACTTTCCGGAACCATCAAGCTACTTCGCAACTGGAACAGGTCAGCGACCCGCGAATCTTAGGATTTCGATGGAAACCAGACATTACTTCGATTATATTCCTGCCCATCTCCGTTTTATTGGAATCAATATTAAATAGATAATATTAAATTGCAAATATGTTTAATGCTAGAAATTGCTTGCGTCGGATCCGAGAATATCAAAAGTTGAAAACGATTTTCGATCTTTAATTAAAACGAACAGTGTTACAAATATTTCTGACGGTTAACATCGCTGGAAATGTTAAAAGCTTGATCTGCTAGCGTCGGATCTGGGAATATCAAAATTGGGACCGATTTTCGATCTTCAATTAAAGCATCAAGTTTATAAATATTTTTGATGGCACAAATTGTCTGAAATGTTAAAAGCTTCATCTGCTTGCGTCGGACACGAGAGCATCGAAATTCGAAATGATTTCGAATGCCAGATTTTTTTTAAACAAGAAAAAGACTATCTTTTTCTCTTCCAGTTTTCGGGTCTTGCACATAACTAACGACGCGATCTTCGCTTCGCCGACTCGTCTAATTAGCGTGTACACTTTAGCAACTCCGGTATTAATTATGACGATTTCCGCGAAGTAGTTTCTCTGCGCCCTCTTTCTACATCTAGTAAGTTTTTCCCACGGTACAAATTAGGTTTTAATCTAGTTTGACATTTGGTAAACCTGCCCACTAACTTTTAAGTAAATCCGTCCTGAACTTTAAGGGCTGTTTTCATCCCTCGCATCCTCTTCATTTTCCGTTTGCTATTTTAATTGCAAGTTCAACGTAATTTAATTTAGATGAATATTCTGCTTCTCGTAAGTTTTTCAGCCTCCGCAACGCTTTTGTGCAGCCGTGGAATTTTTTAAACTTAAGACAAATAGGATATTCTGGTTGCGGTAAACATTTCTTGAATATTATTGCTTGGTTAACTTGTACATTTTTACGATTAAGTTCGAAAACTTTTTCAGTTTTAATCTAATATACGTATTCAACATAAATTCCTGGGGTAACAATCGATATGTTACCGATATTTTACTTGAACACGTTTTCGTACGTTCCGAACGAGTAAACGAAAACGAATGAAAATCACGTAACAATTTTTCCCACTCAAGTCTCGTCTCTCTGTTTATCTGCGAAGCTCGGAGAGAGCTGTTCAAAGGGCCATTACCGTCGCGAAATTTCCTTCCACATGTATTCTCCGAAAAATCAGGATCCTCTTCTTGGCGCCTCACGCCGTTATCATTCAAGATACGGAAAAGTCCGGAACGTCCAATGTTCGTCTCGCGGGGTTCGCGAAGGAGCCGAGAAATTCAATTGAGAATTATAAATTATGCTCGGGGGGAGAGAGAAAGGGGAATTTACATTCGTAGCTGCACACTCGAGCTCGAGCCCGGAAAGAAGAATGTCCGATAACGGGGGGGGGGGGTGGGGGGAAAGACGGAGACAAGGTTTCCTTTGTCGTTCGTCTCGCGGAGAAATAATACCTCTCCGTTTTCCACGTGGCAAGCGTCCTGTCGAAGATGATCGAGCTCGCGAGACGTAACCTATACCTATCCCCCGATCCTTTTCAACTAGCGCCGTTGCATAAGATAAGAAAAAGGGAACGGTGGCTGGCTGCGAACCGAGCACAAGACGAACGAGCTTTCTGGGGCGGAAAAATATGGCAGCTGGACCCGTCCGCGGATCTTTACCTCGCAGATCCCTTTCGCCGCGATCGGCGTCGACCTTGCGATCCCTATATCTTCGGGTTGTCCGTGCGAAATGATCCGGAAGACTCGAAACTGTCCCCCACCCCCCGCCCCGGTATTCAGCGAATCCTTGAGCCATTTATTCAGGTTTCAAAGAATAATGTATGAAAATATGTTCGTGACATTTTTCTGTTTAAAATGAGTCCAAGCAAGATACGATTCGCATCATATTTAATCTCACGGTTCAATAGAACCTCTAGTATCCGAACCAATGCCTGAATTTTCCGTCATCCTGTTCCATGTGCACACGATTCGTTGTACCAATCAGTACAAATTTAATCGAGGACTCTAGCTAGGTAATTACTCTTTTTTCTATACTGATGTTACACCGATTAGTTCGGAAAACAGAGGTGCTATTCAATCGTGGATTAAACGAGTAAACATCACTCGAATTACGTCGTGTTTGGTCTCGTTTCAATCAGAAAAGTGTCACGAATACGTTCGTGAATACTTGATAACAAAATAATTACAAATTTGGTTTTCTCGCTATTCATTTTCTTATGTATGCATGATATCCTACAAATTATGTAGGATAGAAATATTCTATTTTCTACGCTGTGTTGCAATCTTCCGCCAAGAAAATGTAGGTTCACAAGTGTGGTGTGTTGAAAACTCATGCTGATTCTGCACCCGACTCTCATTCTTTTTCTCTTCTACTTCCTCCCACGTTCGTCCACGCACCTGCACGTTCGTCCGCGTTGGTTCTTCCCAAGCAAAGTTTAAACGCTGACCAGTTACGAAAACACGACGCGGCTCATTAACCGCGGAGGATCGTCCACGGGAATTTTAAAGCGAGCTGTTTTCCTAAGGAAACTGGCTGGATTGATCGTTCGAGCGACTCGAGCAACTCTTTCTCTCTCTCTCTCTCTGTCTGTTTCGTTGACAACGCGAACAAATGAACAAGCTTCGCGCACCCCGAACGTGCAGCATGTTTATCTTGTTTACAGCGTTCTTAAAGCAAACCTATGGATGCGAAAGAGTTGTTGCAACGAATAAAGAGTTGTGTATGTATGTATGTACCTGCACTCGGCTGGATCGATCGGTGCCGGCCCCCGGATCGGCATTGTTCGGTCTCGTAACCGCGACATGACACAGGGAATCGAAACGCGGATACATTCTTCTTCCGGGCGCGGGCGACGCTGGGAAGCCTTGAAATAATGCGGAAAAAATTGCTGATCGATCGGCGACCGTCCCGAGAGACATTTAAGCGGGCCGGGGGAGACCACGTTTATGACAACAAGTTCACGCTCCAGCCACCCTGTCGATAGGATCGCCGTGTAGACAGAGAACTGAAATATGTATCCATGTTATGTACAGGGTGTCACGGACACCATAGCGCGATTCTACACCCCCGATTTAGTCGAAAATGACATAAGGAACCCCCCCGCAAGATTGACCTTGAACAAGAAAAACAAGGTAAAAAGACAAATTTTCTTTAAGATTAAAAATCTTAAATCTTCAAAGAAAACTTTGGTATAAAAATTTAAACAATCTTAATACTTAGGGTATAGATCGGTATAGATCAATCAGGGATACTTAAATTTTGTTTTTTTTCCTTGTTTTTCACGATCAAGGTCAATTTTGCGGGGGGTTTCTTACATCATTTTCAACTAAATCGGGGGTGTAGAATCGCGCTATGATGTCCACGACATATAATTTTGTGACACCCTGTACATCCCACCCTCTAAACTCAATACAAGTATTATATATCTATCAATATTATTGTTAATGTTATTATTAGTATTGTCATTATTAGCTGATTTGATGCATTTATGGCAAAAATCAGAAGTAGCTATTTAAAACACAGAGTATGTAATACTCGAGAGCGGGAGGGAGAGGTTGTCGAGGGTTCTTACCGTAAATGAGCAAACGGGTGTCAGTGTAATAAATATATACAGGGTGTCCCGAGTTTCAATGGACAAACGTGGGGAGCATATCCTACAAGTGGAAATAAGAAAAAAAATGTTATTTGAAGTTTGCTCAGAAACACTTTATTACAAAGTTATAAGCAAATAAAGTTATAATTGATGACGGCGGATTTTACTTTACTGGACATTGAAAGGTCGAACGTGTTTATCTTTTTTTCTCCATGAAAAATCGGTGTCAAGCTTGTATTTGCGCCCGAGGACGACATTTTGAAATAATCCGATAAACACGTTCGAGCTTTCAATGTTCAGTAACGTAAAATCCGCCGTCATCAATTCTAACTTTATTCGTTTATAACTTGTGTAATAAAGCGTTTCTGAGCAAACTTCAAATAACATTTTTTTTAATTTTCACTTGTAGGATACGCTCCCCAAGTTTGTGCATTAAAACCCGGGACACTCTGTATATATTTCCGTTAAATTTATGACTACGAGGACAATGCACAGATATGGTTAAAGAACCGCGGACCGGTGTGTCGGTGCGGATCGCTATGGTTTGCTTGGACTTAAAATTAACGCGGCACGGATCGCGAGACTCGCTTACGATTAACTTCGAACTAGCTTATAATTAAATGTACAACTAAACTTAATGTTACATTATTACGATTCCTCCGCTTGGTCCGGCCGGTGGCGTATACTGAGAAAAAAAGTAGCTACTTTAATAACACGCGTGTTATTGTAATTTTTTTACTTCGATGAATATCAATGTATTCTTTTCAATAGTATGAAATTTAGAAGCAAATCGTGATGTGTTTGAATTGTCTATCATGAAATGATTGAAAATAGTATTTGATTCAATACCGTATATCATTATTCGTAATATTTCTTTTTTTCCTTCAATCAGATATGTTGTTAAAAAATTTGGGAAATGTATTGATTTATACTGGAATTGGTTTGAGGCCATATCTTATTTTTTTGAGAACATTGATGGTCAAGCTATTGGAGGCCGAAAGGCAAAAAATAAATCTATTTAATACTACTATTGGCGTATATGATCGGCGGAAATGAGTTTTGCTATTGAAATTCAATAGTATTAAATATTAAAATAAGTTCATATGATATCGGCACTATTCAATAGTACATCTTATTGAATCAACATATATTTTTTTTATTTCGACAGGATTTTTTTCTCAGTGTATGTACAGTATTTTGTTCCTGCCCATCTTTAGGTAGATCCGGCCACCCCGGATCGGGAGGCGATGTTGTCTCCTTGGCATCAGTAGATCCGTTCTCAGATAGTACGTTCCCGGTTCCTCTCCTGCCATTACCGGTCCCGGCAGACATCCGTCCCTCGGGACTGGGCCGACTGGGATGGTTGAAGCAAGTGGGGTGGGCTTGATCTACGACGTAGACTCTACGTGTTCGTTCACACTTTTCCGCGCGGTCGAAAACGTAATCGTCACAAATAAAATATTCAAATAAGTCACAGTGGTTCAAAGAAGGAAATGTAATTTTTTCAAGTACATTGAAACACAATACTGTTCCGCTGGAGGGGCATCGCAACGATGCACCGATCGCAAAGACTCGCAGCGTTTCGCGATACGCGGCGAAATCGAGCACTGTACGCCGGCGTTCGTCGAGTTATTCTTGAAAGTTAATACCCGACGTGTTTGTTCTTCCCCCGTGCATATTGAAACCGTGAGTTTCCCTCGCGAAATCCCGAGAGTTCTTCGGGAAGGAGCAGTCTCGAGAGAGAGAGAGTGGGAAGAAGAAGAAGAGAGACGGAGGGAGGGGGGAGGGCCGAGGGGGGCACGATGGCACGATAGAAACTTCGGGAGGGAAAGCTGCTGAGGCGTCGAGTCGGCGAACGTTAATCCGATTAGGATTTGGTTTAGATTTTGACAGGGTGCGCTGCACACCCACCTCGTCCCCTATCCTTCTCCTCTCTGCATTCCAGAAGAAGGAGAGGGGAGGGGGATCGTTTAATCGGCGATTACGGGAGAAATTAATTTCGTCTTATCCAGCTTCCCATTCGAGGCTGTTCCACGTCTCGTCTATCTCGCGGTGCATTGGATCGGCGGCTATGCAGGCAGCTATGCAGGCGGCTATGCACCGGCCGTCAGTCTATGCTAGTTGGAATTCGTTGCTCCCGGAACTTTTCCGAGATACCGGAAGCCCGGCAACGGTCTCGATAACACCGAACACGTCCCACGGGACCGCCGGGAATCGACGGACTCGCGAGACCCACCGGGAATCCGCGTCGCGCAACGTTTAAGCTGCTTACCGGAGATTATGCATCCGCCGGTGCATCGGGATCCGATGCGTTCAACCCTTAAAGGAGGGTTGACGACGAAGGCATCGACGCTAAAAGACCCACCCTCTCTCTCTCTCTCTCTCTCTCTCTCCATCTTTCGCCCCACTCTGTCTCTCCTGTTTAAGCCTCTTAACAGCAATTACTTTGAGTCGAGGGAAAAAGAACGGGTGCAAGTCCGGCATCAAACGGTTCGCCGAGCTTTGCTCTCAACGAGAACCGAATCACCGTTGCGACCAACATTTTTCGCGGAAATTGTTCACGGTTTTGTTCCCGGCAGCCCTTTGTACCGGAAATGCGCGCCCCTGCCAAGAAAATATTGGGAGAATTATGCTCGGGCGTAATCGCCGCGGTTGCTTCGAAAATTCAGCTGACGTTCGACACGAGGAAAAATTAAAGAGGATCACTAATGGTGTAGGCTTTCAAGAGAAAAAAATGCGCGAGTTCGGTTTCGGTTGATGGACTGGTAGAATATTCGGGAATTGATCCCTGTGGGTCTTTATCTTCCTTTTATTTAACCCGTTGACAGTAGGGGCTGGTTTTATGTCATCCAGGGTTATCAAAGTCGGAATTTAACACTCGGAAGGCGGATAGCTGTGTACAGGGTGTTCCTTTGCTTATTGGTTAATCCAGCACAGCACTGAACGATACGTGGACGGCGTTGCCCTATGATTTGCGAAATAAAGAAGCCCGTCTGCCGCGTATTGTCGCAGACAGTATGCACTCGAAAGTTGCCGGTTCGCTTCCCCGTTCGATACAGGAAAGTTTCTATCTCGCTGGAGCGGGCTCGATTGGCCTCGGCCACTCGTCGAACTTTCCGCGGAGTTCGATTGGCCGGTACATTATTGAGGCTCGAGTCATGATTTCTTTAGGAGGCCGGGAAAACCGCATGTCCGTGAAAGTAATCTACCTCGGGCTATCCGTCCACGGCCTCGGAAACTTCCGTTTCGCTCAGTCTTATTTCGAAACAAGCCGCGCGGCGGTTGTCTCCCGCTCGGAGACGCTAAAACGCGACTCCATTACCAGCTCCTCGAGAACTATACTCCCGAATGGGGGCTAAGTTACGCCGGGGCGATACATTATTCGGCTGCGCGATAAATAATTCGTGGGGCCGCTGTCGGGCTCGGAGAAAAAGCGGCGCGGAGCAAAGCGGAGCGCAGCGTGTTGTTAAGCCGCGGTAAATTTCGTCCGAGGACGAATCCCCATTTCCGACTTGCTCCCGCTCTCTATCTCCCGCACCCCTGTCTCGTTCCGGAAGTATATTCCCCAGTATAAGATAGAGTCTTACCCGGGGCATGCACCGATTCAATTTTGACGCCGTGTCGGGTCGCGCCGAAGTCGCCCCGTGCGCCAGGTCTTTTCAATTTTCCGAAATAGACCATACCATGGGCGAAAGCTGCGCTGGAATTTTCTGGGCCAAGGGGTGGCAATTTCGGAATCGGGATACACGTCCGAACAGAAATACGATACACCGATCCACGACACACGATTCGCCGAAGGAACTCTATTGATTTTTCTAATTGAGGCTAGATCGTTCTGTATTGGATCTGACAGATGATTGCACACCATACAGGGCGAAGCACCTGAC
Organism: Lasioglossum oenotherae; assembly: GCA_028455765.1. Taxonomy (NCBI): domain Eukaryota; kingdom Metazoa; phylum Arthropoda; class Insecta; order Hymenoptera; family Halictidae; genus Lasioglossum; species Lasioglossum oenotherae. Next base: position 2,461,909 of record CM052299.1, on the reverse strand, counting down.
TTGATCACCTTTGAATAACTTCGAAATTATGCGTTGTACACTAAACTTATTTCTACAGATGTTACATGATATCAGGGACATGATTTTTTTATAATTTCTATCAGTGTCAAAGTCAAGTTTCATTTTTCTGTTGTCGTTGTTTAGTTATTAGAGAAAATACATGACAGATGTAACTAGATAGGGATGTAATAGATATGAATTTTCTATTTTTTCTCGCAAGGAGTTACGAAGGGGATGAAGGAAAGGATTGATAGTGGGGCGCGACGTCTGAGGTTCGCGGTATCGACAAAGGATCCCTTTGTTCCCGTTCCACGTTTCGGGGCAGATTTTAGGTACGTCTTAAAGTTTCTTGGGGGCTACCCCTTGGAGCGGAATCGACAGTCGGGGCGCTTAACTCAGTTTAATAGTCGATCGATGAGTAAATTGGGTTAGGGGTTTCCTGAAAGGACTTTGGGCTTCTGCCCGGTTTCGAGGGTACCGAACGCGGTTCTCCTTAAACAGAGACCACGATACCGGTTCGATTCTATTAGAAGACAAGAGCAACGTCCTCTGGGTCCGTCTTAGACTTTCGGCAAAGTATCCGGAGAAGCCTTCCAGGAGTTTCGGCCCTCGCCGATACGCGAAACCTGATACGCCTGTGTCTTCCATGCGAGTTATACTCTTCTCTCTCTCTCCCTCTCTCTCTCTCTCTCTCTCTCTCTCTCTCTGGCGTTCAATTCCTGAGGAACCGCTCAATTGTTCTACAAGAAGTTAGCCAGCCCTCTGTTGCAAAATTTAGAAAATTCTAAATTTCAGTCTAGACTTATAAATCCAGACCATTCTTACAACAATATAGTTCATAATGTTTAGGATTATTCACTGCATCAGTTACCAATTTTTTAAACATACTTTTTAGTTCCTCTTTTGTTTCTAATGTAACTGTTGTTCATTTCGAGGAAGACAATTTTTATACACTGGGTCAAAACAGATCATCGGGATCAGATAATCAAACATCGATCGCTATTTTCCACTGAAATCCAGGAAAAGAGACAAGAACAAAATTGAAACGTACACTATAGTATGCATAATCGGGAATAATAATTAAATCCGATGAACATTGTAGTAATTATAGGGTCTAATTTTGCGGAGAGTGAAACAGCAAATGGAGGATCTTTTTGAAGCGAAAGCGATTCGGTCAGCTCTCGCACAAACGTTGATCGAGGTCATGAATCGTTGTCCGAAGTCTCCGGTTGATCAATCTTTCGGCCAGCGAATAAAGTTTGGCTGTAATCATTGGCACAAGGGTTCGAACAATCGAGAGCCGGCCCGGTAGATCCGGTGGGACGGGTATTCGACGTCGTTCGGCAAACTGATCGACCGCAAAACGCGTCGTTCTCGTCGCACAATCGTTTCCGAATTCGAGCTTCCAATCAACGATCTTGCTTGAAACCGACCACCGATACGTCCCTACGATCTCTCTCTCTCTCTCTCACACTCACACACTCTCTCTCTTTATCTTCCTCTCTGAATCCCCAATAGTAGTCTCTCCCGATTTCCAGAGCGATCTATCCGAGCACCGCAATGTCCAGAAACTGCGACAAGTTTCCAGGTAGTTTCGCGTGAAACTGGCAAAGTTCGACGAGTAGGGGAAAATAGGCGGATCGTGTTTTTAAATTTCAATGGTTCCAGTTCGCCTCGTCTACCCCCTCGTGTCCCTCCAAATCACTGAGCTTTGTCTCGCAAAGATTCCCACTGCCCCACTTCGATTCTACTCAACTTTTCTGCAATCATAGTAGTCTCGAATAATGTAGATGGAACATTGACCGTCGCTATTCGGTAGTTTGAAAAACATACTGAATCGAAGTTGCAGGCCAGTTTCACAATTTTGCTGTGGTGTCACATCGTGCAGGGTACAGCATGAAAGAGGACAGAGTGGAAGCTCGATTGAATGTTGGATTCAGGTACTTTGCCAAGTGCGGAAAGTAGCGAAGTTCTGCGGAACAGTCGCGCGGGATTGGGACTGACGCGAGTACCTGTTTCGTAGGCGAATTGTCGCCGGGCTTAATCAAGTTTAATTTGACTTGATCACTCCAAGGATAGTCTTTCTATCCTTGAAAAAGGACCGGAGTGAGTGGGTGCCAAAAATATGAGCGAATCCTTCGTTTGAAGGGCAGAACTCCACTTTATTTTAACGCTCGCGTCGCGATCCGTTAATGTGTACAAAAGTCGGCGTGAAAATGCACGCGCGAGCGATTCCGTTCAAAACTGACCACGAGGTTGTCTTTGAGACGGACCGTTGCGCGTTGGTCGAGAAAAGCGTTATAACGTGGCGGCGATCGATTTGGTATTCGAAATTGTGTTCGACTGGCTAAGGGTGGGTTTATAGTGGAGCTGCGAGCATTGATGATAGCGGCGCACAGTGGTCCAAATGGCCGATTTAGGAGTGCAAAAGTCTAAACGCTTCTAATAATCGATAATTCTGTGTTACATGTATTCTATACACATTAGGTAAGCATAAAGAAGGCTAATTGAGTTCCGTAAGTTTATTGAAATATTTTTTCTTCTTAAAATATAGTAGAGGGAGCAACATTCAATTTATAACGCCAGTTTTAATGTATAGTGTTAGAAAAGAAAAACTTGTACACAATTGTTCTTTTTTTACAAAAGTATAATTTTCAGAAATGAAATTTACGACAACAACAATAATAATACATATAAAAAACCAAAATAATAATAATAAAAATAAAAACAAAACAATATTTATATCTAGTTATACTCTATATTTACATCTAATTATATAACCTAACACAATCCAAACTGTTAACGATCTCTTCGACACAATAAGAATGGGAAACATTCATGTGGAAGGCCTATAACAATAGGATATCAATCTCTTTTTGTTTACGCTCTCTACGACTCGCGAAAATAACTGCCAATCGGCGCTCCAACAACAATGCCACAACACCAGGCATTCTTTGCACATTATTGCCTAATACGTCTATTAATCGTCTATTATATATTATTATAATAATACGTCTGTTATACATATATGTACGTCCTACGCGTACTCGTCATCGAACTGTGCCAGAAAAAAATAAAATAACTTGCTAATCTGCAATTTTCTGCTGATAAATTTGATGAAACCATAAACTACATATTCCGTTCCTAATATTCATGCAAAAATTAGCGCGAATACGGGCGAGTATCGTTTGTATTTTCTACTAACCTAAGAAATGAATTTCTTAAAACCTCTTCGTTCCACGTGTACTCGTCATCGAACTGTACCAGACAAAATAAAATAATTTGCTAATCTGCATTTTTCTACAAATAAATTTGATGAAACCATAAACTACATAAATCATTCCTAATATTCATGCAAAAATTAACGCGAATGCGGGCGAGTGTCGGTAGTATTTCCTACTAACCTAAGAAATGAATTTCTTAAAACCACTTCGTTCCACGCGTACTCGTCATCGAACTGTACCAGAAAAAATAAAATAACTTGCTAATCTGCAATTTTTTGCTAATAAATTTGACGAAACCATAAACCACATATTTCGTTCCTAATATTCATGCAAAAATTAGCGCGAATACGGGCGAATATCATTAGTATTTGCTACAACATACTTAAAAAATAAATTACTTAATACATACTTCTTTGAGGAAAATTATTTAAACATTTCCGAAAAATTGTTTTATATTTTTTTCATATCTTCCTAATGCTTCTGAACACGGCTATTATAATTAGAAATCAATATTAACGTTCTAAACAATAAATAATAGGTGAAAAGGATGTCCTTTATACCGATGTACTTTCCATACAGCTACTTTCAACCTATGCCACACTTAACAATAACTGATTTGAGAAGTAAAATTGTCAATTTTAGCTTTTACAGACATATGTGTTGATGTAAGAAATAATATTAAATGCCTACTGCATGTTCGATGTTTTGACTTTTGCACTCCTAAATCGGCAGTTTGGACCACTGTGCGTCGTTATTGGCCGACTCGTACCAAGCAGCACACGCGTCCGGCTAATTTGATTCCGAAACAGTACCCATGGACTTACCGATAACTGTAAAGTTGACCTTGAGATTCCTGGTCGGCGTGTTACGGAAATCGACTCTGCACCTGTAAACTCCCTCGTCGGTCTGCTGCAGGTCTCGGATCGTCAGCTGAGCAGGTGAACTCGCTTTGAATGAGGCTCGGTCGCCCCAGAAGTTCGGCGCGCTCCACAACTTCGCTTTGCCGAACTGTTTATTCCTAGCGTCGTAGCTGAAATATAAACAAAAATAATCACTTCAATGTGGTGGAACTTATCGCCCCCTTAATTTATTGCATCTTCAGTTTACAATCGAATCTTTCGCTGAACGCTTTGGGCGTCGAGAACACCTGTTGGAGTGCGACTACTGTCCCCTGTTTCCAACAGTTACAAACAATCAATTACAAAATCGTTGATTGCAAGCCGCTTTTATTGAATCACAGTGAGTTTCTACGAGTCACAACTGAATTGCTCAAATTAACACACAAATCTTTCTTCGCATATTTTACCTTCTCTATTTAATTTAATGATGCTTTCGGCGCTACCGTTTCGATCACTTAGTAAATCTAGCAATTTTGCAATAAACTTTCCTTCTTTCCTAACGTTTCGGTTCAGTTTTGAACCTTTCTCAAAGGAAAAATTTGCTTTTGCTATAATAACTTTAGTTATGTTAATTCAGCATTAAAAAACTGATTTGTGTACAAGAACGTTCTTAACCAGCAGTTTTCCTTTGGAAAAGGTTCAAAACTGAACCGAAACGTTAGGAAAGAAGAAAAGTTTACTGCAAAATTGCTAGATTTACCAAGTGTTCGAAACGGTAGCGCCGAAAGCATTATTAAATTAAATATTTAACATTTACTGTCGATAACCGGTATTATTTTACCTTCTCTATCTGTAACTATCATAAAGAGAGAGACTATCATAAAAAATAGAGAGAGAGGAATGACGATCATGAGGTTGGCCAACGGGGCTCGTTGTCGGGGTTAGGCGTCTGACGTCAGCGCGATTGGTATTTCCGTCGGACGGAACGAGTCGTCGGAAACGGTTCGCAGGTGCACGTCGGTGCTCGGAAGGCAAGTTTACCGCACAATCCAGCGATTCATCGGGCGAAGCAATTAAAGTTTGTGTGCGAGTTTGATGATCTTTGCTCCGTTTCGGGCTGTCTTCGGCTGTGTGTATGAGCACGCTCGATTACACGGGATCGCGGGTGGCTCGCGGGTCGCGGGTACGTTCAATGCACCCGCCGTGTCGGGCAGCCTCTAATTACGCGTTAAGCGAGGGGCGACGAATTGGAATGGTTTAGCAATTTTTGGGTAGGTTCTGCTAAATGCAAGAAGGTCGTACGACTAGCCTCGGTATCATAAAAGACCGGGGATTTTAAGAATTTCTGATAAAAATGCAAGACCAGTGGACAGTTAATAAAAATGCACCAGTAGACTATTTTTTCCAATGTTGTACGATCATCATAATCAATGACTAATCACTAGACTGTGGATTGTATGCATTTATGACAAAAATGGGCACGTACAATTTAAAACAGTGGAGAAGAATGAAATTTTGATATGGCTCCTGTGTCTGGCAATCAATGCAAACATTTTCTATTTTGCATAAAGATCCGCAGTCTACTAATCACAATCATCTTAATATTGCAATTTTTATATAAATCAATGCACCACTTTGATCCTATCATATTTTTGAGGTTAATCAAGTTGCTAATGACCGTGTAGATAAGACTCCGTTCGATACCTCAGATGGATGATCATCCGACATCAATCACTATGACTGTGTAAGCAACGTGGGGCAAAAGTTTCCGTGGTCTAATCTCATTGAAGTATTGCGGAAACAGACATTTTCGCGGTAACACAGTTTAGTGTAGTAACAGCAGAGAAATCGCAGGTTGAAAACCAAGTAAGGACTGCAGCGGAGACGTTGTTTGGAGGCGTGGTTCCTTGTCCGAGCGTGTGGTGCAACCGCTCGATCGCCTCGCGAGAGTTTCGTCCTGCCAGCCGAGCGGAAGATTCAATCGGATTAGAACGGCAACCCCTCTGCGCTGCTGGTGTTCTTCGGAAAGTCGTGGTCAGCAGAAAGTTTCGCGCGATGAAAGGCACCGGAAACGAGGAAAAGGAGAAGGAGGAATCGAGATCTGGTCAAAAGGGAGAACGAAGATCGCCGCGCGATCTCCTAGAGAACGTTTGCCACGAAAGAGGCGGTCGAGCAAACGCGAAACGCGTCCCACTCTAACTCTACACTCTATCGTGTCGGGGTCGGGAAAGTGCCCGGAAATATTTCACTTTGTTACGTCCCACTGGGAAACGCTGCTGAATTGACTGACACATTTGCGTTTTGTATAAGGGATTTTACGCTGCTTCTTAAATAATACACTCGTTAATGGCTTCAAAACAGAGGACGTCCCAAAGAGGATGTGATTTGAAGCAACTTCTCCCTTTGCGAAAATGTTCTCCTCGGCTTTGTTCAGACGATCCGTGCGAAGTTGGGCACGGACCAATCAGAGCGCGGCTACTAGCAGATGCATACTAGATCGACCTGTTCTCTGATTGGTCCGCTTTTTTTTCGTTAATAGTTTTTTAACGAAGCCGCGGCGAACTTTTGCATAAAGGAAAGGGTTATTTCAAATCACCTTGGGTATCACCCTTTTTAAAGAATATTGTGATCATAACAAAGAGCTATACAGGGTGTCTCAGCTGAAGGAGGCCACCTAAATATCTCATTTATTTTTAATGACACAAAAAAGATATTTATAGCATAATTTAGATGGTATCGGAGGAGGAATATCATAGAAGAACAATTTCTTTTGTCCCGCTATTTTTTAATAGTTTTTTAAGGCCATTTCGTTACTTTTATCCGGAAAACTTCTTTTTTTTTATTCCATCTTGTTAATGACTTATACATATTTAAATGTATTTTTTCAGCCGCTATAAGATAGAATAAAAGAATTAGTTTTCCCGATAATAAAATAACGAATGAAAAAACTATGAAAATATAACCGGACAAAAAATTCTTGTATGATATTCCTCCTTCGATACCATTTCAATTATGCCATAAATATTTTCCGTGCGATTAAATCTAAAGGAGATATTTAGGTGGCCTCCTTCAGCCGAGACACCGTGTACAACAGCTGTTAAATTTCAACCCTTAATTTTGTTACGAAATGCTGCTGTTTCCGAAGAGAGGGTTGCACAACTATATCAAAATAAAAATGACAGCAACATAAAAATTGCCGAGTTTTAATGCATTTCAGAACTGTGAATAAAATCCATACACAAATTGCTGAGAATGAGTTTGAGAGCTGTTGACAAAGTTTGTCATTTCGCTGCGGTCTCGTTAATAAAATAGTGCATTGTGTGATCAGCCTTCGAATGCAAATGTAGGTTATCGAGGGGGAAGAATACGGAACCAATTGAGTATAGAAGGAGGATAAAAAGGGACGAAGAAGATCGTGAGAGCTGTACTGAGAGAAGGGAGAAGGGCTGGAGCAGGGTAAGGTCGCAGAGCTTAATAGCAACGCCCTCCGTAATATCACGTCGCGCGCATTTCAGGGGTTAAGGGTTAGACCCGGCGATGCGTTTGTATTCGTGTCAACGATCCTGTACGGTTAAGCGGAAATGCCAAGTGGCGCACTCCCGTTGCCCGATGCAATGCGATGTGTCTGACGGCGAGTGCGCGATTACACTGGCTCCGACGTCTCATCTTCGAGTCCTTGAGGATCTACTGTCTGTGTGTCACGCGTGCGCGTGCCAATTTATTTCTGACGTCGATCTCTCGATTCCATCTTCGCGATGTCGATTTCTGGATATTAAAAACGATCGATTGATAATAATTACTAGAATCCGGATTTTCATAGCCTAAATTAAAGCTGAAAGAGAACGCACCATACGATGGGGATTCTTTAGGTTCTCAGAAACATTTTAAATGATATTGAAAGATTGACGAATCGTTAAATCAAGGTACAGGGTGTATAAAAAGTAACGGTCATCAGTTGAAGTAAATGGTACACTGAGAAAAATATCCTGTCGAAACAAAAAAAAATATATGTTGATTCAATAAGATGTACTATTGAATAGTGCCAATATCATATGAACTTATTTTAATATTTAATACTTTTGAATTTCAATAGCAAAACTCATTTCCGCCAATCATATAAACCAATAGTAGTATTAAATAGATTTATTTTTTGCCTTTCGGCCTCCAATAGCTTGACCATCAATGTTCTCAAAAAAATAAGATATGGCCTCAAACCAATTCCAGTATAAATGAATACATTTCTCAAATTTTTTTAACAACATATCTGATTGAAGGAAAAAAAGAAATATTACGAATAGTAATGTACTGTATTGAATCGGATAATATTTTCATTCATTTAATGATAGACAATTGAAATACATCACGATTTGCTTCTAAATTTCATACTATTGAAAAGAATACATTGATATTCATCGAAGTAAAAAAATTACAATAACACGCGTGTTATTGAAGTAACTACTTTTTTTCTCAGTGTAGTGTTCTTGCGGATCCGGCGGAGGAACAGAAGATTCTAAAAAATTTGTAAGTATACTTGACATTAGTATTTTATAATGTAGGATTAGTATTCTTATGTATTACAATGGATATAATGGCTTCTTTCATATTTTGCAACTTCAAATTCACGATCTGAACGGGCAGGGGACGATGACCTGGCGCGGGCCTAGCGATGAATGTCGTTTAAATTTCGTTTGACTGGAAGCACGCACACAATTATGTTCTGTCTCTTCGACACGGTTAGGTGGACTGTCGTGGTAGGCTTTTGTCTAACCGTATAACTCTATTCAAACTCTCTAATCAAATTTTGGAAAAATTTTAACATCTTATATCTCAATAACTAACTGTTTGCGACATATGGTTCCTTCCAGAGTTGAGCAAAATATGTAATTAGATACAAATTTCGGATCACAATAATAGATACAAAGCTGTAATTAGTTACTCGAAGATTTAGATACAAAAGTATCTTGTATCCGACGTTTAATTAGATACTTATCGTTCCTTTTCCAAACTTTTTCACTTCTTGTCTAGTACACTGAGAAAAAAAAGTAGTTACTTCAATAACACGCGTGTTATTGTAATTTTTCACTTTGATGAATATCAATGTATTCTTTTCAATAGTATGAAATTTAGAAGCAAATCGTGATGTATTTGTATTGTCTATCATGAAATGATTGAAAATGGTATTTGATTCAATACCGTATATTATTATTCGTAATATTTCTTGTTTTCCTTCAATCAGATATGTTGTTAAAAAAATTTGAGGAATGTATTGATTTATACTGGAATTGGTTCGAGGCCATATCTTATTTTTTTTGAAAACATTGATGGTCAAGCAATTGGCTTGTATGATTGGCGCAAATGAGTTTTGCTATTGAAATTCAATAGTATTAAATATGAAAATAAGTTCATATGATATTGGCACTATTCAATAGTACATCTTATTGAATCAACATATATTGTTTTTGTTTCGACAGGATTTTTTTCTCAGTGTAGAACGCGTCGATGTAAAAACAAGCTTCAACAACAATTTCTTTGGTGTAAACAATTCGCGGCAAGTTTTTTTAACAAATGTTCACCGATCCAGAGGTGCAGATTCACCCCTAGGACGGATGACCATTACTTTTTATACTGGAAACTTTACTGAAAGATGCTAACTCCAATTTTAACCAGCTGCGTTCTGAAGCAAGATCGCGCGGTGGTGGAAGTTTTGATCACTGGGTCGATCAATTATGCTAGCGGAAAGGTACAAGAGGGATAGCAATTCGGAGGGTCTAATCGAGCGACGAAGTTCGTCCGACTTCGAGCGATAAGACGTCCGGTGGTCGATCAACGGGACGTCCCGTTCCTTTGGACGTCGCGTCGCCTGGACTGGGCCAAGTTTTCGACGGGACGGAATCTTATTCGGGGGCGCGCAGTTCGTCCGCGGTCGTAAGACAAATTGGATCACTTTTTAACGAGCATGATGACTTCAAAGAGAGAAAGAGGGAGAGAGGCGAATAGAGAGAGAGAGAGAGAAAAGAAGCTAGGTGATTCGATCTCGACGAACTCGTCGTCGACGCGTCTCTCCCCCGAGAACAGCGTCGTCGCTCGTTTACTTTCCGCGCCGGCTGATTTACGAGAAACTAAAGAGGCATCGAGATCGCGCGACTCGCGGAAAAAGTCTTAATTACCGTGCCGTTTTTCTACGCGCCCCATCGTCGACCGGATAAAATCTGTACAAATGGCACTCGACACGCCCCAGCAGGGAAAAAACTAACGAGTCCGCGCGCGCCATTCGCTCGCGAGCTCGAATACAACGCCCGAACACCTCGTCGAACCCGGTAATCCCGGCCCAAATCAGGATTTAAAAGTCCTGGATCAATCCGAGCATTCATTCGAAAAACTTGAAAAAAGCTGCGCTGAAAATGTCTAAACGTTCGTCAATTCTTTTTCTCCCCGGAGTGACAAGTCAATTCGTTATTCCATCTCGCTAACACAAGCTTTATATTTTCTCGTCCATTCGAGTACATTTCAATGCGTTCGATCATCTCGAGTTTATTTGCCTGCCATCACTGAACCGCGGATTTTTATTAAAAATATAAATTTGATTGAGTTCGAGGTACAAAAACGACATGTACTATTTCTTCTTTCCTGCATAGCTTTAATTGATTGCAAACAATACAGCACTATTCTTAAATTACCTACTAATAAAACATGATTTTTAGGTTATGTTTGCTCGTCACCTGAGCTCGCTCTATTTAAATGTATTTGACGATCTATTTCTTGTATGTTCTCCCTCTCTCTCTCTCTCTGTATTGTCTTCAGGCGAGTCAGTATAGTTCTCGCAGTCATAATAAACGGATCTGTCCTCGAGCAGAGTTGGGCAATAATCTACTAATAATTAAAAATGGCTAATAGTCTTTTTGAATGTTAGCCACAGCAAAATAGTCATTAGTCAAATCTTTTTGATTAGTTAGTGATAACTAGACTGCGGATTTTATGCATTTATGACAAAAATAGGTACGTACAATTTAAAGCAGTGGACATGTTAAAAATATTTAAGGACACCATTGTATTAGTTTCAGTTTAATAGGATAATTAAAAGAAGAATACAATTTTTATTTGGTTCCTGTGTCCAGCAATCAATGCAAATATTTTTTATTTTGTATAAAGATCCGCAGTCTAATGATAACTAATTAATAATATTAATGTATGTTAATCGCACAATAGCGACTGATAACTACAGATTGATGACAGATCATCAACTGTGTAATTAACTAATAAGCAATAGCTAACAATTACTTAGAGCTGTGACTAGCTATTTCCCATTTAGTTATCACTAACTAATCAAAAGGTTTTGACTAATTACTATTTTGCTATGACTAACATTCAATAAGACTATTAGTCATTTTTAATTATTCGTTGATTATTGCCCAACTCTGCCCTCAAGTAATCGTTGAATCTATCTCCTTTTCACAATCGAGCTTCGAGATTAAAGAATTCAACCAATCGCTGTCTACAGGGTCCAAAGAAAGAGGACAACTACAGAATAACTGCAATTTGATTTCGACTTGTAACCTGAAAGAACAGCATTTATATTTGACAGTTTCCGTTCGAAATGCCCGATAAGGCTTTAATGAAAATCCTCGGTCCCGATGTGTGTCTAGAAGCTCTCGGAAGTCTTCGTAGGAATCGTAGGAGTATAAAAATACCGATAAAAAGCTGAGAAGAATGATGCCGCTGCAGAGAGAGAGAGAGAGAGAGAGAGAGAGAGAGAGAGCACGGATGATCGGAGTGTGTGACAAGACGCGATTATAACCGGGCGACAAGTAATTGGTTTCACCGTTGGCTTTCTCTCTCTCTTTTTCTGCTACGGACGTTTTCCGATCGCGACGCGTGTCGAGCTCTGCGAGAACAGAGTTACGCAACGACCGGGATAAATACAATTTATCTGCTGCAAAGGCAGAAGCGATGAGCATTTCGATCTGCCCGAGGAGCCGGTGTCATTTCTCCATCAGACGCGACGGAGATTAATTCTCGTCACGCGCTCGCGTTTTCTGAGAAACTTGTTCGGCTCGGTGATGGCTCCGTGAGACTTCGAAGTGGACTTTGTAAAGACCATTCAAACATGAGCAAGAAATAAATAAAATCGATGCTCGAGATTGATCGTATAATTAATCAGTCAAGATTTTGTAAGATTTTATTCATCAAAATATCTTGTTAAATGTCAATTTTCGGCCATACGCTGGTACTACTTTTCTACGCAGAAGAGAATCGATATGTACAAAAAAATGTAGACACCATCTTGTACTAACATTTCTTCCTGACTACGACAAAATAGAATTTTATTTCGTTTTCACACTAAACCTGCCGAGCCTTAAAAGTATATGTTCCCTTATAAAAATGGCGAGACTGATTTTATTTAGACTTTGTGCGGCTCCTATTCTAATACGTGCTGTACTAAAGGTATTTATACAATCGATTCTTATAAAATCATTTTCATTAGGGTAACTGCACCAGTGAATGAACATTTAAGAAATTGTTCAGGAAGATATTTTATTTTTAAAAAAATATGTGAATTAAAGGAATCTCGTATATGGCAAATGGCTCCCTATACTTCATTTTTCAAAAATAAATGAACACAAATAAAATAAAATTATTATTATTTTTCTTTATTAAACGTTAAATATAAAATACAAAAAATACCAGTCAATGAACACTATATCCTAGTACCAATATATTCTTACTATATTCTTTCTATTGTACCAATAGGAATACAGCTATGAAAAAGAGAATGAACATTTAAGAAATTGTTCAGGAAGATAGTTTATGTAAAAAAAAAAATGTGAATTAAAGGAATCTCATGTATGCCAAATGGCTCCCTATACTTCATTTGTCGAAAATAAATGAACACAAATAAAATGAAATTATTATTATTTTTCTTTATTAAACGTTAAATAAAAAATATAAAAAATACTAGTCAATGAACACTATATTCTAGTACCAATATATTCTTACTATATTCTTTCTATTGTACCAGTAGGTATACAGCTACGAAAAAGAGTCATATATTCAATTGACCCAAGAGTCATTATCGCTAGTATGCCGTGCGGCTTAAAATTTGTTGAAATATACAAAAGCTTTCATTTACTGGTGCCCGTTTATTGACTGGTGCAGTTACCTTACTTCACTAATTGTAAAATAATAAATCTGGAACCGGTCATTTCGACCGGTGGTGGTAGGTATTGGTGATAAAGGAACTTAATAACATACATATTCGTCAGACCCTGTTCAGAATCTGCATCCCGAGTCTGACTCGGCATTGTGGGGGTTAAAAACTTGTTAAATTCGGACTCCTTCCGGCGTGAAAGCGAAGCGGGCTACAAAGGCGGACAATATCAAAAAGAGCGAGTGGAAAAGAGAATCGAGTTGAATGAGTGGACGACGGTCTCGAATAAAATCGTCGCAGGAGGAGTCCCTTCGAGGAGAACGACCCGAGATAGAAGTCGCGCGTCGGTGGGACGAGGGAAAGGTGTGGATGGGAGAGAATGGTCTCTAAACAAATTAAAATAATTGCCGCGACTCGATGGAGAATCTTGCCGGTTGGCAGAAGAACGTTTCCCATGAATACGGCCGGTGTCGGTGGGACGAGTGCTGCACGGCGGAAAACCCAAAGTTGGGGGGGAGGGGGCGGTCTCGGAGACAGGTCCAGGAAGGGGACCGACCGCTCCCGGGACTCTTAAAAGGAGCTTAACTTCGCGCATAAAATTAAGGCATTGTAATTGCAGACGGCGTCGCCACTGCGGCAGCACATTTCTCTCTTTTCCCGCTGTCGTTTTATACACCCCCTTCCTCCCCTTTGGTCCTCCCGGCAACCTTTCTCCCTAGACTGCCAACCGCCGTTCCTCCTCATCTTCCTCTTCTTGCCTGCGCTTCCTTTTCTTCCTTCTTCCACCACGTTCCGCCCGACCGGAAAATATAATTTGCGCGAGTTAACTTTCGTGCCCCGCGTCCGGACCGTTCCCATCCTAAAGCGATTTTTAATCGGGGCCGCCGCGAATCGAGGAACGTGTACCACCGACTTACGTTGATGCTCGGACTCTTCTTGCGGGAGATTAACTTTCTTAACATTCGGGAAAATGGCTGCGGCAAGCTGGGACTAGAGATGATGTTCGAATATAAAATTTTTCAAAGTTGCGACCGGTCGAAATATCGCAAATATAGATATATTCTATATAGAAATAGAATATAGATATATTCTATATAGAAATAGAATATAGATATATCTATATAATATAGATATATCTATATAATATAGATATATCTATACAGAAATATAGATATATTATTATAGATATATAAAATATATATATTCACTTAAATAAGGAAATTATTTGTAACGCTGCTCCACGAATAAGTTCGAGATCCTTCTGCGAAAAGATCGGAAGAGATACGGTGAAAAGAGCCCAGTAAAAAGTCCCGGAACGTTGTACAAGCAAACAGAGGAGAGATTAGGCGAATTTCAGGATTTCCGCTCGACCACATCAGCTCGAGAGCAGGGTAATTGGTTCGAAGAGATCGACAGAGGGGTGGATCGCGCAGGGTTAAAAGTTCGTTCGACGAAAGGAGTTATCCGTGCAGTGTATATATACATACGTATATGATGTTTGTCCGTCCGGCGGATAGTTATGAAGTTGTCCGTGTCGTCTGAGCCGATGGGAAGAGAGAGAGAGAGATAGAGATAGAGAGGTAGAGTCGTTCCTCCGGGGCATTCGAGTCTCGACCTGGGTTCTGATACATCTTCTAATGCCATCTCGGCGAGCTCGATCTCCAAAGTAAAAGGTTATCCGACTCTCTCGGTCGAGTGCACTTGCTCTCGGTCTCTGTATTGAGTTTGAAGCGTGGGCCGAGGGGCGAACTTACTCGGCTCGGACCCCGCCGACTATGACGAATCGCGAAAGTTCCCTGAAAAATTCGAGCCCGGCTACCTAAGAGCGGCTGCGCGTGTTCGAACCGCGCTGATCATCCCCTCGTCGCTCATCCCGCTCCTGTCTGTCGGCTCTTCCGGTGTCGAATTTCCCGTCTCCACGGGAATTATCAATCTACGTCGCCCGCTGGTCGTTTTTTCGAAAAAAAACGGGATCCAAAGCAATGCAAAGCGAAAATTAAATTTTACCTCGTAGCAAATTCACAGGACTGCATCATACAAACGAATGAAAAATCGTAGAACACCGTAATCGACATCTCGTTCATTCCAAATGTTCAATTCAGCATTGAAACAATCCTGCTACCTCCTCTGCATCTATTCGAACACATTTCCGCACAGCTCCAACAATAAAGCCGCCCTGCCAATAATAATAACACTGCCCAACAGCCAAAATGTATTTCGGTTCCCACTATGCGATTCTTATAGAGTTTCCCGCGCTGATTCCGAATCTGTTTTTCATTTTTTTCCTATACCAATGATATTAATTCAATATATATTTTCAGACGCATACTCTTGAGAATGATCCAAACCCGGATCGAAACGTAGAGGTTAAATTTTGCAAATTTGCTTTGTCTTTTCTCTGATCGAAACTGTGCGCTGTGAGCATATTTACTCTTATCAAATATTTACGATCGTGAAACAACAAATTAATTTTTTCCTATACGTCCAGTTTTTGAGAAAATGGAGTTTAAAGAAAACGGCGTCCGTGCAAACTTCAAAGGGGGGTTTCTCAAGATAAAAGTCTGCTCTTTCGCGTGGTATAGTTCAATTTCTCGCTGGACCCTTATTTTTTCAGATACATTCGAAAATATCCGCAAAAATTGGTGCGAAAGTAGTGTCTCTCCTTCTTTAATCATTGTTTAAACATGTTTAAACAACCATAATGTATTAATATTGGATATCACTGTATTCGGGAAAGTCTACAGAATCTTTTGCTGTAAAGAACAATTCAATATCTTTTATAATAACATCACAATATTTGTTTAAAGTTGAAAAATATGTCTTTTTTTAAACTCCATTTTCTCAAAAACTGGACATATACGAAAAAAATGAAAAAACAGATTCGGAATCAGCGCGGGAAACTCTATAAGAATCGCATAGTGGGAATCGAAATACTTGTAAAAAGTTGAAATTTGTTGGACAGTGTAATCGTAAAAAGAGAGCGGAACTATCTTCCTCCGACGGCGATTCGCGGTTCGTTTATCTCGTTCAGAGGAAACGCAGGAAATCAGTGCCTACGCTCGATTTTGCGCGGAAAGCTGGGAATTGAATACGAGTGTGAGAATTCGATGCATCGGTTCGTCGACGGGTTCGTTAGTTTCAGTGTCTGGGGAGCGGTAGATCGAGCGGAAGCTGTCTTCGGGCAGAAATGGACGCCGCGAATAAAAGGTATTAGGGGACACGCGTGCGCGATATTTTCATATTCATCGCGGTTGCGGCTGTTTACGAGGGGTAGATAAGGGGGGAGGAGAAGAAGCCCTCTCTCGCCCCGTAGCCAGACGAGAGTTCATGTCCGGCAGCGATCCGGCGTGTTTGCACGGATGCAAATAAAGCGTAAGCAGATAAAAGACTCTCCGCTGTCCGCAACCTCGACGCTCGTGTCCGCCAGCTCGTTTTTCCCGCCGCCCTTTCCCGCTTCCTTCTTTCTTCCGGCGCGCAGGCGAACGTGACCAACGGCAATTGCAGTTGTACACACGCTGATATTCCCCGCGTCATCCTCGCTCATCCTCCTAATCCCACTCGGCATGCGCTATTGTCCCGGCCCTCCTGACGTGGAAATTGGAACGGCGAAACGCACCGCGACACAATGTTGCGATACCTATTTACCCGTCGCAACGCATCGAATTTACAGCTGCACGATCGAAATTTCGGCTCTGCCCGGCAAATCTGCCTATCACCGGACCATCGATTACTCTAAAATTTGAGCCTTGATTAACCCTCCCTTATTGTTAGCCATGGTTCGGCCTAATCTAGGCGTATGTACTCGGTCTCTGGCGATTAGTTTAACGCTTTGCTTATTGGAAATTCATTGCGAGCGTTCCCGAGGATTGTGTCGCGTCAGGATGAGCCGGTGACGTCTTCTGATGGAAGGAAAATTGATTAGTACACTGAGAAAAAAATCCTGTCGAAAGAAAAAAAATATATGTTGATTCAATAAGATGTACTATTGAATAGTGCCAATATCATATGAACTTATTTTCATATTTAATACTATTGAATTTCAATAGCAAAACTCATTTCCGCCAATCACATAAGCCAATAGCTTGACCATCAATGTTTTCAAAAAAATAAGATATGGCCTCGAACCAATTCCAGTATAAATCAATACATTTCTCAAAATTTTTTAACAACATATCTGATTTGTCAAAAAATGTAAGATTAGGATTTAGCGCCTAACGTTATACTACATTATTCCACTCTATACATACTATGTTATATACCTCTCTATTTTTTGTATAATGACATAATAACGTATGCTATATAAACCAAACTAGGTTTACGGCATCAATAAATAAATAATTAATTAATTAACATATCTGATTGAAGGAAAAAAAGAAATATTACGAATAATAATAGACGGTATTGAATCAAATACCATTTTCAATCATTTCATGATAGACAATACAAATGCATCACGATTTGCTTCTAAATTTCATACTATTGAAAAGAATACGTTGATATTCATCGAAGTAAAAAAATTACAATAACACGCGTGTTATTGAAGTAACTACTTTTTTTTCTCAGTATACGTACAGAAAAATTCCAATTTGATCTGATCGATCAATCAGATTCAATTCGGTCGTCGAGATAAGAATTTCTTAGACTGTTCGCGTGAGAATGAGCGAACATCGCGAGATAGAAAGATTTGTCGTTCATAAACAAACGAAAAAAGTCGAGTACTTGCTGTATCGAGAATTCCAAATGCAGGAACAGACAAGAAAAACGCGGTCCCTTGTAGAAGCGTGTGAGCCAAGTCTAAAAAGGCAGACTACGAGCAGCAACGGCGACAAAAGAGGCTACAACGGAGAATAGAAGGGAAAGGGAATAAAAAGTCGAGCAGGATCCCGCGACAGAGGCAGCTCCGCGCGCCGCGGACCGGGATTCATGCAAAAAATATTTGGCAATTTTTCAAGTTATACATTACAGAAAAAAGTCGGCACTCGAAAGTTTCGAGTTCCAAGCGTTCATCGATGGGCGGCGGAAACACTTTTAAGCACCGTGTACCTACATACGCCGTAACTCTTGAATGAACAAATATTTCCATTTCAAATTTCAACCCGGAGAATTTGTTTCTCCGCGGAACTTTCGCGTCGACATCAGAGATTATACAATTTTATGAAAATGCCATGAACGCGTTTCTTCTCCCTGTCGATGCGAATGTGGGAAAAATTCGGTTCGGAACTTTCGCAATTTACGTTCGAATTCATCGGTGAAGTTCCGCGCTTGTAGTTTTCCAGAGTGGAAAATATTCATACCCGGTGCATTAAGCTTTCACATTATATTATTCGACACTGCGCGCCTCTCGATAACCTCCGTAATTTCGAACCTCCGACGGTTCGACAATTAGTTTGTTTTAATTGAGCGATGAAAGCGTCCGCATTGAGCCGTGGAGAGTGTCGGTGTTTTTCAACATTAATCAGATAAGTGGAGTGGGGCAGGCCCGTTAATTGGTTATTTTTATTATATTATGAACGGAATTTCTCTAGCTTGTATTCATTTATGTAGTATAAGTTAGTATGAACTATTCGACATAGATGTCGCCTAAGAATAAAGGTGTTTTCCTCGCTTAAATCAACCAATGCCAAGCAGTCACGTGCGAGGTACACGTACAACTTTGAGGTTACCCTGAACGTGCAATAGTTGACAAGTTATTAATATATTCTGTGTTGTTATTTTAGGTAAGTACAACAAATATTGATGTAGGTTTACATTAAATAATCCGTTTTTATTGTATTTTTTAAAATTCATTGAGAAAAACACTAAGATGCTCTTGCCCCGTTAGTATTACTACACGGGGCAAGTCCGTACTATCACGGTGGGGCAAGTCCGTACTGTATGGGTAACTATAAAAGTAAACAATATATTTAATGCAATAAAAAGCATTGTGTAGCAGTCTTGATAATAATTATTTTCTTGCCCCGTAGCAGTGTTGGGCATTAATCGATTAAAATTTTAATCATGATTGATTGATTAATATATACGATTTAAAAAAAGAAATCGTCGAATAATCGGCGATTGATTCAATTAATTGATGAAGTTAATCGACAATCGTTGATTAAATGAAGAAATCGTCGAATAAATTGGCGATTGATTCAATCGATTGATTTAATCGTCAATCGTTGATTAAAAAAAGGAGACATCGGAAAAAAAACATAAAAGCATGTAAACAGAATTTGTATTATGGACCAAATGACAATACACCTAAACTCAGTTTACATTTTTTCAGTATTCATACAATTCTGATTACGTATTTCATTTCGAAATTTCAGCAATAATCATTAATCAATTATCCGATTGGCGATTGATAATCGTTAATCGCAATTAACGACTAAAGTAGAAATTTAATCGTTAACCGCGATTAACGATTAATAAGTATTTAATCGCTAACCGCGATTAACGATTAATAAGTATTTAATTGCTCACCGCGATTAACGATTAATAAGTATTTAATTGCTCACCGCGATTAACGATTAATAAGTATTTAATTGCTCATCGCGATTAACGACTAAACTAGGAGATTAATTGTTAGTTGCGATTAACGATTCAAGTAGAAATTTAGTCGTGAATCGTTGATTAATTTTTTGCCCAACACTGCCGCGTAGCACTTGAAACAAGATTCGAAAGCATTTTTAAACTTTGTTATATAATATCACTGTATCCCCTTTCATATTTCAGCATAAAAGTACATGTTTGTTTAAAAATGGATAACTATAAAACTAATCGATATAATTTAATGAAATAAGAAGCATTTTATAGCAGACTTGTTAATTATTCTTTTCTTGCCCCGTAGCACCTGAAACAAGGTTAAAGTCCAACTTTGCAAAAACTATGGCGAACTTACCCCACTCCACTTAATGATTTCGGAATTAGAAAATATTTTCTGTGCTCGTTTGAGAACAATGAACCGGCATTTTTCGTTTCACCTCGTTTCCTGCTATCTCTGAAATAGTTAAGCTAGCTTTGAGAATTGTTTTCATTGTCGAAGAAACGAGCTTTGATCTCAATCTTTTTACTGTTTATTAGTGTCATCGAAAGAATGGCACCGAATTTAATTCCCGGGGAAGGCGACGAGGCTCGAACGGATTTCCGACAGTGAAGTGTCGTGAAATTAACGAGTTATGGGGAAGAAACTCGTCTCTGCTCGGCGAGACACAAGGGGACGTGGGAAACAGCCGGAAAACGAAGTGCTCGGATCGGAGCCGAGCGAAATATGTAAAGGAAGCAGCGTCGTTCGCTAATTAATGAAAATGCTTGATGGAACGCCTCGCGCTAGCTAAAATGCATCGTCGCTCGTCGAAGAAAACTTCGCGATTACTTCCGTACACGTAGACGTGTACAACATATTCGCGTATCGACGCATAGCGAACGGGAAATTAGTTTGCACTGGATATCTGTGCTCGGCTGTTTACCCGGCTTCGTGAACGTCGATCGAAATTATACGATATTTGCGAGCCTCCGGTTGAACGTCCTCGGCGACGTTACGGGGCACCGTATCGGTTACGGAAGTCGATTCATCGGGGCGAAACGAGCAAAATAAAAATCGCGAACGGGAAGCTCGCTCCGTGTTCTCATCGTCAAAGGTCTATTTAGTCTGTTAACGGTTACCGCGATGTCTTCGATCGCTGGGAATGGTTCTAAGGCAAGACGATGCTGCCGACAACCACCTAAAAGAGTGAAAGAGAAGATTGTCACTTTAAGAAAAAATTTTATCTCTCCCTTTTGAACGCTGCTTCAAGGTCATTTCGTGTTTCTTTCTGTATTTTTATAATATCCAAACAAAAATATAGTAGGGTAACTGCACCAGTGAATAAACGGGCACCAGTAAACGAACGCTTTTGTATATTTCAACAAATTTTAAGCCGCACGGCATACTAGCGATAATGACTCTTAGGCCAATTGAATATATGACTCTTTTTCGTAGCTGTATTCCTACTGGTACAATAGAAAGAATATAGTAAGAATATATTGGTACTAGAATGTAGTGTTCATTGACTGGTATTTTTTATATTTTTTATTTAACGTTCAATAAAGAAAAATAATAATAATTTCATTTTATTTGTGTTCATTTATTTTCGACGAATGAAGTATAGGGAGCCATTTGGCATACATGAGATTCCTTTAATTCACTTTTTTTTTTTACATAAACTATCTTCCTGAACAATTTCTTAAATGTTCATTCTCTTTTTCATAGCTGTATTCCTATTGGTACAATAGAAAGAATATAGTAAGAATATATTGGTACTAGGATATAGTGTTCATTGACTGGTATTTTTTATATTTTTTATTTAACGTTCAATAAAGAAAAATAATAATAATTTCATTTTATTTGTGTTGATTTATTTTCGACGAATGAAGTATAGGGAGCCATTTGGCATACATGAGATTCCTTTAATTGACATTTTTTTTTTAAATAAAATATCTTCCTGAACAATTTCTTAAATGTTCATTCACTGGTGCAGTTACCCTATTCCATTTAGAATACACAAAATGATCGCGAAATAATCTTGACCAAATAAAGATAAAATTCTGTTGTTGCAGTGACATTCTGCATAGATACTGATGATAAACCTCTTGGGAAGAGGAAAGGGATTGATTAACTCGTTTTCGTCTGTTCCAATCCATTGCTACGCGCGAATTCATTAAGTTTCAATGGGATCTAATAAAGCGTGAAAGGCGAAATCACTGTGGTGTGTTTAAACAGCACAGTTTCGGTCTGATCACTTAAATTACTTTGACTTTACGGGATTATTTCGAGCGAGATGGTTTGTAACATCCAGCGTGTGTTTAACAATATTCTACATATAGTGTACGGTTTTAGGAGCTACTTGAACGTGCCTGAACAGTCGGAAGTACCGTTAATGGGATAGTTAATTGATTTTTCATGTGTAATATTGCTATACGAAGGTCTGCAGTATTATTCGGGGTGCATGGGAGTGGTGGTTCGATAAGCAGTTGTAATAGCGTGCAATACTCCCTCGAGATAGTAAATGTCGGATATATCGTAGTGTTCGTTGTAAATAGACGACGTGTTTATACTGCTAACAAGGTTTACCAGCGATAACAACAACTGGAGTAACGAGGTCAACGAAAACGATATTAAGAACTGTTCGAAGTTCGAGCTTTGCTTGCTTGGGACATCGATCGACACACTGTGACTTCGATGTGGTTCTCGTGTGTTTCGATACGGCGTGTGTCCCCAGTTTTCATAGCTACATCCACATATTCAGAGTCTAAGAAAATAATGCCATGATGAGCTGGTGTGAACTATTCCGGAGAATGCGGTAGAACAAGTCAGCGCATGACCAGACATCTACTCGAAATTATTAGAATCAATTTCTTTCTTTATCTTGAAAAAAATTTTCAATTTCTTGAAAATAGAAATTGTGTTATTAGAGTTCCGACATTTCTCGTTTACTTAAACAAACTTTAGTAATGTTTTTCGGCGCTCAGGTTCGATCAAATTCTACATTAAATATAGCTATGTTATTATATAGCTAGGACGAAACACACCACCTTTGTTTTCTCCAATAGAATAGCCCTAGGCATCTTAGCGTATTCAAACCATGAAACGAAAACGTTAACTGATTCAGAATCCCGAATCGAAACGTTTTATGCCCTACAACATAGCTATAATTAATATAGAATTTGATCGAATCTGAGCGCCGAAAAACATTACTAAATTTTGTTTAAACAAAAATTGCGATCGATAAAAATCCCTTCTTTTCAAACTATACGTGAAGAAAGTTCCAACTCGATCCAACAATAGGTTGGGAAGATAAAAATTCATTAGTTTGCCCCCGTAGTTGTATAAAAATCCAAACTTTCCAATTCTACAATGTCCTCGTTTGTGTACGAATAATTGTGTTGTTGTTCCGTGGCTGACTGTCGCGGTACTGAGCCTCGCACCACCGGACACACCTGCCGGATTTTCCGAGGATTCTTAATAATGGAAACCCCTCCATTATCCATATAATCGAATAAAAACGCAGCCTTTGGCGCGCGGCCGCTGGCACCCCTTAAGGTCCTTGATTCCCTTTTTGCAGGAGCCGCCCGTGTATCGTCGCATGCCTGAGGACCGCAGGAAGGCTTCGTACAACCGATCTGCCTTTTATTCCGCGTGTTCTTCTCTTTCTATTGCTTTCCCAAACATCATTTTTTATTACCACGCTTATATTAGCTTGCTGTATCGTTGTTGTTGTTGTTGTTGTTGTTGTTGTTGTTGTTGTTGTTGTTGTTGTTCTATGCGTCAAATCTTGTAATCGAATTTTAAACCACGCAACAGCCTTCTCTGAAATTGCCACGCATCAATAAAGAATCTCTAAAGGGAGTACGAAAACAAATTAAAATGGGTATTTTCTCCATTCGATCAGATTCCGATTGCTGGAAGAGTATTTACCGTGTCGTATCGCGGCTCTCGGTATCGTTTCGATCCTGTGCTCGATTTACCTAGCATAAGAGGGTGGTTTACACCGAGGTGAGACGAACAGGAGCGGAAGAGAGGAAGATGGAGGATAAGCGAACGTTCCCATATTACACCAGAGATACATTGACGGCTAAGAATAAGGGCGGGGACGCTCGTGGAGATGTTTAACGTACCCGACACGGTGAACGGGCGAAAAGGGAACAGGGAACAGGCGGGTTGTGTTCGTGGAGGCTCGTGTAATCGGATATTATATTATATTCACCGATCGGATTGATATCTCTGTCCTATTATGCGACGGCATGAATCCCATTTTGAAGAATGCCGGGTCGTGGTTTCACAGTGATATTTGAATAGAGGGTGGTATAGGTGGCAGCGTGCGCTGGGTGCTCACGGCAAAGTGGTAGCTAGAAACGATAGGGGTGTGGAGACTGAAGGGGGGTGGCTGAGCATCAACTGCAATCGAAAACCAACGATTTCGTTCGATCGAACGGGAAGTTCGACCGTAGCCGATTTCCATGCACGGCCCGGGCTTTTACGTCTGCTGACTTACTCTCTTTCCATCTTTCTCCCTTTCTCTCTCTCTCTCTCTTTCCGTGTCGATCTCTGTTGCCGTTTCATGGAACGAGAACGTTAATTAAGAACCGTACAAAAATCGCTTTAATCAAGAGATTAACTCAATTTTTCCGAAGAGGCTTACTTTGTTTCTGCGCTTGGACTGCTCCAATTACGAAATTAAAATCACCTGATTGCTAGACACTCCTTTACGGACTGTTTCACTAACTCTACCAGCCGTTATATTTTTTAGACGATGATAAATGTATTAGTTCTCTTCAGAACAGTTCAGTAGAACAAGTCAGTGCATGGTCAGACAGCGGAACTTGCATTATCGGAATTATGTGTATTGCTTCTCAATTTTCGACAGCATTAATATTTGAACAGAAAGAATTGCAACAGTGGATCAGACAGACCTTCCTCTTTCCAATGAAAAAGTTTCGATTCGATCCGACAAATGATTTTCGAGATAAAAATTCATAAAAGCCAGTCTACTGTCAAAAATAGACAAAAATCGCAATATTCCAGAATCTGTGTTTTACAAATAAATAGATAGGTGAACAAGTTTTCTGATACAGAAAAATAGTATTACGTTGGTTCAAACCTTCCAGATGAAGACAAAAAAAAGGATCATCCCGATCCGACAAATGGTTTTCGAAATAAAAATTCATAAAGACCAGTCTACCGTCAAAAATAGACAAAAATCGCAACATTTGAGGATCTGTGTTTTACAAATAAATAGATAGGTGAACAAGTTTTCTGATTCAGAAAAAGAGTATTACGTTGGTTCAAACCTTCCAGATGAAGACAAAAAAAGGATCATCCCGATCCGACAAATGGTTTTCGAGATAAAAATTCATAAAGACCAGTCTACCGTCAAAAATATTCAAAAAGTCGCAACATTCGAGGATCTGTGTTTTACAAATAAATGGATCGGTCAACAATTCTTCTAATTAAGAAAAATAGTATTACGTTGGTTTAAACTTTCCAGATGAAGACAAAAAAAGGATCATCCCGATCCGACAAATGGTTTTCGAAATAAAAATTCATAAAGACCAGTCTACCATAAAAATATTCAAAAATCGCAACATTCGAGGATCTGTGTTTTACAAATAAATAGATCGGTGAACAACTTTTCTAATTAAGAAAAATAGTATTACGTTGGTCCAAACTTTCCAGATGAAGACAAAAAAAAGGATCATCCCGATCCGACAAATGGTTTTCGAGATAAAAATTCATAAAGACCAGTCTACCGTCAAAAATATTCAAAAAGTCGCAACATTCGAGGATCTGTGTTTTACAAATAAATGGATCGGTGAACAATTCTTCTAATTAAGAAAAATAGTACTACGTTGGTCCAAACTTTCTAGATGAAGATAAAAAAAGGATCATCCTGACCCGACAAATGGTTTCCGAGATAAAAATTCTCAAAGACCAGTGTTTCCTCAGGAAAATGGAGAAAAAAGGTTACTCGCCGCAAACTCAAATGAATTTTAATTTCTGAAAAGGAATGAAACTCAGCCGGTGGAAATCACGTGAAAGAAATAAGTTTCGACCACGCTCGACGGCCCAAAGGAGGATCTCCACTTTCGCCAGGTAGGAAAAAGAGGAGTAGGACGAATAAAAACCGCGAGGATCGATTTTATCCGCGACTCGTTGACGAGGAAGAGCGCTGTAAGGAATGGAAGAACTCGAACAAAAGAGTCGAATCCGGCTAGGTTCGCGGGGGGTTGAATCTCGGTGGTGGTGGTGATGCGGGGGGATGGGAAGAGAGGCGACAAGAGAGGGCTTGGAGGGATCGGTGGAGGCGTGGAAGAAAGGGAGGGTGACAAAAGAGCGTACCGCTGGAAAAGGGTGGTGATTGGCGAAGTCCACAATGCACTCGTTTCGCGGCAATCCCAGAAGACGGATGATCGTTCGATCTGTATCGAGTATTTCCCCCCGGCTTCCCTTCCTCCCTCTCTCTCGCTCGCGGGTTTCATCCCTAAGCTCTTTCGATTTCAATGGAATCATTTTCATAGCTCCGTAATAGATCGTTTCTCATTCGATGGGTATTCTTCCTGGCGAACTCTGGTGAAACGGGACGCGGCGCGGCGCGTCGATCGCTGGGGTGGGCTTGACATTCATTCCTGTCGATTCACGAGGATAGCGGAATCGAACCGCGACTGTTACACAGATTTTTCAAAGGGATCCGTCGATCTATCGATCGTCAACGTCTCGCGAGACAGGATCGTGGAATTAGCTGCGGGACCCGGGAACACTCTTCTGTAACGAGCTCGGCGCGGAGTCGTTTATAACGCGCGATTCTAGTCTCGAGTGAAATTGTTTTTATTTTTAGTCGGTTGCGGTCGAGTTTTAATTGGTTTTCTGTACAAGCGAGCTGGAAGCATTAGATGCAAGTAAATTAATATTCCGACATCGATTTTCCAATTGTTCTTTATAAAATGCTCGGAACCGTTTGTCAGAATTGAAACTTCCTGCATTTAAAACGGTAAGATCCGATCTCTAACCAGAATTTTCTTGCACTAAGATATATACATTCTAACACGGAAAATTGCGAAAAGATATAACACTGACAACTGCGTGCGCCGCTAGCTGATTAAGCACTGCCTTGTTCTACTGCATTCTCGCGAAGAACCGCGCGAACACTGTTTACGCGTATTTTATGCGGCAGTAAATGTACAACTTAACCGACTTTTTGATCACCGCATAAAATGTATATACAGAGTCTTTCGAAACAGTTTTTTGCTTATTTTGTACGAGGATCTGCCATACCTTTTAGTTGTCTGCTTCAGAGTTTCAAACGGTTCTAGTTTATTCTGTAAAATTCATTTTAACTCCATTTCTTTAAAATTTCTACTGTTTCAAATTGCACCGACTCATTTCTGCCGGAAACGTGTAAGATCCGAAATCCGATAATAAGACAATACGAGGCACAGACTAAGGTAGCCGAATAAATAAGGAAATAGTAATAATTTGGAAGAAGAGAGATTTCTACAGGTTTCCCAGAGGCTATCGGGAGGCTTCCCAGAGGTAAAACATACGCATGTTCAATGGCAACCGCGTTTCTTCAAGCGCAGACAATGGAAGACCGACTAATGAAAATTGGAACCGGTCGAGACGGTCCGCGATCGTTACGGGACGACCGGGTTCTCTTCTTTGCTCGACGAAGGAGGACAATGGATTTCGTAAATCTCCTTCTCCGTCGTCCGCTCTAATATAATAATTCTGGCGGACGTTCTCGCATTCTCCGACGTCGTAAATACGGCCGCCGATTGTCTGGCAAGTCGAGGCAAGGCGAGGCAGAGCTAGGCAGAGCGAGGCAGCCGCAATCTAGAAAGAAATCGGATTCGTAGCTCTCTGTGCTCTATGTCGTCGATGTAAAAACTATAACTAAAGTTAAAAAAAACTATAAAAACTGAATATTTATATGAAAATATAAAAACAAACATTAAAAACTGTGACAAAATTGCATAATAATAATTAGACTGCGGATTTTATGCATTTATGACAAAAATGGGTACGTACAATTAAAAACAGTGGAGGTATTAAAAAGATTTCAGGCTACTAATGTATTAGTTTCAGCTTAATAAGATAATTAAACGAAGAATGAATTTGTTATTTGGCTCCTGTGTCTTGCAATCAATGCAAACATTTTTTATTTTGCATAAAGATCCGCAGTCTAATAATAATGTACAGGGTGTCTCACTTAAGAGTGTCACCCCTAGAATATCTTCTTTATTTTTAAACAAAGTAAAATATTCTTTATGTGGAATTTGAATGGTATCAAGTGGTCAGTATTCCGCAGGGGTTGTTTTTTAAATGTCTTTTCTTCTCGTAGTATTCAAGATCAGCTGTTTTTTTTTTTTAATAACTATTATACATAGATTTCCGTGTTGCGTCGCGCGTAGCTCGTAACAAAAGGCATTCAAATGTGTACTCTGACACGTAACCGTACCAATTACATATCGGTTGAGAAAGAGAGAGATCTGCATAAAAAAATAACTAAATACGGTTACAGACATGACGTTCGAATGGCTTTGAACTCGAAAGACGAAGGTCAAACTTATAATTTTCGGTTTTTAACGCTCGCCGAGAATACTGGCGCGATTTCGAGGGGTTGTTCGAGAGCGAGAATATCGGCGATGCATGTGCAACGGTGGTCGATTAAACGTCGACGCGTCCATGGTAACGTTCCTGATCGAGAAGTTAATTGACCCGTTTCCGCGACGGCATTGTGGTCGACTTACGAGTAGAAGCGGGTCTACACGCGTCTTGCCAGCCTGGAGCCGCGTTTCACCGGCTCGAATTATCGGTCCATTGTCCACGCTGTTACACAACAGGGTAACGGACCTCTCTCGTACGCGGAACGGTACGGATGAACCAGCAAACCGTCCCCCTACCATCCATTATTACAAGCTATTGTTACGCGTCGCTCGGTCCCCGATTAACCGTTATCGCGGTCGTTGGACGTCGCTTAACTAATAGCACCGCGAGTCTACTCCGAGAATTTCGTTTCTTCTGACAACGGATCCACTCGCCGATTTTTCTCTCTCTCTCCTATCTTTCTCCCTCTCTCTCTCTCTCTCTCTCTCTCTCTCTCTCTCTTTCTCGTTGTCGCAGTCGGAATCGTTTAGATTAATCGCGCGAGTCCCGTGCACGCGGTGTCTGACTATGCGCGCACCGCGACTACTGTCACGCCCTGTCGGCTATCTGGGTCATACTACGCGAAATAGACCGCTTTTTGCGATGGAAGCTTGATGGGATGTGGTGCGTGGGAAATTAGGGGGGAGTTTAAGTCATTATTTTGATGTCGTTTAATTGGTTTGTGGAATATAGGCCTCTGGAGTTTGGTATTTTTTTTATTTGTCTTTTACAAGAACAGCTTGTACGAATTTTTATCTCGGCAACCATTTGGAGGAACGAGGTCAGGCTTATTTTGCGTTCATCTGCTAGATCCGAATGTTTTTGCTAATAGGAAAGGCTGTGCCATCACTCGTTTATTTGCGAAACACGGATCCTTGAATATTGTGGTTTTTCTCTATTCTCTTAAACACACTGAGAAAAAAAAGTAGTTACTTCAATAACACGCGTGTTATTGTAATTGTTTTACTTCGATGAATATCAATGTATTCTTTTCAATAGTATGAAATTTAGAAGCAAATCGTGATTTATTTGAATTGTCAATCATGAAATGATTGAAAATAGTATTTGATTCAATACCGTATATTATTATTCGTAATATTTCTTTTTTTCCTTCAATCAGATATGTTGTTAAAAAAATTTGAGAAATGTATTGATTTATACTGGAATTGGTTCGAGGCCATATCTTA
This sequence comes from Lasioglossum oenotherae, assembly GCA_028455765.1. NCBI lineage: Eukaryota > Metazoa > Arthropoda > Insecta > Hymenoptera > Halictidae > Lasioglossum > Lasioglossum oenotherae. Next base: position 2,432,354 of record CM052299.1, on the reverse strand, counting down.
TTTTTTTGAAAACATTGATGGTCAAGCTATTGGCTTATATGATTGGCGGAAGTGAGTTTTGCTATTGAAATTCAATAGTATTAAATATTAAAATAAGTTCATATGATATTGGCACTATTCAATAGTACACCTTATTGAATCAACATATATTTTTTTTTGTTTCGACAATATCTTTTTCTCAGTGCAGGCATGTCAAACATGCGGCTCGTCGATAGGTAGTTTGCGGCCCGACCGAAAACTTTGAAACTGTTGATGACGATTTATAGGTTTTACACTCCAAATTCACCCTTTGGCAAATCAATTTCACCCATTAAGAATATTTAAATATAATTATTTATTTACTTCGATTAAGTTATATATTTATTTAGGCACACGTGAGCGGTGTCATTACTGCGAAGACTCAATACGTTTCAATAAATATGTATTTTCATTTCTGAAATTTATTAATCAGAAAATGGCTACACTGAATAAACATATCTACACTATTCTACACACAGTTTTCGCACATTACAAAGTGAATGAATTGGTAATTACTTTTAAATAAGTATATGATGTACATGTTTGCAATGAATATATTTAAATAAATAAATTTGAATAAATGTGATCTTATTTATTCTGCAAAAAACTTACTTAAAAATACTTTATTTGTAGAAGGTTAAATTTGTGCAGTTTCTTTTGTTTACATTAGAGCGATTGTTTTTTTCATCAGTATTTGTTGCGACTTCGAAGCTAATAAAACGTATACTTATGTATGTTATGCTACTATGTTCTAACCTACGTACTTATTTCGTAATGTTTTTTTTTCACTACAACCCCTTTAAGGTGTAAAATTTCAAACTTTGATAATTATTCCTTTGAGTGTTTGTTATGGTGGACCTATGTACCAAATTTCAAGCTTGTAGGTCAATGGGAAGTACCCAAACGGTTTTGATGATCTGTCAGTGAGTCAGTCAGTGAAAAATTTAGCGATTTTTGAGGTCCTACATCTCGGAACCTACTAATGTTGGAAGATTAATGTTTTGTCAATATTGCGACATGATAGCATTTAACAAGCGTACGAAATTACATCTCTTTATCCGCCTCCAGTGCCGAGTTATAAACCTCTAAAAAACGGCTAAGGGTGGATTTATAGTGGAGCAGCGAGGTGAGCTGTGCAGCGAAAAAAAAGAAAAACAAAGAAAATACATATGTACTTTTTGATTAGTATGTGTCGAAATGTTGTCACGCATGTTGGTTTGTTTTCACCGCGCTGCTATCATCGATGATCGCAGCTCCACTATAAATCCACACTAAGTGGTTTCGTGTAAAAGAAGGTAGTGCGAGAAATGAATAACGAATTTTTGTTTATTTTCGGGAAACCAGATTTGTCTTGCAACGGACATAATTGATACCGCCGAAGGATGCGGAGTCCAGCGACGTCAATGATTTCCGCAACGATCTCGTTTGGTTTCTTTGTGAGACTAATCCGCGGAGTGATCGAGGCTCCGAACAACGTTTCGGAACAATCGTTTTTCACGGCGCACGGTCGTTCGAGCGAACGTTATCTCGTCGATATTTACCGTGCCGGAATCGAATCCATAGTTAACGGTTTATTAGCTTGTCATGAGTTAGCAGCTGTCATCGTCCGCGCTAAAACAGATGATTTATCGATATCGACATCAAACATACATCGACATCATTTATCGGGGACACGGGGAAATCGATGTGGAGGGGGTTACGGACGGAGAGATAAAAGCGGCGTGGACCGATATCGGTGCTTGGAAATGCAAATCAGGTCGATGATCTGTGATCGGTCACCATTTATCTATCGTCACGGCACGGCGGAGGCTAGGGCGTCACCAGAGCGACGCGACGCGCGGTCATTTCGTGTGTTCCGGGTTATCATTAAATCTCCATCGCATTCATAGAACTCGCTGACCAATTATTGCGGTCAGCTTACACGAATAATCCGAGCCGCGTCCGTGCGGTTACCTTTCCGTTATCATGCCCTCTCTCTCTCTCTCTCTCTCTCTCTATCTCCCTTTCGCTCGAATGTCTTGTAGAACGGCCATTGTGCGCGACCTCCCTTCCCCCACCCGTTCCTCGACCTCGTCAAAAGTCCCCGATAGTAATCGAAACGATTATCTGCTATTCCGCTGCGAACCGGAAACCTTACCGAACGACTTCGACTGACAGACACCTGCGAAACCCGATTCTTCGGCTCCGGTCGAACAGCGTAGTAGAACGAGTCGATGCTTAATCAACCGGCGACGCTTCCATTTTCTCGAGGTAATTTACTCGCAATTATTCCATCTCACAACGTTGGTACTTTGACGAAAAAAAAAATTTGTGTGATAAGGCAGAGCTTCATTATTCGAATAAAACGGGTTTCAAGTCGATCCGACATATGGTTCTGGGAATAAAAATTCCTAAAGGGATTGATAACAGGGACCAAAAGTAACAGTTATTCTAAAATTTTCTACGATGAAAATCATCGATAAAAAGTTGATTGTTATTGAAATTTAAGATAATCTACTAAAATGGTTCAAAAATATCGATTTTTATACTTTTTGGTTATAAGTAACAGATATTAGTGTCCAAACATTTGATCCTTCTCGATAACTGTTTCGATTGCTCAAAGCAGTTATCAATGAGAAAACTTTATTCCGATCGCTCGTAACAGTTATCGATGATCGAACTTCTTTCACTTGTTCATAATAATTATTGATGAGGAAACTCATTTTGTTTGCTTATTTAATTATTGAGTTACTATTACTATTACTATTGTATTATTGAGTTATTGGGTTACTCTTTTTCGGATGTAGCAAGCCTCTGAAATTCATTGAGAAGGTTTCGTACAACAAGACAAATCAACAGACCATAAGAACAACACAAAATCTGTTTTTGTTTGTCACATTAAATTTTGATTGTAGCAATTAATTTTATGAAGAAAAAATTTATGAAATATAATTCATTGTCCTACCATTTGAGAGTTGTACTTTTTAACAATAACCGTTACAAATTTCCTTCAGCAATAACTGTTATGAGCGACCGAAATAAATTTTTCTCGTTGATAACTGTTACAAGTGATCGACATGAATTTCTCTGAACGATTACCAACAAGAGAACAAATTTTCGGTTACGCATAATTCTTATTTGTAACCAATACGATCTTTGTCGATGAAATACTTGTTATTCCATGACTTTTTTTCTCTTTTGTTATAACAATTTGAGTCCCTGATTGATAACATGACGAATCTATAGAGAAATATTCATACTTATGCAGTGTTACACATCCTCATTTATTATTTAAACATCCCTTACCGGATTTACGATGCTGTCGATGCAAGCATCAATCTTTCTACACTCTAGTATCGATCCTTGTCTTTCTTTATCGGTAGTAATATATCATTTGAATATTATTGAAGAAGACATTGCTGTTCAGACATGTTTAAAAAAGTTTCACAAAAGTAAAAACCTTCAAATTCTAGTGAGCGTGAATAAGAACTCCTTTCTTGTCCTGCGTTGTGTTAAAAAAACGAAGTCTCGGATCGTTTAAATATTTGTGTTCACGTTTTACATTTTCCCTACCCGTGTTTGTAATAAGTGTATCAAATCTACTCGTTGCTTCTTCATATTGTTGAAGACAAGCCCATTACAACAGACGGTGCTTTCTTATTTTAATCGGCCTCAGTAAAAGAGACCACTCGGAGAAGAGCTACACTGGATGCGAAAAATGTTAAGCTACAGAAAATTCCAAATCCCCCAGCCAAAAAAGACAGTATCCCGGCGGCGGTGCTCGTTGCGATTCGCCTCGCGGTCCTCCGAGATTCGCGAGGTAGCAAAGTTCTTTGGCCGCACGCGGTTTCTTCGCTTTTAGTATAGCTGCCGAGCAATTAACTCTTCGCAGATTGTCGCAGTATATTCCGCGGCGTTGAAGCACCCTGCGCTTACGGGGGAGGACTATTACATTCCTGAATGCGCAAGCAGTTTCTTTTTAATCCTGGCACGCGTTTAATAAGCGCGGTGTTGTTCGTTCCGTGGAAAGGCAGGATGGTTACCACGCTGCTGCTGCTGCTCGGAATAACTCGTTCTCGTCTCTCTCTCTCACTCTCACTCTCTTCCTCCTTCCTCTTTTTCTTCCTCTATTCAGCAATAAAAATCTTGGAAAATTCCCCGCGAAAACTATCGCCTGTACGCGCCCCTATTATCGCGATTCCCGGCGTTTGTGGAAATTATGAAAACGCGAACAACATCGCGGTCTCCGTGTTTCCATTGGAACGAAGCCGTCGCGCAATCTCGATGGAGGAGAAAGCGATGTGCCTCGCTGCGAGCAACTTTGCATTCGAACGCTTTCTAATTAAGTCCCTTTCTCCCTCTTTCTCTCTGTTTCCCAGCCGGATTTGCATTTCATAAGGGACGTTCATTTACTTTACAACGATGAAGCACATTAATTACAGAACGACCGTGATGGGAACGTGTATCGCGCTGGCGGAGCTATTTGTTATCCAGATCGTAACCGCGTATCCTGTGTAACTTCATTTATGCAGGTATACACAGCTGTACCAATGCATGGCTAATAAGGGGGATTGATCGACAGCCATCTTGAAACTCGTGCTTATCCGCCCCGAGAAAGTGAGTCGTGTACCACGCGTTATCGCCTCCTTCAGCCACTGGAGGGTGAGACATCGATCCTACAAAGTCGATCCTGACTCGAGAGAATTCAATCCACGAATGTTGTAGATTGTGTAACCTGCGGCGCTTAGTACAGTGGCCGAAATAATGATAGGTTCACTTCAATTTTCTTGACATAGTGTTGTGTTCAATGCAGTATTTTCGATTTTACTTACTGTTATTTATGCATTCTAATATAATTAACAAAATACTCAGTTCAATTGAATAACTCAATGTTAATTGATATTTTGTATATTAAGTATATCGAAATGTTAATGAAATTGAAAAAACAAAATGAGTGCCGTGAAGAGAAAGAAACGCTGTTTCTATTGCTGTTTTGCACAAGATTCTACGATAATTTTTTCACTTTCCGGAGCCAGTTGAAATTAAAAAGCCCATATTTACTTCAATGTTGAATAACTCGAATAAAAAAAAACGCACAATATTCTACAACCGCACATTTTACACAGGAAAAATAGCTCTTCCAAATGATATTAACGGCGATTTATCACAAAAGTTTGTTGCTCCCCGTGTGATGTCCCAAAGTTGCACAAAATTTTTGTTAACCGTCAATGTTGTCTTCATCTTGCTATAACTTTGTAAAAAAACCAACATAGCAACAATTGGAAACAGAGCATCTGAAACTAGAGGTTTCAAGCTTCCAAATCATTGTTTAACGATACGTAAAGTGGGACCAATTTTTCGGGTTCGCACAAGTGATCCCTTAAATCTTTTGAGAAGTGTATTTTTGAAACATGTACATCCTTATGCTAATACTGTTGATAGTCGACTGTTTACACAATGTGTAGAACACATTCTTGCGAAATAATACTAATAAAAGTAGAAATAATAAACCAGCCGACGCGGGTAGTGAACCTATCATTATTTCAGCCACCGTATTGTTCATCTAGCCTAAACTCCATTAACTCTATTAAACCAAACTACATTTTGGACAAAATATTTTCCAGAATTGTGCCAGTAGAATTTTTTGGCGATCTCCCGGAATGTTTCTGGAGCTCGCAGAATATTCGCGAACTACTTTCGTCTAGTCGGGTTGTTGGAATAACGTGGACGAGGGGAGCCGGTTCCGAACCGTCGCGTCGCGAAGCCTAAGGATTCGCATGAATCCCAACGCCGGGCTCGCGAGCAAATTTATTCTCCCCGCGGCCCGGCCCGACCCAACCCGGTCCGCCGTTGGCATCCGTTCGCAGAGATTAAATATTAATATTGAATTCTGCTTCTGCAGCACTCGACGGGCACGAATATCATTGGCGCCTTCGAACCAAGACATTTCGAAAGTTTTTATCGCGTCGAGCACCGCGTACGAGCGCCGGCGAACCATGAACGGCTCGCGAGACGAATAAAACAGAGTTTGCGCCGCTTTTATGCATTTTTCTTGCCCGCGGAGTAAGACCTTTTTTTTACGAGCCGACGCGTAACGCCCGCTCGGGAAAAGTCCCAGCTTGCAACCCGTGATTCCGATGTAGCACGGATCCTCTTCCGTTGTTTCGCGTGGCCCACTTCCGGAATTGATCCCGGAAACGCGACGCCTTCGGACATCCTCGCGACTCTTCGTTTCGATCAGACAATTCCGCGTTGTTTTTGCTGTTGTCGACGCAAAACTCGATATCGAAGATTTTCGACTGCGGTCCTCGCCGCTACAATTTTCACTGTTGTTCATTCGCCGTGTAACGTTCCAAGCAATTTTCTGTTTTGTCCATCCCGACGGATCAAACAATTTCCGATTCTGTGAATGAAACAGTTTACCGGTTTATTTGGACGGCCGTATGTAAAACATTCTCGGTTCGTTCGTGTGTGTTAACGCGAAAGCGTATCTTTATGTAATTTGTATTTCGCGCTATACTTGTTTTCTTTTATCGTCACCTGTGCTCGCTCTAATTTAAATGTATATGTCGATCTATCTTGTATATTCTCGCTATGTCTGTATTGTCCTTACTCGGTCAGTATAGTTCTCACCGTCAAAATAAACGGATCTGTCCGCAAACTCTGTAGATTCTCTTGTCTGTTCACCTCGTATAAACGTCTAACGTAAAATCTCTATCTCCTATCACTACCGGGCTTCAAGATTAAATATTATAACGAACCGCTCTCTACAGTGTGAGATGTGTAGATTTAATACTTTTCTATATTTCAAGGGAATCGTTTAACTGCTTTCGGTGAGGAGTCTTGATTAAAGATTGCGTACATTGGATAAAGAATCGTTAAAAAACATTTAATATTAAACGTACCACGGTTTTCTATTCCACAATTATTGAAATTATAAATGTCCCTAATGAACGTCGCTGACTTGTTCCAGTGAAACTTTGCCGCATTCTCCCAAAGGGCATCCAGCTAAAACTTTTTATTGCGATACTTCAAAGCCGCAAGGGAACGGAGAAATACTCTTTGAACACAATGGGCACCGTGAAACAAACGCGAAAGGTTCATCAGTGCTGTCAATAGCAAAATGCTTGTCAAATCTTTCGACCATGTTAATAAAAAAAAATTCTTAATTTCGCTCTGCTAGAGCCGCACTCCCAGCCACATTCTAGTTACAGTGGCCTCACGTTGGTTCTCAATTTATTTCTGCGCAGCGAACGGAATCGAACCGCGAGCCAATGGTAATTTCTTTCGGTTCCAACAATCCTGCAACGGTGCTCGGTTTTTGCGGTGGCGATACAAGGGCACACGCGACGACAGACTCGTTGAATATATCGGGGAAAGAGCTGCGTTGGAGATTTAAAAGGTCTCCTATTTTCTTCTCTCTCTCTCTCCCTCTCATATAGCCACACTCGTAAATAACAATGATGGCTTACCTGTAGAGTGGCTCGCCGCTGTCCTCTTTGAACCAGAGCACCATAGAGACGGCATCGTTCGGCTCGCGGGGTTGTATATTACAGGGCAAAGTTGCCTTCTGGCCTGCCACCCCCTGTATCGACTCCATCGGTACTGCAACACATTGACAGCGCGTTCAAAACTTTCCCTTCCAACAAACGAGGAATTATGACCCTAGAAGAATTACTTTGAATCAGAGTTGGGCAAAAATCAACTAAACATTAAAAATGACTGATAGTCTGATTGATTGTTAGTCAAAACTTAAAAAAAGTTAGTTGAAACTTCTTGATTAGTTAGTCATAACTACATGGCACTAGTTAGTCACAGCTCTAAGTAATCGTTAGTTATTGCTTATTAGTTATGATTAGACTGCGGATGTTTATGCACGATAAATATGCAAAATGCATATGACATTTATGCACGAAAAACATGCAAATATGCACGAAAAATATGCAAATATGCACGAAACATATGCAAATTTTTCCGTTATTAATTATATATTACATTAAGTGTTAGGTACAATAGTATTAACAGACATTTCACAGTTATACTGGAGTATTTCGATTTAATTTCGGCAATAAATCGTGAAAATTTGCAATTTTTACCATTTTTAAACGTTTGTTGCTTACTGCAACGTCGAGAATTTTGACGAAATGTTCAGAATGTATTAAATTGATACAGATCTACAACGTATTTTTTAAGTTTTCAATATAGGCCCACATAAAAAAGTTAAAAAATCAACTTTTAGTACTTTTTCAACAATTCCGATCAATTGCAATTTTTTAAAAAATTTCTTTTCGCATCCTTTAGTAAACTAATTGCTCTAGCTTCCCAAAAAAAGTTCAAATCGTATAGTACAATATGAAAAAAGTTATCGTCTTCTTTAGAGCGGTCTTAAACTTTTGTCCGCTACTGTATATTCCTATTGATTCATTTAATGATAAACCTATATCGTAATATTTGCTTGATCACTATTGTTTTTGTGTATGGATGTATTAATATGTTGAATTAATTGCGATTTTCTATCGCACTTTACACTTCTATTGCACATTTCACCGTTCAAAATGCAGTAACTCGACCAACAAAAATCGGACATGAAGTTTTAAGGGCTCGTTGTAAAGGAAAGACTTCGCTCTTGAAATCCGTGGTCGTTTCAGTCACGGAAAACATTTTGCAATGTTTTCACAAACGTTCTGTTGCGTAGCATTTTCGTGGAACAAACGGTGGAACTAATTCAAAATTTCCTGCCGTCCACGAGCAAGGAAAAATCTAATTCGAATACGTCGATGCAATATGTTTCCGGAATATCGGTATCAGCATCACCGTGACAGACACTATAGTCAGCACACAGTAATTAGCAATTCCCGGTGGAACAGTGGGAAGGACTAAATAATGAAAAAGCGAAAGAAAAAACCGCGTCGGGGCAAAGGGACAAAGGGATAGAGAGAAAACCGGCGTGTTCGAGTCGAAGACAAACACAAAGGGAATAGGAGAAAAAGGACTGGCGCTCGCGCGCTCCCGTCCATTCATTTCGGGACGCGATATTCGTAATTAATTCCCCGTTCGTATCGGTGTGGCTCGGGGGCGAGAGAAATGTATCGACGTCTCGTTTAAAAGGCTTTTATCGAGGTCGTGGTGGCGAGCTTCAAGCACCTTTGGAATTAAGAATTATGACGTGACGGTGTGGCACAGCGCGGCGCGGCGTAGAGCGCGGTTCGGAGCGGCCGAGTTATGGATACTTTTCTTCCCGAAAAAGGAAAAATCGCCGAACCGTGATCCATTATCGCAAAAGAGAGAGAGAGAGAGAGTATCGACGGTTACGTTAATAGGGTGGAAATAATTTATTGGTTTTTCGCATTCACCCTACGGCGTATCCGAGACGACGCGGCGCGTTATAAAATACACTTTAACGGTTCGATAGGAATTGCGCGCACGCATGCGGCTCGTTTAATCTTTCGTGCCGCGTGAATCGACGGGGAAAATCGTGCGCGAAATGAATCACCCGCCCCCCCCACGAGGAAAGGAAAACCGGCCACGCAAATCTCCGACGCGGTCTTTTCATTTTCCCGGGCGTTAAGAGTTGTTGTCGCGCTGTCACAAGTTCCGCCGAATTAGGTTCACTAGCCGCGACGGCTGGTTTACTGCTTCTACTTTTATTTTCGTTTTCGTACCTGTTTCAAAAATACTTTGAAGATTATCGAGTACAAGATACGAAATAATCTTAGCTTCACGGAGAAATATTTAAAAATTATTATTGACAGTGCAATTTTTTGAACGTTTTTGCGTTTTTATCAAATATTTGATGTTCGTTTAATATTATTAAAGTATCTATTTCGCAACTAAAATTCCAGATTTGTAATAGAAAATGTGTAATTGACATTAATTAACACTGTGTTATTCAATTGACCTATGTATTTCGTTAGTTAGATTAGAATGAATAAACAATAATAAGTAAAATCAAAAATACTGCATTAAAGACAACGTTATGCCAACAAATTGAAGTGAACCTATCATCATTTCGGTCACTGTACTATGAAATTGATACAGTTTATCTTATAAAACCTGAATACTGGCCAGTTGTCATGGTTACTGCTGCTGCATTATTTTCGTGGGTCTCTCGAGTACCAATTAAATTCGATACACTGAATGCACCCACCTAAACATTACATGTAAAATCTAAACAAAATAATTACACGAGTCGCGCGATGTTCAACGCTTCGGAATTTACATTTTCTCGAATTTACGTGTTGAAATACCTTTCCTGAGAGACTGCATACAACATACGCAGCCCCTGGCTATCCAATTAGGACCACTCGACATTTTCAACGTTATTCGTGTTTTTAGTCAAATAGAAAGACCCCGAGTGAATTTTTATAACAGAGTATATTAACTAGACGGACCTCGGGGAAAAAATTTGTTCTCCTATCAGACTTAATCTACATCGAAATTTTTTAAGTGGTTTGCTAAAACCGTGCCGGGAGTGACGGAATTGGTTAAGGGGTCTGTCCATTCTGTTGCTACATAGCGTTTTTTTTTTTAACCAGGAGAAACTATTACCGCTGTTTTATCCCGTAAAAATGTCGACGATTTAATTTCGGATTTTTGGCAGACGCTTCCACGTGATATAAAGAAAACACATAACATGTCATTTTTAAAAAATCGAGGAACACATTCATATTTCTGAAATTAAAAAAAAAATTAAACCGACTTCGAAAAAACGCACTAAAAAGTATAAAATAATTTCCATTTAATATACGTGAATACACACGAACTTAAATACAATACAATCTTTTCGGAGGCGGCGCAAATGTATTATTTAAATATAAATATATTAGTATTTAGAAGAATTTAAGGATTTTCGTAATTTCCAGTGTTGAAAATTTTCAATTTGGCGCCGCCTCCGAAAAGATTGTATTGTATTTAAGTTCGTGTGTATTCACATATATTAAATGGAAATTATTTTATACTTTTCAGTGCGTTTTTTCGAAGTCGGTTTAATTTTTTTTTAAAAAGTTTTTTTTTATTTCACACTTTTTTTATCTCTGTCAGCCGTCATGTTCCAAATCGTAATTTATAAATATCTGAAAGCCGCAATCGATAATCGTTACTGTTCCTAATGTCTAACATTCAGCGGAGTTCACGACGGTATCACCACCCTACATTTCCGCAAATAAAATCGTAATTAATAAAGAAATGTAAAATTTTTCTTGCACGGAACCATCCCGGAAACATACTCTACAAGATGCAAAAGGTTTCGTTCCGATTGGTCCATCCACCTTGGCGTAATCGGTGAACATACATAGAAAAAAAAGCGAAAAAAGGCACATACAGATCGAATTGAGTAACCTCCTCCTTTTTCGAAGTTGGTTAAAAATTACAGACGCCATTACATTGCTTGCAAAAAACAGTACATTTTTTTCTAATGTTTACTATTTGCAAGAAAAGCGTTGGTCGATTGGTGGAAAACGGGCGACAAAAAACACGGTCCAGATCGAATTTTCGAATTTGCCGAGCGTGAATTCAGAGTTCGGGTGACCGGCTACCGATGGGGCTAGCCCAAACGGGTCGGTTCCTCCGTGATTTAGCCGGACAGAAACGAATTTCTGCATTACAGAGGGCGTAAGAGCGAACAGTTTGCGAGGGCACGTACTTGCCTAAAGTCGTTGTAACGCTAACGTAAATGCAATACGTGTTTCCACGGTGAAATACATGCAGCCCGTCGCGCTGCCGACCCTCGACGACGGGTCGACGGGCGACGGGTCGACGAGGAATGCCGAGGCGACATCGACTTAAACGAATTTCACCGACAAACTCTACCGCGTAGTCGTCATTTTCTCGTGAAACTCATTTTACGCGACCGCTCGTCTAGCTAGCTCGTCTCCCTCCTGCATCAGCCACACACCAGCCTGTGCTGCCTCGAGAGCACATTTTAATCCGGCCATTGTCTCCCCATCCGGCGACGATTGAAAAACTCTACCTGGGTACTATAGCCCCGTTGTTCTTCGACGAAACAAACCGATATTTCGAGCTGTGTTGGATTTTCAGGGGAATGTCGCGTTGCAAATACTGTGATCGCTCGTAATATAAGCTTTCGAACCAGCAAGCACTATTTTTGGGAAGAATTTCAGTCCTTCTTGCAGTCGAATACATTTTTCAAACGGGGTACGTGGTGTTACAAAGTATTTTCTATTTATTACCGCACCGAAACATTGCTCCACAATTGATCCACGATCGACAATGAACGATCAAAATAAGAAAATTCTTAACATTGACACATGATTTAGGATTAATATTTTCTTTTAAAATTAGTCCAATCAACAAAAAGTTGTAGAGACAAATGGAAGGAACACAATGTTTAGCTTTGGGTCTTTGTTCGGACTAGTTTGGACTAGTAGAAGATCTCCTTTTTCGGTTTTCCGCTTATTTCACGGAAACTCTGCATCCTAGCGATAAGACCATTGTATAGAAATTAAAGCTGACAAAATGTGCCACAAGATTGATGCGATTCAGTTTTTCTCTATCTCGCATAGTTTCCGAGATACCCGCGCTCAAAGTTTACTAATTGAACTGAAGAGTTAGCTAGCCAAATAAGACAAAAATTAGTGAACTTTGAGCGCGGATATCTCGGAAACTATGCGAGATAGCGGAAGACTGAACGGAATCAATCTTCTGGCACATTCTGTCAGCTTTAATTTTGTATAGAATGGTCTTATCGCTAGGACACATAGTTCCCGTGATATAAGCGGAAAATCGAAAAAGGGAATTCCAAACGAAGTCCCAAAGTTAAAAATTGTGTTTCTTCCATTTCCCTCTACACCCCCCTTACGAGCATTCATTGACTGGACTAAATATTGAGTTCGATAGTAGTTTTTCATTAATCAACTACTACTTCTTGCTGTAATTTCTAATTGTTCGTAGAAGTAGTCGTTTATGCGAAAGATGTTATTGACATTGTTTTTGTTGAATGATTCGAACCGAGTAGGGTAACTGCACCAGTGAATAAACGAGCACCAGTAAATGAAGCTTTTGTATATTTCAACAGATCTTAAGCGGCACTGCATACTAGCGATAATGACTCTTGGGCCAATGGAATATATGACTCTTTTTCGTAGCTGTATCCCTATTGGTTTATATTGATCAATTGACCATTAGTTTCTTAGATGACCTATTTTCACCAAGTGCGTTGAGTGTGTGCAACAGAGCTTTTCTTTTACACATGAGATAAATTTGGACGTTATCGAGGAATAATTTGTAATATTCGGCAGATACCGCCTGTCACGAGGCATCCAAAGCAAGCATGATATCACAAGATGGCCGCCACTGACAGATTTTCGTAAATATTGAGAGATTTATCGTTCGGATCGAAAAAATATGCATCGACGTAGCCAGGACATGTACAAAGGCGGTGTTGTGTATTTTTAGTTGATTAATTAATTATTTAAACACGAAAAATGTTTCGGAAAATAATACAGCACCTCGAGATTTCGAAATTTTGCACTAGTAGCACCATTGTCTCTTTCCTAAACTGCTCGTAACAAATGTTATAATAGAATACGGCTATTGTACATATTTTCCACGTGTCGCAGTAACCTAAAAATATAGAGAATCAACAATTAAATGTTTGTGTTTCCCTATATTCTCTCAATATGCGATCTTCTTTATAGAAACCTGCACTTGTAGATTTCTCAACTTAAATAGGGTAACTGCACCAGTGAATTAAACGGGCACCAGTAAATGAACGCTTTTGTATATTTCAACAAATTTAATGTAGATAATAACTCTTGAGCCAATGGAATATATGACTCTTTTTCGTAGCTGTATCCCTATTGGTTTATATTGATCAATTGACCATTAGTTTCTAAGATGGCCTATTTTCACCAAGTGCGTTGAGTGTGTGCAACAGAGCTAAAACTAGTGAGGTATGTATACACGACCTTTTCTTTTACACATGAGTTTTTATACTTTTCTTATACACATGAGATAAAAGTTACTAACAATATAGATGTACGAGGGTTTAAATATTGAATGTAAATCACAAAAATAGCTATAAAATGAATATTTCGTTAAAAATTCGTTGTGTCTATTCACTGGTCCACGATATTACTTATAGCCCAGTAAATGAACAGAGTGTTCATGAAGTGACAATAATGGTAGAATGTGAAAAAGGAAAGGTATGGAAATGGCCAGAGGTTCCAGATACGGTTTGGTACAAGAGACAGGATGTTTTAACAAAGATAACGGAGCCAAAGGAAATTAATTCTAGGGGATTTTTTGTGATTGAGGAGTTAAATAAATATGAGAATATTGTTTAGTAATTTTGTTCATTCGTTGGACCATCATTGTTCAATTGCTAGAATGTAGTATTCATTGACTGGTATTTTTTATACTTTTTATTTAACGTTCAATAAAGAGAAATAATAAAAATTTCATTTTGTTTGTGTTCATTTATTTTCGACGAATGAAGTATAGGGAGCCATTTGCCATATATGAGATTCCTTTAATTCACATTTTTTTTTTAAAGAAATTATCTTCCTGAACAATTTCTTAAATGTTCATTCTCTTTTTCATAGCTGTATTCCTATTGGTACAATAGAAAGAATATAGTAAGAATATATTGGTACTAGGATATAGTGTTCATTGACTGGTATTTTTTATATTTTTTATTTAACGTTCAATAAAGAAAAATAATAATAATTTCATTTTGTTTGTGTTCATTTATTTTCGACGAATGAAGTATAGGGAGCCATTTGGCATATATGAGATTCCTTTAATTCACATATATTTTTAAAAATTAATATATCTTCCTGAACAATTTCTTAAATGTTCATTCACTGGTGCAGTTACCCTATCTTGATTTGAGCTAGATACCATTCTGATCACAGACAGTCGAATTCTACTTGTCAAGCTACGTGCCATTCCATTCCACTAATCTACTTCACTCGCCGGTCTGTGGACAGCAATTTCGCTCTGGCTGTCTGACCCCAGGCTATCATATTCCACTTGTCCGATCATAGATTGTTTCTATTTCACTAGCCTATTCTAATTGTGTGATCATAGTCCAATTCTGTTCTACGCGTGCGCTCATAGACTCCTCTGCCTGACTGCCTCTGAATGAATTATCTTACAATGGACCGGTGTTCTACAGATTGAGCACGATGAACTCTGTATGGTCACCGTGGAACATTGGATTATGCTTATCTGATCAGACGTGCGGCTATTCTACTTGCAACGCTGTGCAGTTTTTCCCATCCGAATCGAACGCACCAGCTCCTTTCAAAAACAAAGGATCTACTAATCAAATTTTTTTCTGCAATCTTTATTCGAAAATCTCGATTAATTTTCACTAATTAATTAATATACATTTAGAAATTTAATTTAATAAGACAGAATTGTACATGTGAACCTTGTTCGAACAGAACTTCATTTTTACAAAATAATTATAAATTAATTTCGGAAGCGACATTTATGCAAAATAACAATTTTCTTCATCGACTCGAGGAAATAGGAGCCGCATACAAATATCTGTCATTCATTAAAAATTGCATACAGTTTCTAAGTAATATATTAGAGGATTGCATAAGTTCGTGACTGATTCGAAAATAAAATTCAATGGTTAAATTTTAAAGAATATTGCTATATTAATCATTATCAGAGCTGGGGAAATAGTATTTTAAATAGTAAATAATAAATAATCTCTTAATCATTTTAAAGTATGCGCACAACTTTGAAAATAAGATATTTTATTTGATGCAGTAATTTTGGAAAATAAAATCATTTATATGAAGCAGTAATTTTTGAAAGTAGTATTTTACTTGAAGGATACTGAAAACATTTGTATTTTGTCTTTTTATTTTCAATTTCAATTTTAAATGTTATTGCTGAAAATAATGGTTTGTATTCAATAGATTTATGAGTGTAAATCGTTTCTGAACGATAAGATAGCCCGATAAAAAGTGAAACATTTTATTTTGTGTTTCAGATTGTTTAAAATAGAAATATTTTATTCTCTGGATCAAATTGTTAAAATAGAGATATTTTACTTTCAGGTTCAGATTGTTCAAATAGAAAAGTTTTATTTTCGAAATAGTGTATATTATTTAAAATACTCTTTTCATTAAGCAGAATAATTAAGAAAAATAATTAATTAATTTATTTATTTATTTTAATTTTTTTCTTTCTACAATTAGAAAAGAATGGTGACTGAATAATTTTTTTTACACTCCGCCGTCCAGTTTACGACATCCATGAAAATCGGACACAAACTTATGCAATCATCTGATATTATTTCCATGAGATTTCTCTCGTAGTTCCTAACCAATAACGTAACGAGGAGAGAAGCATTACATTTGTTTGGAATTAATGGGAACCGTGTGTTTAGTGTTTGGGGTCCGGTTTCTTCGATTTTCTAATGGCGCCATGGGACACTGAGAAGATTATTCATGGGCGTTTCAGTGCAACGACGGCCGATGCATATCTGCATTACTGGCGGAAGTGCTCGAGGGTCGACGGTGTCGAGCGACGGAACAGGGAACACGGCGGGTGTCGTGAACCGTGCTGAAGCGTCCACTAAGCGTCGAACGACCGACAACCGATTTGTTTTACGCGCGGTTACGGTTTGTCGTTCGAGCGTCGTCCTGCCCGTCGAAATTAATGCTCGCCGTGTACTCGCGTCGAACGCGTAATCCCCAGCTGGGTTCCTCGTTTATTTTCGCACGAACATCCAGCGCCGAAAATTCCGAAACCCAAAGATGATGAATAAACAACAGTGGAACAGTTCTGCTTTAACGCTAACCCCAGCATCACCGATCAGAATGACCGGTTTCAGATTTTTAATTTTACGATTGTTGATATAATAAAAATAATTTCATAAGAAATGAATTATAAATATCTTTAATGGAGCACACATATTACAATAGGAGTTGCACAAAGTCCAGATAAAATCAATCTTGTTATTTTCTCTTATAGAGAACATGTACCACTTACTTTCAAGGCTCGGTAGTTTTAGTGTTAAAAGAAGGGCTCGCCGAAAAAATTTCAAAATTTATGAATCAATTCTGAAAGAAGTACGATACGTAAATCTTTGCAATAAAAAGGAAATTCCCATTCACTCGCACACTATTATATAGGGTGGGGCGCCACATTTTGCCACCTCAAATATCTTTGTTGTTTTTAAAGATACGTCAAATGTCTGAAGGACAAAGTTGAATGGTAAAATGGGGCTTATACGATACCAAACAAATTTTTGTTTTTATGTAATTTTTTTTTAGAGATATGAAGGTGACCTTCAATTTTTTTTAATGGAACGAGGTATTTTTTAATACATCAATTGATGCAGCTGGACATTCGTTATAAAAAAAGTACTACCCTATGTATGTCGAAAAGTTAGTAGTTCAGGAGATATTTCAATTTAAATATCTCTAAAATACCATTGCTGTCGTACTAAGACGTTAGTGTTTACTTACTTGTGTAACATATTTATTTGTTTGTATCTAATGGAAATGGGTATTTATAATTCAGAAATAACGCACAAGAATTCAAACTGTCTGTTCTTTATTAAACCGGAGAAGAACTAGTCAGAAGACGTCTGTATCGTTAGCAAGCCGAAACTGAAGTGAAGCTACAGAGAAAGTTTTAGGGGAAAGAAAAACCCCTGTTGGGTCCACTCGGAAAAACAGATGTGGGAGGACCCTTAATTTATTACTCAGGGCCTCTTTGAACTTGAAGGTTGCAGGCCTTCCACTTCTGACCTGAGTCAATGACAAAGAGCCGAGGACCGATAAATATTCCGGGACACTCTTAGTATCCTTCAACACTCGACTTAATTTTGCAGATGTTCCAACAGTATCATTGTATCATATGTATTTTAGAGTTATTTAAATTGAAATATCTCCTGAATTACTAACTTCTCGACATACATAGGGTAGTACTTTTTTATAACGAATGTCCAGCTGCATCGATTGATGTATTAAAAAATACCTCGTTCCATTAAAAAAAATGAAGGTCACCTTCATATCTCTAAAAAAAAATTACATAAAAAAACAAAAATTTGTTGGTATCGTATGAGCCCCATTTTACCATTCAACTTTGTCCTTCAGACATTTGACGTATCTTTAAAAACAACAAAGATATTTGAGGTGGAAAAATGTGGCGCCCCACCCTGTATACGTTCCTGGGCGCGGAAGTTTTCTCCAAATAAACTTGATCAGGCTCCGTTCTCTCCGGGCTCTTCGTTGCATCGTTCTGCATCACATGGCGTGGCATCGCATCGCAACGTGGAACGTTCGAACTTCGAAGCAATTATCGTTCTCATAGCGTGTAGCGTGTAGCGTGACGCTATTAGGGCTGATTCCAGGCGCTGGAGGAGCTTGACGGCTCCGAGAACAGCGAAGCAAGAAGAAGCGAACACACCGGTTGGAAAATTAATAAAAATACCTCACGACCCCGGTGCGGTGGCGTCCCGATTAATTAAAACTTTTGACCGGCGGAAGATCCATCGGCTTGTTTTCCTCTCTTAACGTTTCCAGATACCGGTCGCTTTTGCACTGGTCCAAGCCGTCGGTGCTTCCATCAAGCTTTTCCACGGGAAAATTTGACTGTCAGTTAAGAGGAACGTTGTTTCCCTCTCTTCTCCACGGTTCTCTCTATCTCTCTCTCTCTCTCTCTCTCTTATCCGAGAGGATATTCAGCGAGGATCGACGAGAGAGAAGAAAAAACAATTTAACAGCTAACTCACTGTTATACTACAATGCGGTTACACATGCTCACGGTTTCGTCAAACGGGCATTTTTTGCGTCGGTAGTGCGGAGAATCTCTTCCCTGCCCATCTCTCTCTCTTATCCTCTCTTTTTCTCTCTGTATATTTACGCGATTAACAGTAACGCCGGCTAGCGCTCAGATCGTTCATCATCCGCAAGTAATTAAACTTGTGACAAGAAAATCAATCGCGCTCTTGTTCCGTGTGTTCAAAAATGCTCGGCGGATGATACTCTCGCTTAATCACGACCTCTGTGTGCATCGATCCTTCTCTCTCGAGATCCCTCTCCCAATGGAGATCCTTTTACGTGAAAACCGGCTGACCAACGCTTCATAGTTCCATACACGGGGGACGATTTAATACAGTGAGATGGTTCAAAATGATACAGTGAACAATTTAATATGGCGGCTTTCATGATCAATCCATTTCGATGATATTCTCTGTACTACGAAGGACACTTTCCACAGATTTATAAACGAAATTTAAGTTTGACCTTCATCTTCGGAGTTCCAGGACATTCTTTATATTTTTTATGAGCTGCGCGTTGCAACACGAAAATATGTGCGATTATTCAAACAAAATTAACTTGGAAACTACGAAAAAACAACCCCCGAGGGATACTAATCACTAACGAGTGATTACCCTAGTAACGACTAGAGACCATAACTGTTATAAACAAAAAGAAAAAAAGT
Organism: Lasioglossum oenotherae; assembly: GCA_028455765.1. NCBI lineage: Eukaryota > Metazoa > Arthropoda > Insecta > Hymenoptera > Halictidae > Lasioglossum > Lasioglossum oenotherae. The sequence continues at coordinate 2,412,920 of CM052299.1, read as the reverse complement.
CATAGAATAACGAATATTAGGTGAAGTAAAAAGTTCTGAGCGTTTTTCGCTTTATTTATAATGCGAAACACGCTCAGAACTTTTTACTTCGCCTAATATTTCATCGACTAAAATCGTATCGGTTACAGATAAGGATTGTAGGTAACCGAAAATTTTTTCTCTTGTTGGTAAATTTTATCGACGAGAGAAATTTATTTGGATCGCTCGTAATAGTTATCGATACGAGAAATTTATTTCGATCGCTCATAACAATTATCGATGTGAGAAATTTATTTTGATCGCTCATGACAGTTACTGATGAAGGAAATTTGTAACAGTTATTATTAAATAGTACAACTTTCAAATGCTAGAACTTAATAACTCTAAGAAATGCTAGAGAATGCTGAACTTCTCTCATCGATAACTGCTTTAAGCAATCGAAACAGTTCATTGATAGCAGTTATCGAGGAGGATCCAATTTTTGGAACACTAATAACTGTTATTTGTAACCAAAAAGTATAAAAATCGATATTTTATAATCATTTTGTTCTTCGACTTTTGTTCTGTACATTTTGTGTACATCATCTTAAATTTCAATAATAATCAACTTGTTATTAATGATGTGTTGTTAAAAAAATTTTAGAATAACTGTTATTACACATTTTTATTAGCTCGCTTTCTTGTTTGTTTGTTTGTCTGTTTGTTTGTTTGTCTGTTTGTCTGTTTGTCTGTTTGTCTGTTTGTCTGTTTGT
>CM052299.1:2352192-2412089 GCA_028455765.1 Lasioglossum oenotherae | reverse complement strand
TACATCACGATTTGCTTCTAAATTTCATACTATCGAAAAGAATACATTGATATTCATCGAAGTAAAATATATGTTGATTCAATAAGATGAACTATTGAATAGTGCCAATATCATATGAACTTATTTTAATATTTAATATTGAATTTCAATAGCAAAACTCACTTCCGCCAATCATATAAGACAATAGCTTGACCATCAATGTTTTCAAAAAAATTAAGATATGGCCTCGAACCAATTCCAGTATAAATCAATACATTTCTCAAATTTTTTTAACAACACATCTGATTGAAGGGAAAAAAGAAATATTACGAATAATAATATACGGATTGAATCAAATACTATTTTCAATCATTTCATGATAGACAATTCAGATACATCACGATTTGCTTCTAAATTTCATACTATTGAAAAGAATACATTGATATTCATCGAAGTAAAAAAATTACACGCGTGTTATTGAAGTAACTACTCTTTTTTGTCTCAGTGCAGCCAATCCCAAACAAATTTAAAATTGAAAAACACAGTTTGTGATCGTGCTAGATATTATCTCTCGGAAGATTATGTGTGTCGGTTTCTCGGTCAATTATCAGCCGATTTCCAAGGATCTCGCTTCGGTCTTCCTTCCGCAGGACTATGACTATAGTGTTGTATCCCGTCGAAGGAGAGCACAACGCACTGCATCTCGTCGCCTAAATCGTCCGGCGGATGCCGCGCGCGGCTGTGTACATAGCCGACCGGTAACTGCATTGGATGGATGCTAGGTTGCGATAAGGGCGCGATGCACTTCCGTCGATCCGTTCCCCAACGTCCACGGATATCTCGCCTCGGCTCCACGGCCGGAACCGACGTCGTTAGACCCCCGTCGTCGTCGACGAGGACGAACACGTTGGAATTAGTAGGTTCGGCGTCGCGACGTTTTCCACCGCTCCGGAATAATTCCGTCGTTTTTCCCCTGAGCGACCCGACCCGATGCGACGCCCGCCGAAAACCATGAAAATGTTAGTCGAAAGTTCTTGCGCGAACGAGAGTTGCGAACCGGCGCTCGGAAACCGTGTAACGAGTCCTTCCTGCGAGCAAACGCGCTTCCTTCTCTCCAGCATAAAACGCTTTCTGTGACGGACCACGGATTTCGCAAATTAATGTCACGGTTTGCGAAAAATCTGCTTTGAAAGCGGCCTGACTGCGTTTGGGGCATCCTGTTCCTTTGGGTCCTCTTCTTTTTGCGCTCTTTCGTTTTTTTTAACAAGGTGGAATGGGGTAAGTTCGTCTACGGGGCAAGTCCGTTAATTGGTTACTTTTATTATAACATGAACGAAACTTCTCTAGCTTGTATTTATTAATGTAGTATAAGGTAGTATGAACTGTTCTACATAGATGTCGCCCAAGAATAAAGGTGTTTTCCTCGCTGAAGGCGATAGTATACCCTCTGATTGTAACTAGAAAATAACTAGAATCTCACCAGAGAAATGGCTCGAAACATGGGTTTGCGCCCAGACGTTGTTTGACCTTATTTGAACAAATTGTGGGCTGTGTGAGGGCTCATTCTAAAGAGGAAGTTTAGATGCAGTGCGGCCTTCTCATGATTTTAACGAGATTATGTTTATAACTAATAATATGAGGGCCCAAAGTAGATAAAACATCTTGGAAAAAAACCCACAGATTTCAATGCATTTTTCTGTCTCTCAAAGACTTTTTGACTTATGAGATGACTGGTGCGCACTGCGTTGAACCTTCCTCTTCAGAATGAGCCCTCACCCAGCCAAAAATTTGTTCAAATAAGTTCAAACAACGTCTGGCCGCAGACCCATGTTTCGACCCATTTTTCTAGTAAGATTCTAGTAAATAGCAAATATCTAGCAAATAACTAGAATCTTATTATTTAGAAAAATGGGTCGAAACATGGGCCTGCTGCTAGACGTTGTTTGACCTTATTTAAACAAATTTTGGACTGGGTGAGGGCTAATTCTAAAGAGGAAGGTTCAACGCAGTGCGCCTCAGTCATCTCATAAGTCAAAAAAAGTCTTTTAGTGACAGAAAAATGCATTGAAACCTGCGGGTTTTTTCCTAGATTTTTTCTCTACTTTGGGCCCTCATATTATTAGTTATAAACATAATCTCGTTAAAATCATGAGAAGGGCGCACTGCATCTAACCTTCCTCTTTAGAATGAGCCCTCACACAGTCCACAATTTATTCAAAATAAGGTCAAACAACGTCTGGGCGCAAACCCATGTTTCGAGCCATTTTTCTGGTGAGATTCTAGTTATTTTCTAGTTAGAAATCGAGGGTATACTACCCCCTTAAATCAAACAATGCCAAACAGTCAGTACCACAATAAATGGTAATTCCAACTTGAGTCGTGTCAAAGTCCACAGATTAAAAATTGCGTAACAGCGTTAAAAATAAACCGAGTTTTGAAAACAAAAATAGTAGCTTTAACTTGGGTTCAATGTAAAATGTATTTTTCTCTGGATACATATTTTTTGGGACTTTTTAGCGCATTTAGGCAGCGCCGTCTCTCCGACATTGCTCGTATCTCCGAGCCATCGCGAGTGTTCGTCTGCGAGATTTACAGTCGCCGACCGTAGTTTCATCGTACACGGACTTTCACGCAAGAAATTAAAGTTTTTATCTGGCCCGGGAGCGTTACGCGGATTCTGGCGCGGTGGCGTCTCGCGAGGAGGACATTAATTCGGCGGTAACGCGGGCCCGAAGTTCCCGGGAACGATTCGTGGCCGCGATAGTTTAATTTACTGTCCCGCGAACCGCGTTAAAACTTTGCTACGGAGCCTGCTGCCGGCCAATAGATCTCTTTAATAACTCCGAGTGGATTCGTAAACGCTCTCCGCCTTCCCACAGTCGAAATTCTGGTTCGAACGAGGTAAATACCCTCTACATACTAGATCTTCGTACTGAACGTCTACTATAATATACGGTGAGTGTGAATAGTATTCGTACGACCTTTGAAAAAACAATACCTTTTTTATAATTGTACCAAACGACCTGATTTTTTATCATTAATTAGAAGCATTTGTTCACGAAATGATATGAAAAAAGATTTTCCAAAAATTATAATTTACAAGGTTACATACAAAAATTAAAAAATACCATTTTTTAAAACTTTTGTTTGGGCTCTTAATATGAAAATTTAAAATATATGTTTTGTAGATCTACATATGTCAGTTATACACATGCTGAAGATTTGGATCAAGAAAGATGGACGATTCTGTGGATTTGAAGCAGAAACTGATCAAAAGTCGTGTAAAACTACGATTTCCACCATTTTTAACCGCTTGTGGCTCGTGTGTATGTTAATCGATTTTGATGAAAATTTCGGCATGTGTATAACTAGCACAGATCTACAAAACATATATTTTAAATTTTCTTTAAGGGCCCAAATAAAAAAGTTTTAAGAAATGCTTTTTTTATTTTTTGCATGTAACCTTGTAAATTATAATTTTCGGCAAATGTTCCTTGCACATCATTTCGTAAACCAATGCTTCTAAATGATTACAAAAACTCAGGTTCGTTGGTACAACTACAAAAAAGTTATTCTATTTTAAAGGGCGTACGAATACTTTTCACACTCACTGTACATCCATTAAATCGAGATGCACATGCTACAAAAAAGTTTGTGCAAGTTCTCTAATTGGAGCTCGTATTATTTTAAAAATTGTGCAAACTTTCTAATTGAAGCTCGTACTATTTCAAAAATTGTGCAAACTTTCTAATTGAAGCTCGCACTATAAAATAAATCGTGCAAATTGTCGAATTGAAGCTCGCGTATAAAAAAATTGCACAAAATCGAAACAAGTCGAATTTGGCCCCGTAAACAGCCCGGTACCAGTCAGTTTTAATGCCGGGCATGGTGTTCAGTGTTAAACTGTCTAATGAAATTCGTTCTATCGCCAGCCACGCGTTCGTGTAAGCAGCTTTGAGTCTGTTCTTGCGGGGCCGGTGCCTTCGTTGCATGGTCGCTCCGTTCCACCGGTGCAACAGCACGAGACCCAGCTGGTTGCACGAAACAACGATCAAGCCGGTCTAACGAGTGTTTAAACTAAGCTTGTTAACCATCACGGCTCGGCAAGAAGCAACGACGCGAGACGAAAGCAGGAAGGGGGGCGACGACGATGATGTAGCCGTGTCTTCGGGCAGGTTACGGCCCTGTCGTGTTAGAAATTTCCCTTGACAGCGAAAAGAAAAGAAACACCTCGCGCTGATGATGCAAAACCATCGGAACACTCTTCGGTACCATCCTTAGCATCCTCTTTGGCGTCAATTATGAATTTATTGTCGATCGAAAGAACCTTTAACAATATTTCTACCGCAGAGTTCGGCAAAAATCAACTAATATTTAAAAATGACTAATAGTCTGATTGATTGTTAGTCAAAACTTGAAAAAAGTCAGTTAAAACTTTTTGATTAGTTAGTCATAACTACATGGCACTAGTTAGTCACAACTCTAAGTAATCGTTAGTTATTGCTTATTATTTATGATTAATCATTAGTTAGTTTAAATGATCAGTCATCAATCTTTAGTCATCAGTCACTATTGTGCGATTAACATTCGTTAATATGTACATTTCAACTATATCGAAATTAGCAGTAACCAAACATGTCATAATCTGTATTTTATATGTTTGTAAACTAACAGGCTATTTTTTTGTTATTATTATGTCTTATTTTAACTTATAACCATTTTTAGTCATTAGTCACAGTGGAATTCTGATTGCGTATTTAGTCATTAGTTATGCCATTATAGTCAGTTGTCAATATTCATCCTTGATAAAAATTTAGTCATTATTCATTAGTCATTACGTTCAAATACTCATGTAGTCATTACTCATAGTCACGCTCAAGTATTTACTTAGTCATTAATTATTAGTCACTTTTGTAGAGCTCATAAAGTTATTAGTCAATAATCATAATTGCGACTAAGCGTTTGCCCAATTTAGATATAAATATATTAGTATTTAGAACAATTTAAGGATTTTCGTAATTTCCAGTGTCGAAAATTGTCAATTTTGCGCCGCCTCCGAAAAGATCGTATTGTATTTAAGTTTGTGTGTATTCACATATATTAAATGGAAATTATTTTACACTTTTTAGTGCGTTTTTACGAAGTCGGTTTAATATTTTTTTTTTTAAGTTTTTTTTTTATTTCACATTTTTTTTATCTCTGTCAGTCGTCACATTCCAAATCGTAATTTATAAATATCTGAAAGCCGCAATCGATAATCGTTACTGTTCCTAATGTCTAACATTCAGCGGAGTTCACAGCGGTATCACCACCCTACATTTTCGCAAATAAAATCGTAATTAATAAAAAAATGTAAACTTTTTTTGCACGGGACCATCCCGGGAACATACTCTACAAGATGCAAAAGGTTTCGTTCCGATTGGTGCATCCATCTCGGCGTAATCGGTGAACATACATAGAAAAAAAGCGAAAAAAGGCACATACAGATCGAATTGAGTAACCTCCTCCTTTTTCGAAGTCGGTTAAAAAGCATTTTATATCAGGCTTGTTAACAATTCTCCTCTTGCCCCGATTGCACATGAAACAATATGTTTGAAAGCATTTTTAACTTCTAAACTTTTAAGTTCGTCTCTTTCTCATGCGGCCAACACGATTTTGAACTCGCGGACCTTAAAATGATCAGAAACGAAATGTTTCATTTATGATTCGGTTGCTTTCTCGACTAAAATAAAAACTGAAATTTATTGTACTGCGTCTGGCCAGCATTTGTCTCGCTACGTTCACCTCTCAAAGTATGTCTCCGAAAATGGCCGACAACGTCCAGGAATTTCGGAAAGGATTCTACTCGTTCCGAAAGCGTATCGACTAGCCGGAGAAGCCGGTTTAGATTACCAACATTAATCTCGGCCCTTTAATTAGGAACGACCGTGACAAACGCGGGGAATTTTTATCTAAACTGTCTCTCCATTCGGGCATCCCCTCCGGGAGGTAATTTTTTCTCGATATTTCACCTCTCTTTCCTCCCTTTTCATCCCGCCCAACGGGAACAAACCCTGTTACTCCTCGACGCGACGGAGTACTCGGGGCCGTCCCTTAAAAGGACACTCAACGATGCGCGCATTTACCATCGAGTCCCCTCTCTCGCGTCAACCACCTTTAAACGTATTTCCGCGGTAAAATACCTTCTTCTTTTGAAATCTCCTCGCACCTTCGGTGCAAGCTCTCCGGGACAAGTCTCATTTTTCACGCCACGGCGAGGAAGTTGTCAGCCGGCTGCTGATCGAAATACAATTTTCTACAAAATTAAGGGGACTCCAGTCGAGAAGCTCGGAATGCAATTCTTCAGCACTTTCTTCGAGAAATCTGGTAAAATTAACCCGTTGATCTATGCGTTATACCATGACAACTTTCGTTTCTACAGAAGTTGCCTTGTCGAAAGTTTATCCATCAGTTATGTACCAATAAGTTAATAATAATTATACATTTTCCTCGTGGTCGGAAAAATGAAGAGTTAGCGTGCCGGACAATCAGTTATGCATCATCCTGATTCCTATTCTCATGAATCCGTAAGCATCGTCCCTTGTCCGCCGTGTATCATCTTCCTAGACTGAGAGACCGAAGCATAAATATCAGAAACGTACTCTCCCAGGCACTTCTCCGGCCATCATTTATTCAAATCCGGGAAAACAGGGGGAAAAAATGGCTGCGAAAGGACGAGAAACAGGTTTGTCCCGGGAGATCGGTAAAATAGCGCGAGAGCTTGTCCTTCATAGTACAAAGCCGAGTCCGCGGAGACCGTGCGGAGGCGTCCGAGACATGTTTCACGATTCCACGGCGCGCGGCGGATTTTCCGGAGCGTCGCGACGAGTAGCGTCGCTCCGATTGTAGAATGGAGTTAGTTTCGGTGTTGTCCAGCGTCGGACACGTGCGCTCTCGGGTCTCGTGTCCGTGCAGCTCACGTTTCGCACACGTGCGTCTGCGTCAAAGAAGTCGCTGCATCCTCTGCATCTCCGTTGCACCGTGTTTGCCCCGCGTTGCACACGGCGCGGCGGCGTCCTCCGGTCCCCAGGTAACGACTTGCCGCTAACCCAGACAGAGGGATCCTTCTGATTTCCATATCGTAATTAATTTCTCATTTACCCGGTGCATCGCATTAATTATGTGTCCCGCGGCGCCGCTTCGACTATATACATACCTAATTAGTTTGGTTTCGTCCAGGACTTATAAAGTGCGCGAGCTAGCGAGTCAGCCAGCTAGCTAGCTGGCTAGCTTCATATAGCCAGACTAATCCGCTAAATCCCGATTCCAAACACTCTCTTGCAATTCATCGGTGGTCTTACCACGTACTTCCTCTTCGTTCGCCGCCGGAAGTTCGATTGACTCCGTCCACCCGCTCTCCCTCTCTCTCTCTCTCTCTCTCGCTCACTTCTTTTGATCGAATCAACATCTTCGAGAGACCGGACGATTCCGCGAATTGCGAAACGGATCCCGGAAAACCGATACCGGCTTAAACGAACCTTTCCGGTTTTTTGCCGCGCGCTATGGAAAGCTCTGAAATACTGGAATATTGTCTGGATAATGTATAAACTAATGTAAGTGCAGACGAGAGTTAGTTTGTGAGCGGTTAGCAAAGTGTTGACCTTTTGCCCTGCAACAGTGCTAAGCACGGTTGGGAGAGGACCAAACGGATGTCATGTACTCTCCTCCTCTTACCCCTTCTATTATCTATCCCCTTCCAGCGCCATGCGTACACTCCAACGTCCCTCCACTAAGACCGTAGACCACGGTGCCCGTGCCGTAGACTGGTCTGGTCATCAGAGAGGGGGTACATCATCTCACCGTGATTCAGCAGGAATTAATTACATGGGTAATTAATGACATCTTCAATTATAATTACATGTAATTGTAATTGTATTTCTGCAATTCCAATTCCAATTACATGTAATTGTAATTGTATTTCTGCAATTCCAATTCCAATTACATGTAATTGTAATTGTATTTCTGCAATTCCAATTCCAATTACATGTAATTGTATTTCTGCATTTCCAATTCCAATTATATATAATTGTAATTGTATTTCTGCAATTCCAATTCCAATTACATGTAATTGTATTTGTCAGCAATGTTTTCACGTCCTCAGTGAACAGTGCACTGAGAAAAAAATTGTTACCTCAATAACACGCGTGTTATTGTAATTTTTTTACTTATAGATGAATATCAATGTATTCTTTTCAATAGCATGAAATTTAGAAGCAAATCGTGAGGTATTTGAATTGTCTATCATGAAATGATTGAAAATAGTATTTGATTCAATACCGTATATCATTATTCGTAATATTTCTTTTTTTCCTTCAATCAGATGTGTTGTTAAAAAAATTTGAGAAATGTATTGATTTATACTGGAATTGGTTTGAGGCATATCTTATTTTTTTGAAAACATTGATGGTCAAGCTATTCATTCATGTACGATTTTTCATCGTCTTGTAAAAAGTACTGCAACAACGTGGAATAATAATGGAATTTGCAAAGGCCCGGAACTGTTCCAACAAAAAATTGTTGCATTCATTACCAAAATTTTCGAATGTAGCGGCGCGTATTGCTCAGAATTCTAAACAGCTGGATTGAAAATAAAGGAACCGAAATTTGAACAGCGCACACACTGGGAAACTATGCTCCGGTAAGATCGTGACCCGCATAGTTAAACTAACTGCAATAAGAATTTGAATAATTCGGCCCATGCAATTTGCAACAACCGGCATGAATTTTTGAATATTTTCGATTAGCCTGCTCGATCCTCGTTTTTCCTTGGCGTAAAAATTTGCGGAATTTGTGAATATATGAACGGAAGTATGCGCAGAAGTTTGATATCGAAAAGTTTCGTAACTTCGCGGCAAAAAATGACAAGGTTCACTTAAATCTCCATCGGTAGTCGTTTATTGCTGTATTGGAAATCAATAATTAAAATAATACTATACTATTCTCAATGTTTTTAGTAGATTCTAGTATTTGCAATCTTTAAATAAAAATTCACGGAACACGGTGTACCAAAACATTTTTGTCAGGTTATTATTGGGAAGGAAATGATTAAAATCTGTTTGCAAAAGGACAAATTATCAACTTTCAGTGTATGTTTCTGACTTGCAAATTCTCCTGAATAGGGTAACTGCACCAGTGAATAAACGGGCACCAGTAAACGAACGCTTTTGTATATTTCAACAAATTTTAAGCCGCACGGCATACTAGCGATAATGACTCTTAGGCCAATTGAATATATGACTCTTTTTCGTAGCTGTATTCCTACTGGTACAATAGAAAGAATATAGTAAGAATATATTGGTACTAGAATGTAGTGTTCATTGACTGGTATTTTTTATATTTTTTATTTAACGTTTAATAAAGAAAAATAATAATAATTTCATTTTATTTGTGTTCATTTATTTTCGACAAATGAAGTATAGGGAGCCATTTGGCATACATGAGATTCCTTTAATTCACATATTTTTTTCTTAAAATAAAATATCTTCCTGAACAATTTCTTAAATGTTCATTCTCTTTATCATAGCTGTATTCCTATTGGTACAATAGAAAGAATATAGTAAGAATATATTGGTACTAGAATATAGTGTTCATTGACTAGTATTTTTTATATTTTTTATTTAACGTTTAATAAAGAAAAATAATAATAATTTCATTTTATATGTGTTCATTTATTTTTGACAAATGAAGTATAGGGAGCCATTTGGCATATATGAGATTCCTCTAATTCACATATTTTTTTCTTAAAATAAAATATCTTCCTGAACAATTTCTTAAATGTTCATTCTCTTTTTCATAGCTGTATTCCTATTGGTACAATAGAAAGAATATAGTAAGAATATATTGGTACTAGGATATAGTGTTCATTGACTGGTATTTTTTATATTTTTTATTTAACGTTCAATAAAGAAAAATAATAATAATTTCATTTTGTTTGTGTTCATTTATTTTCGACGAATGAAGTATAGGGAGCCATTTGGCATATATGAGATTCCTTTAATTCACATATTTTTCTTTTAAATAAAATATCTTCCTGAACAATTTCTTGAATGTTCATTCACTGGTGCAGTTACCTTACAAGGGTTTTTTTTATAGCATTATGAGCTCTGGAGCATGTTTGAAAAAATGTTTAAAAAGACAAGTTTCCCTTATTCAGTCTCGTTTAAAAATTCCGTGACCTGTGGACAAAATTTGGATGCACCGCGAGGCACTATTATTAAAAATGCCATAATGGGTATTGGAAAAGCCGATCGAAGGATCGTTCGCGCCAAAAAATTCGGCCGTCATGTCAGTTGGCACGAGCCCGGATCGTTTCGCAAGGTAGCGGTGCAGCACCGTTGTCTCGAATTTACGCGTTGGCCCCGTTCGTTTGCGAAGAAGCCTTGGAATCCAATAACGGTGAAAAGTGGATTGTGCTGGGTGGCGGCGGTGGATAGGGTCGAGGAAGAAGAAGGAGTCCGGTGGACTCGGGAGTTTCGCCGCGCCGAGCGCCGGGGTGGATCCACTAAAGAAAATACTTTAGTAAACTCTGGGGCTCGTTAGCGATGGAAAGTTAGCCCGGGGCCGGCGCGGCGTCGTGGAAGGAAACGGCGATGTAAATTTCAAAAATCGTAGGAATACCGGTTCCCGGTGTTTCGGGTCCCGTCTCGAACCGCTGAATTACAGCGTTCCGGATCGTTTCGACGCTTCCCTTCCGAATTTTACGATTCCTCCTCGCAAGAAAACGAGTCCTGGAAGATCCCGAAAGAAGAAGCGGGCTGGGAATTTCAATCAGTTTCTCGAACCTCGCCGGACTCAACACGGCTCTGTTCAGTTTCGGTTTTTTCTCCTGGACAGGCTTTGCAACTGTACCCGGAATTAACCGGAACTCTATTTTTGCGAACTGGGATCGTTATCGAGAACTTTCAGACCTGTCGAATCCTTTTCGGAATTCTTGTACGTCGTTGGCCACTTGGTCAGACGTGGATTATAGCCTAAAGTTTCAACACTGTTACTGTATGAAATTCCGAATTCACTTCAATCAACCAAAATTTATTCCAGTCCACGAAAAAATAGAAGAATAATTCCCCGTTCAGACACGGCGGAAACCGCGGGATTTGCGCTTTCGATTGTTGGACCGCGTGGACACGTGTGAACAAATACGAAGACGCTAATGTAAATAAGATCCGCGCGGTTAATTTATACGGGGTCTAAGGCTGCGCTCACAGTGGCTCCGATATCGGCCGATTTGGTCGACGTCCGACGCATCTGTCTCTTTTCTCGAGCGCGCGAAAAAGAGACACAACGTCGGACGTCGGCCGAATCGGCCGATATCGGAGCCACTGTGAGCGCAGCCTAAGGGTGGATTTATAGTTGAGCTGCGAGCATCGATGATAGCGGCGCGGTGAAAAGAAACCAACATTCGTGACAACATTTCGACACATACTAGTGAGAAAGTACATATGTATTTTCTTTGTTTTTCTTTTTTTTCACAGCACAGCTCACCTCGCTGCTCCACTATAAATCCACCTTTAGGGTACGAGCACAGTGGATCCGTTTTCGTCCGATTTGGCTGACGTCCGATGCATCGGTCTCTTTTTTCGAGCGTGCGAGAAAGAGACAGATGCGTCGGACGTCGACCAAATCGGCCGATATCGAAGCCACTGTGCTCGCACCCTTAGACCCCGTCCAGACACGGCGGAATCCGCGCGTTTTCGACCGCGCGGACCTTATTTACATTAGCGTTTATGTATTCGTTCACACGCAACCGCGCGGTTGAACAATCAAAAACAAAAATCGCGCGGTCGAAAACGCGCGGTTTCCGCCGTGTCTGAACGGGCCCTTAACCCTCGGACAACGGACGATTTTTATAGCTATATAATTCGCAATGTTTAGGGCCGTTCACAGCTCTAATTAATAATTTTTAATTTACTTTTGATGACATCTGGTGCAGAGACATTGATTTTTCTGATATCCTCAATGAAACGGCAATTCAGTTGGTTTAATTGTCACAAATTGAGAACTAACTGACAATTCGGATGCTCCCGGTCAGAAATAACTCCGGCACTACACTCCCCACATAAATCGGGTGAGGGGGGAGGGGAGGGGAGGGGGGAGTTAATGGTAATTCTGTATTAAAAATCGTGTAACGTACGGAATGAACGAATTTGAAAACATTGAACTCTCAGACTGTAATCTTCCTCCCTGTGAGGATAAATCTGGATCGACGATTCCGTGTTCGATCAAACGCCGGCCAATTAACGGGCTCGTCGTTCGAGCTGATGGCTCGTTCGTAACTAGGGAGAACCAGGGGAGCAAGAAGCTACAAATTCCAAAAACTAGTCCGGGAAGTTGTGGACGCCGGAGAGTCGGTCTTCTTCGACTAGATTAGCGGTAACCGAGTAGACCGGTCGAGGTTCACCGTGGAAGGAACCTCGCCGAGGAACACGTACGGCAAACTGGATAGTTTCGTTGGCCCTGGTTCAACAACAGGGTTAGCCCGATACTCGACTCGATACTTAACCGTCCGGCTAAACCGATTCCAGTGGAATCCTCTTTCCAGCCGCGCTAATACGAAGAATCGCGGCTGACCGAGAAGAAGAGCGGCCGGGCAGTCGAGTGGCTTCTTCAACTACGAATTGCTACCGGACACGTGCTCTACCAACGAGAAGACGTTGCGAGGACGTTCAGAAGATGTCCATGAGTCTGTTGATACTTTGAAAGTGCAGCTGAGAACTGTGTACATCAAGTGTTCCGTGCATGTGTGCATCTTTTATATAATTAAGCCAGTATTAAACAAATAGTGTGTACCACAATTATCTCCACGCTACTACACTCATCTCCTACAATTAAATCGTGCTAAATATTAGGTGTACAAATAAGTTCTCGGCCTTTCTTCGTCAAATCCAATATATTCTTACTTAAAATTCAAGTCTCCATTTGCTTCTACACACTTCTTCGTGGCGGTTTTGACTCTACGAAGTCTGCGAGGCATTTTTCGACTTCTTCAACTGTTTGGAGGCATCCACCAAATGACGTTGTAGCTATCTGAACAAATGATAATCTGAAGGAACCAGGTCTGGTGAATACGCCTGGTGTGGCAAAACTGCCCAGCCCAACGAATCCAGAGCGTCACTGACCGTTTTTGCTGCGTGTGGTCTCGATTTGTTGCTTTCCGACAGCACGCGTGGAACCCAGCGATCTTGCTTTTGAATCTTTCCTAGCCTTTTCAGCCGATCGGAAACGTTTTGTTGCGTTACGCCTAATACAGTAGCAAGCTCTGCTTGCGTTTGGCAAGGATCTTCTTCGAGTAATTGGTCCGAATCCACACCAGGCAAAAATTCTTCGGCGCTCCTGCTCTCTCGTCATTTTCGAAGTCGAGATTTCCACTCCGGAATCTTTGGAATCACTTCTTGATGGTGCTGATAGGTACGGCATCTTCTCCCAATGCCTCACATATCATCTCCTTAGTCTCGGAACTGTTTTTTTTCTCAGTTGATATTTGCGAAAAGCATACAACGCCTAATCTGCGTCTTTTGGCTACTCATTTTGTTTATTGTGGTTACAATAATATTTTGAAGTTATGTTAAACTATTAATCGTGTAATTTATTCTACTAGGTTGGTACTATAAAATCCACTAACCCGAGAAAGAATGTTTCGGTTCGAATACTTAGTACAGCCTTTTCATTCTCAACCCGAGAACTTATTTGTACAATAAAATAAAAAATCCAGTAATTGCGCCAAGTGACGTAAAAAATCCCTAGCGCCGGTCTTGGAAGGATCTCGGTTGGTCAGCAGGAGTTCGCACGATGTAAACTCTTTTCTTTGACGAGGAATCCGACGGAATTCGCGCGGGAAACGGCTCGCTAGAGGTCCGATTGGAAGTATCGCACTGTTTCTTGCTCGGTCGACGAGCGTTCGTCGCTAATCGTTCGCTAATTAAACGCGGCGCGCGGCGGGTATCGGAAAAAGTTGTTCGACGAGCTTCGAGCCTGAATATAATCCCGGCGCACGTATCCATTTAACATTAATTTTGATATTCGCGAGGCGTGCTGCGCTCGGCGGCAACTCGCGAATAAATTAGAGAACAAGTTCCGCGCGGGAATTTGTGCGAGTAGTTTCTCTATTTTCCAACTAGCCGGGGCGGCCGCGCCTCGTTTGCACAACACGATCAGTAAAAGAGAACATTCTGCCGCGGAAGCACGTTCATGCAGCCATTTTAACAAATTGTTTTTCCCGGCGCACAGTGGACGAAGCCGCCGCCGCCGCCGCCGCGGGGAGGGTCTGTGACGAACGGGCTACGTGTAAAAAGCTTGCATTATTTCGACGGCTCGCTCGATAAATTGGTAGTGGCGGCCTTACACAACCGTCGCCCGACATTACACAGTTTTATGCTGCAGTATTATTTTAGGGAAATTGTTCAGTTTAGGCGGACAAATTGGCAATGGCTCATTTATCGAATCGCTGACCGACGTTACACTGCTTTACACTTTCCCATTATTTCTGGGAAATTGTTCAGTTTAGGAAGAAATATTGCCAGCGGCGCAATTGCCACACAGCTGACCGACATTGAATGCTTTAGGGAAATTGTTCAGTTTAGGAAGAATAATTGGCAGTGGCTCGCGTTCTATTATTTTAGGAAAATTGTTCAGCATAGCACGATAAATCGCTAATGGCTGCCTATTCAACCTTTGGCCAAAGCATTTTTATATTTTACTATAATATACTGAGAAAAAAAATTGTTACTTCAATAACACGCGTATTATTGTAATTTTTTACTTCGATGAATATCAATGTATTCTTTTCAATACTATGAAATTTAGAAGCAAATCGCGATGTATTTGAATTGTCTATCATGAAATGATTGAAAATAGTATTTGATTCAATACCGTATATCATTATTCGTAATATTTCTTTTTTTCCTTCGATCAGATATGTTGTTAAAAACATTTGAAAAATGTATTGATTTATACTGGAATTGGTTTGAGGCCATATCTTATTTTTTTGGAAACATTGATGGTCAAGCTATTGGCTTATATGATTGGCGGAAGTTAGTTTTGCTATTGAAATTCAATAGTATTAAATATTAAAATAAGTTCATATGATACTGGCACTATTCAATAGTACATCTTATTGAATAAACATATATTTTTTTTGTTTCGACAGGATTTTTTCTCAGTGTACCATATCAGTTAAATTGTCTTGTTTACTAGCTTTGCAAAATTGTTGCTTCTGCACCATATTTCTTGTTTAGTACGTTATGTGTTAATTTGCGCTTCACTACGAAAATTCTGGAAATTAGGCTGTCCATAAAAACATTCAGTAATTCTTCCGGCGAACAAAACAGTTCCCCGTTATAACGACTTTTTAAAGTTTGATGCACGATTTTTTTAGCTGTTTTGTGGAACAGAAGTGGGGAACTGGTTCAGTCATGTGAAGCACTCGCATTATTATAAAGTTAGCAGTTCACCTTCCATTCAGAGCTTGATAAAACGACCGAAAAAAAATCGTATATCATGTTGTAAGGGCTCGTCCTAAATGGGAAGCTTCAGTCTTTAAATCTGTGGAAGTTTCGCTCGTGAAACAAATTTTTCAACGTTTTTAGTTTCCAGTTTCCCCCTCGCTATATTATGCTAAAATATCCCTGAAGAAGATGAAACCATTATGAAAATATATTAGAAGTTCCGATTTTTAAAATAAGCCCTGGCTCATTATTGCCCGGTTCTTTTACGAAATTATAACAGTTCAGACATCGACGATTTATTGAAATCTTTTTAATTTCATTTTACATAAAGTAATGACGTAGTTAAAATTGGGAGACTAGATAAGTAGATGATGGAAGATGACGTCAGCCGCGATTAGGTCGAAGCGTCCACGTTAGAGAGACGAATGAAGGGCAAAGTATACTCACTGGGATGCTGGGGCTCAGTGTTGTTCGCATCTTCTTGAGCAGTGGTCGGTTTTTTCGGCTGTGCGCTGGCAAAGGTCGATACCTCGATGCACGTCACTGCGATCAATATCCACAGCATACTGACAGACGTCTCTTGACAACTTCACCCTCAAACCATCCTAACGACGGACGCTCGCGTCTTGTTCTCGGGACAAGGATCGGCTTTCAACTGAAATGAAACCAGCCATTTAGCCTAAATCCAACTTTACAACTCGGTCTTACAATTAAACCAGCAAACGAATCTCTCGTTTCGACTGAATATTTTATCGTACTGGGACTGAACTGTTTTATTACGTGTTACAGACGTTCATTTCCTGTGCGAATTATTTTAATATTCCAGCAGTGAAATTCGTGTTTGTTATACACCAAATGTGATATTAAATTTGATCGTACTGTCTATTCTGCTATAGTAACACAGAACATAAACGGAATTATAATCTCCGCACCGATAATCCTAAAATTAAACACCACAGTCCAATTATCCTCCATTGTTCAGAGAAGGTTTTCAAAGGTTTTCCTGCGTTGGAATGATATTTTTCTATCGTTTCAAGCGATCGTAATTCATCTTTTTGTAAGCGGAAGGTAGAACAAGTTTTAATAGGGAATAAACCCGCTCCGGTATTATAGTCTCGCGCTTCGCACGGAGCTCGACATTAGAATTCGATCCGGGTGCTGGAACAAGAAACGGAAAAGCTCGAGTCGAGTCGATAACCGCGCGGTCCAAGACGTCTCCTTGAAAATGAAATTATTTCAAATCGAGTTTCATACGGTCGGCCTCGCCGTGGTGACTGCTGCTCCAGCTCAGCCACCCTTAAACATTTATTCTAGGTCAGAAATTTGGGGACATTTCTCTCTCTCTCTCTCCCCCCCCCTGTCTCTCTCTCTCTCTCTCTCTCTCTCTCTCTCTGGGTACATCGTGTGGAAAACGTCTCTCTCTTTCTCCAGGAACGTTCAAGGTAATTCGTTTAAAACGGAAAACACGTTTCGAAAACCGACGTCGAAAACATCTCGGAAACCATTTGCCTTAAACTTCGTCGACTGGTTCCTGGAAGCCGTGTAAATCTTTTACGATCATTAATATTTCGCTATGATGAAATTACTAGGGATGCTGGGAAGTGTGCTCTTTCTCACGAGGAAGGATTCACTGAGCAAAGCTGACTAGGTTTTGTAAGGAAACATTTACATGAATTAGAAAGCACCCTTCCCCCCGAAAACAGTTATATTTTTGAAGATTGTCAATATTTCTCAATAAAAAAATTAGGAGAATTGATCCACACTATAGTCTTTCCTACAAAAAATGTTTCATTACGAAAAGTTGACTAGGTTCCTAAAAATAAATTCACCAGCTTTTATAAATTTCCGAGTTGAGAGCAGAGCGACTCTAGAAAGGACCTCCCGTAAAACATTTATATTTTTAAAAATTGTCAATATTTCTCAATAAAAAAAATTAGGAGAATTGGTCCACACTATAGTCTTAAACACAAAAAAAGTTTCATGTCAAAAAGTTGACTAGGTTCGCAAAAAGAAATTCACCAATTTTTATAAATTTCCGAGTTGAGAGCAAAGCGACTCTAGAATGGACCTCCCGTAAAACATTTATATTTTTAAAAATTGTCAATATTTCTCAATAAAAAAAATTAGGAGAATTGGTCCATACTATAGTATTTCATACAAAAGAAGTTTCATTGCGAAAAGTTGACTAGGTTCTCCAAAATAAATTCAGAAATTTTTATAAATTTCCGAGTTGAGAGCAAAGTGACTCTAAAAAGGACCTCCCGTAAAACATTTACAATTTTAAAGATTGTCAATATTTCTCAATAGAAAAATGAGTGGGACTGGTCCAATCTACAGCCTGTCATATAAAACAAGATTTAACTCGAAAAGTTCAAGCTTCACTGAAAGAACAATTCTCAAAGACCAGCGTCCGTTATGCGCTTCCTAACTTGTATCTTTAACGCGACTGTCTTATCTGTGCGAATTTATTTACGGGAAACTACAAGCTTCACGTGGGAGACGTTTTGCATAGATATTCCAGCGTGTACGGGGCAGTGTCGGGAATTTCGATAAGCATTTTTATCGAAAATTTCTCGAGTAATAGTTGTCGAGGCGAACTCCTCGGAGGAAGATTGGTTTGGTCGGCCGGAAAAGGAATTCGATTTTTTTGACCGTTCGATAGAAAGACGTGTTCCCACGGCCATCGTTCCCGTGTATACCTCTCGCCCCTTATCTAATCTGTGAGTCCTGACACTTTTCTCTTTTCACGAAGAGGGCGGAAGGAAATTACGGTCCCGGATGAATTGTTTCTTAAGCCGACACAGAGGGAGAATGAAAGGAGAAAAATTTCGATAACGCTCTTCTCCCCGGCCGCCAGTATCGAATTGCGAGCAGACGGTATCTAAACGTTGCAAGCCTGTAACTTTGTTTCCGCTATCATCGGTCGGGTTTGTTTTTGGTTACAGGAAATGACATTCGACCCAGTGTGCTCTCAGTAGCCAGGGGCGACCCAAAGAAACGACCGTCATACGGGAATACGAAATTGACGCTCGCTTCTCCCTTCGTAGTTTGCAAGAGTGATCCCATAGAGATGGGAGATCGTACAGGGTGTTCACAGGGCCGCTACGCGGCATGTAACTCCATAAGTCGCGCCGAGATATTTTGAATATGTCGATTCAGCCTGACTTTGCTCTGTGGGGGTGTTCCGGTTTTTGTGCTGATACTTACGAATTTTTTTCAGGAAAACTATCGAACCTTCCGCAATGAAATTTTGCGCACATATTCGATGGTGTCTAAAGTACATGTGTGATTTTTTTCAAGTAAAAATAATCAACGTTGCACGAGTTATCAATTGTTTTATCGAGTATGTTTTGGAAAACGTGGGTCGACGGTTGGCGCGATTCCGGTCTTTGTGCTTTCTATACACTGAGAAAAAAATCCTGTCGACACAAAAAAAATATATGTTGATTCAACAAGATGTACTATTGAATAGTGCCAATATCATATGAACTTATTTTAATATTTAATACTATTGAATTTCAATAGCAAAACTCACTTCCGCCAATCATATAAGCCAATAGCTTGACCATCAATGTTTTCAAAAAAAATAAGATATGGCCTCGAACCAATTCCAGTATAAATCAATACATTCCTCAAATTTTTTTAACAACATATCTGATTGAAGGGAAACAAGAAATATTACGAATAATAATATACGGTATTGAATCAAATAATATTTTCAATCATTTCATGATAGACAATTCAAATACATCACGATTTGCTTCTAAATTTCATCCTATTGAAAAGAATACATTGATATTCACCGAAGTAAAAAAGTAACTACTTTTTTTCTCAGTGTACAGAAGCAAAAAATGAATTTAAACAACTAAAAACCTAAATCTGCAGTTATTCCAAAATCGCAGACAATCCAGAAACTGAGCAGCGCACTTCACATTCCTGGTAATAGCCCCGTCTGGCAACTTCGCGGTGGGCACTATACAGGAGCATTTTGAGCGGCGTCAAACGGCGAGATCAGGATTTAAAGGGTTCGTAAACATATTCCGGTAGCAAATACGTGGCTCATAAAACCATTGAACGGTTCGCGAAACACATACCCGGTTTACGGTTCGCGATACGTTATCCGTTGGAAGATCGGCTCGGCGAGATAGCTAAGAGGTAGAAGAAGCGTGGCAGACAGTAAAGCTAACGAAACGCGCCGTCCATTCCTGTTTCTCGCGAGATCTCGATGTCGAAATTATCGGCGGAGATAGCGAAATTGCGACCCTTGCTTGCGAAATTACACTGTTCTCCGCACTGCTATATGCGAGAACGGTTTTTACTCGCGACACACGTATGTGTGTTTGTGTGTGTGTCTCTGCTCTTTTCTGGCGTTTCGAAGCCCCGTCTTCTGACGCTGAAGCTGCTTTGAGAACAGCCGGAAAGAGGTTACCGATCCTCGTCGTCATCCACCTCCACCCTCCCTCACCTTCTGATCGGAAAAGAGAGTTGTTTCTCGGATGTGTTCCGCATCCGACACACGAAATTACTTCACTCTACTTTCAGAGTCGAACCAGAACTATCGTATGCTACAAACGTGACTGGGGATCGTGACACCGGGAATACGCGGAACGATATTGTCGTCTAGCCAGCCCCCAACCCCCGCCGCCTCCCTGTTCGCTTCCAGCGAAACGACACTGCCTGTCATAATCGCGACGACGACGCTGATCAAAGCGATGAAACTTTGGCCGGTGCTCGCTTGCAGTATGGATCCGATCGAGAATTTTTCCGGGATTAAGTGGAGGATTAGGGGACCTGATCTGGTTCGAAGATGCTTCTCGAGAATTGAGGGGACGGTCGGTTCTGTCCGTTTCGAGTGGGAACGTCTTCTCAGAATTTTGTGGAGATGTTCAATAGACTGAAAATAATATAACTGTAAATGTTCTTACCTAATTAGTCGGGTGTAGTGATCGATAGTTCCCGTGTCGCTAAAGAATCGACGGAGGGTCATGTATTCTGCATTCTCTCTCCGGCGAATGAAGACGGTCGTGAATCGAATCGCGCGCGACGTAATTGCTGGCCAATTTGTCGTCGATTCGTGTTCGAAACGAGGATCGAAGTGTTTGCGAGAGAAAGGCAGAGAAAGACTAGAATATAATTGGAGCGAAGGAGAGCAGCATGATTCGGGCCGAGTAAAATGACCGACGACGCTCGCCGAAGGCGCGACGTGGACGAGATATCGAGAAGTTCGAGTTCGAGTCGACTCTAGTCGTTCCTCGTCTTTTCACCGAGGCTGTTAAACTGCCATTAGGGAGGTGCGAGAGAAACCCTATTTTCTGTCTCTTTCCGTGATACCTCCGTCGTCACCTCGGCTTTCTAAAGGCCCACACCGACATTCAAAGAGCATCCAAGACGATTAGGCGACGAGTATCCGACGCGACAAGAGGCGACGCTAATTTCCCCGAGCCCCGATCAAAAAGGTACGCTTCGGAATCGGCTTAGAAGGGCCGCTAATCAGTTTACCTTTAATCCCGTTTCAGAAATCCCGGCGAAAACAAGGAGATCCTTTTACTACGGCCGATCCCTTTCCCCGACGCGATAAGAAAGTTAACTGTCTCTAGAGAAAGAGAGAAAGAGAGAGAGAGCGTATTCTATACTCGTCGCGAAAAATCCCGTTCCCGTCACTGTTTTTCAAAGCATTCGATTTTTACTTCGAGACTCGACACTTCGAAATTCGATTTTCTAGCTTCCCGAAGACGAGCCAGCTTCTCCGAGTTCAAAATGTTGCACTAGTTGAAGTACCTCTTAATCAGTTAACTGCGTTCGACGTGTATACACGTCCATCGAAATCTCTACTGCGTTGCACTAACAATAACCTTTTCAAGCATGAATTATTAATTTTTTATCAAATAAAAATGTAATCCTTCCTCGCTTCTCGTAAAATTTATAATAGGACTATTTGCCCTGCGTTCGACGTGTACACTCGTCAGTGCTTGATTTTTAATATTTACTAATTTTAATTTTTACAACTAAATTCCACAGTTAAGAGGTTAAATTAATCATTTTTTGGCGCCAGGAACAGTCCACCTGAATAACTCGGCTGATATTGGTTGTTAGGAAGAAATGCATCAGATGGAACTTGCTTGGTTTCGAGGGGACATTAATCAGATGTTAGTAGCTTTTTTGTAGGTGGACGTGTAAAGGACATATGAAGGTCAACTTCATTTTTTTTAATGGAACGAGGTATTTTTGAATACATCAATCGGTGCAGCTGGACATTCGTTATAAAAATGTACTAACCTATGTATGTCGAAAAGTTAGTAGTTCAGGAGATATTTCAATTTGAATAACTCTAGAACACCATTACTGTCGTACACTGAGAAAAAAATCCTGTCGAAACAAAAAAAATATATGTTGATTCGATAAGATGTACTATTGAATAGTGCCAATATCATATGAACTTATTTTAATATTTAATACTATTGAATTTCAATAGCAAAATTCACTTCCGCCAATCATATAAGCCAATAGCTTGACCATCAATGTTTTCAAGAAAATAAGATATGGCCTCGAACCAATTCCAGTATAAATCAATACATTCCTCAAATTTTTTTAACAACATATCTGATTGAAGGAAAAAAGAAATATTACGAATAATAATATACGGTATTGAATCAAATACTATTTTCAATCATTTCATGATAGACAATTCAACTACATCACGATTTGCTTCTAAATTTCATGCTATTGAAAAGAACACATTGATATTCATCGAAGTAAAAAAATTAGAATAACACGCGTGTTATTGAAGTAACTACTTTTTTTCCCAGTGTAGGTATTGCTTAAGAGGCTTGCAATTTATCAGAGTGAAAACGCAGATCCACGAAATTAAATTGTTATTATTCAAAAATACTTAACTAATGAAACATCTTTACAATGTTACAATCAATCTAAAATCTCTGGGGTCTGTGAGACCCCACCTAACTAACGCCGGGTTAAGATAACGATGTGCTAATACGTACTGGTCCACCCTGTATATAGAAGTGTCCGTAAAGGATATTCAAGTTTCCAATGGAAATATACTAGTTAAAGACGAACGCTCGCGTTCTGTCGGATGTGCTTACAGAGTATGACCCAGTTTCGCAATTAAAAGTCTCGCAACTTTCCGTGTCTTCATCGTCAAATATTGATTCGCGAGTTCGAAGGTGTTCCGGGAAGGAAAGATTCGCAATCCGGGGCAAAAGTAATTGATATTATCGTCGGCTAGGCAGACTGGGGCGGTTTTGTTCGCTCGGGAGCAGATACACTCTCGGTCCGAAGACTATTTCCGAGAAAGTTTTCTTGACGGCGCGCAACGGAGGAAACTCGCGTAAATCGTCGTCGTCCGAGGGAAAATCGCGCGTTTTCCAACCGAACGGAGTGTTTCCCGGTCGCTAAACGTATTATATCGTCTAAAGAGCACGAATCATTGTCGTCTCGCGCATCGCCGATTGAAATGTATTATCTTTTTATCGAGCCGTTGTTTTGTCCACGTGCGTATATGTATGTGTGTTCATGGTAACGCACTCTTTTTTCCCCATTTTCTCTGTCCAGCGCGCGGTAGTGCGGGTGCAAATCAAAATAAAATCGGGGAAGCGTAATTCGCGATATCCTCTCTGTCATGCTCGCTGACAAGGACGCAGCCAGTGACTGATAAATGGCGACATCCATCAGAATATCGGGCCGTACCACGCGGGGAAAAAATGTTTTCCAGGCGAAACATTACGCGTTGAAAATGTCCCTACACAGAGCGTGTACCCCGGCAGAATTATCTTTCGGGGACACGAGGTTACGGCCCTTTTCTTGCCAGCGGTTTCACGGGGCTCTAAAATCCTCAGGTTTTAATGGGGATGTTGCTGCTGTGTTATGTTTTGTGAGATGCTTGACCTATTGCGAGCCTCGGTTGGATCATTTACGGCAGAGAAGACCTCTTTATAACGTAATCAAAAGATTGTTTAAACAATTCTTTATGCATATACGGATAGTGACAATCTTCTTACACTTATTTTTCAACACGATTAAAAAACAAAGATTTTACTAAAACTAAACATGACTTTAATGAGATTATTGCAGTGAAATCTTTAGTAGGATAAAGCTCGTGTGTATAGACTCCATTGTGTATGAAATTGTCCATAGAAATTTATTGTTGCTGAAGAAATTGCATGCAATGGTAAAAAGAAATGCGAATATGGATTATATTTAATGAGATTGTTATCTTCTCTTTAGACTGTGCAGCTAAATCTTCAATGCAATAAAGAAAACTTCTACCGGTTCCATTTTGTATAAATTAGTCTATACTCTGGATGCAACGACAAAGGAAGAATAAATATAGTAATCCTATTAAAGTAATTAAAATCACAATGAAATAATTTAACGGGATCCTAATTGTCTTTTAATGAAAATTTCTAGTCGTTGCCTTCCGTATAAAGTAGTCCATACAAATTTGCAATTTCTCACAAATTAGTATAAACCAGCCCATAATAATCGACAGTTTTAATACGATACTTGAAAAAAGCATTGATCTATTTTCCATTTTTCAAAAATATCAACAAGATTTCACACTTCACTAGCAATCCCGAACAAAATTTCACAAATCTCGTCGGTAATTTACGCTGTTTCTGGAAAGAAGAAAGGAACCGGAAGCGTAAATATAGGTCAAAGAAGACTCAGAAAATCTGTAAGCAGTTAACTTCCGAAGAGAGAATAGTAGTCGGTGTTTCCCATCGAAGTTAGAGAAGAATTAACTAGGAAATTTCGGCAGCGAGCATATCTCGCGGTTTTACAAGAGCCAATATTCGCTTGCTTGTAAACAAATTCCTCCTAGCAGGAAACGTTGAGGCAGAGCCAAGTGGTGTATCTTGCAAGCACAATGCGAAACATTCAGGAAGCCATTGACCGAAGCCGTTCCACATCAACTTGGAAAATCATGACTCTCCTCTATAGGGGCTGAGTTTCCGAAATTCCCTCTTACGAAACTCTTCTTGAACTTCTTCTTAACTGGACTTTTCAATCTCCTTTCCGAAGTTAACGCTTAAGCGAGAGTGTTTTCGTTGCCGTCTTAAATGGGGCTCGATAATTCTGTATCAATTAATAAACCAGTTAAGAACCTGCTCGGTCTGCGAATGAGATTTCTTACGCTGTTCAACGGTGCTGAGAAGCTTGTTAAAAAAGTTTCTAAAACACAATTTACTGTTCGTTTTTGGTAGAACTGGTTCAGGGACAATTCCCGAGAATCCCCAGTGAACCCAGCAGCAAAAATAGCATCCGAACGCAGCATTCCGAGAGGTCCTTTGAACTGGTTCGCTCACAAAGCGATCGATTACCGTTGAGGAACGTGGCGTAAAAAATCCAAGGGTTGATTTATCGGGAGGCGGTGAAGGGGGGGGGGCGAGGGGGTTGGCTGGGAGGTGCGAGAGTGTGACGAAGCGTAGCCGCAGGGCAGAAATTCGAAAGCCTGCCCTTTCCGGATCCTCCAATTACCAGGTGAACCGACCAGGTGAAATAAATCGTAAAATCCGCTCGCCGGATGGTGGTTACCTGTCCCGTCCTCGTCCAACTCGTTCCACCTGACGCGACGTGCAGCAGGGGAGGAGGCACACTCTCACGACAGTTCTCACTCTGTCTAGCAGCACAGCATGGTCCGCAGAGTATGGTCTTCGTCGAGCTGGGAAGAACTCCAGGCTGAATTATTACTATGCCACGTGGCCTCGCTATGTCCTATCATCGGTCTGGAAAACGTTTCACACCACTCTGCGTTTCACATCATGTCTCACATCGTCTCGCGGCGTTCCCGAGCACCGCTCGCGCGAGCACGCACAGGTTCCATGGATCTTCTGGATCAGGACGATCCCACAGATCTAGGAAGACGATTTTGACGATTCGTTGATCTTGATGATCGAGGCGTTCGGCAGCGTATCCAATCGCGGGAGGGTATGTAACCGAGACGTAAACACAACAATCACTGATCCCGAATTCGATTGGAGTTTGATGGTGTTTGAAGGGGAATTTCGTGAATGGGGTTGGAGATTTTTCGGGGGATGACGCGATGTACGTTTTCGGGCCGAGCCTAACCGGTTAGGCTAGCCGATCGCGGGACATCGGGGTGCAAACACTGCGTGGGAAACGTCCCTCGAGGTGAACGAAGCGCGCGCGTCGAGCTCCGCGATGTCACTGGATGCTGGCGACGAACTTTCGCGCACGGATACCATCCTCCAACCTGCGCTCGAAACCACCCTCTCTTCCCTCTTCTGGCTCTCTCTCTCTCCTCTCTTCTCTTCCCTCTTCCAGCTCCCTCTCTCTCTCTCTGCCTCCTACTATGCTAGCCTCACACCCCCTGTTGGATCTCTCGCTGGTGCACCTAGTCGGGACCTCCGACGCGCGTGCACCCCTGATGCCAGTGAACGACACCCTCCCGCCTCTTCTCTATCGCGAGAGCGAGAACGCGAAATCTCTCTTTCTCTCTTGGAACTGGTACTCTCCTGATCAGGCTTTCTCTCTTTCTCTTGCGAGGACTCGATAATCTTCGTGCGAGCTCGCAGCCTACGGTCCGCAGATGAACAGCCGTGAGAGACTGTGGACGAGACAGTGGTGAGTTCTGGGAAAGAGGTGAATTTCTGGGAAGTTTTTTGGAAATTGGGATTTTGCTTGGACGCGATGAGCATATTTTTGTTCGTAATCGGATCCACAGGAGAATAAAAACAACGTTAACACGTTCGCTGCCAACAACGAGTTATCTCGTAGGTCGAAGTTTGTGTTTAAGCTGTCATAAAATATTTTATCGCGAAAACCGACTACGATATAACTCGTATAATTAACACACTACCGACCGGTGGTTATTGCATAATTTTAAAAAGTCTATGGAACATGGCTAAACACTTTTTAATGGAACCTTCAATGGAAACAGCAATTTTCATTGGGAACTGACAAGTCACCCACAATATCGTCATCTAATAATTTCATTTAAGATTGTAAGGTAAATTTCTATGTTTTCTTTTGGTACAACACAATGATTGAAAATCCTATTAATAGGCTTCCGGTAGGTAAAGTGTTAATAAAGCAATGAACAATTATCTGAATTCAATATCTTTCCCATAAATACATGTTTTGTATTTTTATTTTACAATTAGTTAAAATTTGTTGGCGTGCTGGAACCGTTTTTGAAAATGTCGCTCGGCAGCGAACGTGCTAACTGGTTCTATCTCATATAAACCAGTCTACAAAAATTTGTACCTGCATAAAAATCTGCAGTCTGGATGTAATAATGTTAAGAGATGAAGGACAAATGTAGTAACAGTAATCTTCTTATCTGTTACTTAGCGGTAATCCTGAATTTAATGCGATTCTTATCCTCTTCAGATTAGGCTGGTTTATTTTTCAAAACAAAGGAAATGTTTGCTGGTTCCGTTTCGTATAAACTTTATTATGAACATTTGTAATTTCACAAAAACCTACAGTTTACACAGAATGTAAAAAAAAACTGTTTAAAAACCACGCTTATATTAAAGTGCACTAAAGAGGAGAAAATTATTTTTTTAGACAATGTACAATGTTCGTTGTGTTGGAAACAATGAAAATAAATACAGAGGCGAGCCTTGAAGTACAACAAAGTCATTAATGAACCTTTTCAATAGTAAAAATCTTCATTAATAAGTTGGTCATGATCAGTAATGATGGAAAGATAGCTAGTAAACAAATGAAAACTTTTTGAGACTATGACACAGCTGAACAGGTGTCTCATTTCCGAAAAATTAACCCTTTGCACTCCAAGCTGTTTTAACTTGAAAGTTAAACATTTCTTCCGATTTAAAATATTTCCGTTCTCTATGATTTTTGAAATGTTATGTATTATGCAGGGTGAGTCCGAAGAAACAGATCATCTAAATATCTCCGTTACTTTTCGTCGCACAAAAGAACTTCTTAGGACAAAGTTACACTGTTTGAAGGGTCACATGTAACCGTGTAAGGGAAAAATTTTCAAGGTCATTTTTTCACAGGATTTCAGGGTCATCGATATTTTTTTTAATGGAATTAGGTATTTTTTAATACATCAATCGATGTATTAAAAAAGTACTAATAAAAAGTACTAATATAAGCGTGGTGATAAAAAATAGGAATGATTTTCTTACGATTTTTCAACACAAATAAGGTGAGGATTTCGCAATGAACACACAGTCCTGAATTTAAGTTAACAAATTGTATCGTATTGTTGAAAGAGGTAAGCTTAGAATATAGAAATGACCATGATTTCTGTACTGTACAGATAGAACAGTAATTGTATGATGATCGTTTTGTTAATAATTTATGTAGTGGAGGGAGGGGTTGAATCGATGAGAGTGCTTTCCTAGGGAATGGTCATTCATTTAAATATGCCGAGAGGATTTCAGGGAAATAAATGATCTACCTGCCGCTGATATACATTTATTTTTGTTAAATATGCAATAATTCCAGCATGTTATATTTAATTTGATAGCTGCTCGCTCTCGCTTCCGATCCAATGTAAAGTGCCCGTAAATCAATTATGTTTTTCCAGAGAATGCTTTTACTCATTGATATAAATAGAACAGCTTATCGATGCTTTTTTTTTAGGAAATGATCATTTATTGACATGTCCTGAGAGGATCTGACAGAAATATATTACCTATACATACTGCATAGGAAGCGCGTACTTTATTTTAACCCTCCAACAGTTGCGGCCGCGGTCAACTTTCACCCAGAGTATCGAAATCGTAATTTAATTACTCAATTGCAGGCAATTAAATTAATTGAGTTTTAATAAGCTGTTGCCATTCGCAATAACAGAATTAATATATTAATACGACTGTAAGAAATGCTTGTAAAATTATGCTCGTAGAAATTGATAAATAAAACCACGAACGGCCCCAAGCATCTTCAATTATATTATTGCAAAAAAGAGCTGTTGCCCGCTGGGTGATAATACGCGTGCAATAATTTCATTCCATCGTATTGAATTACCTAGCTTTTCGGATTTGCAAAAGAGCACTTCTACTAATTGGTACAAATAGAATAATAATTGCGTTAGCAACTCGTGGAGTGAAGAGTAGGATTGAATCGATGACAGTGCTCTTCTCGGATTTGTTAGTTTATTCACATGTTTCGAGAGGATTGCAGAGATGTCAATTATCACACAGATTTATAGTGACTTCTACAACAATTTCCAGTTCGCAGCAACAACTTTCAGTGCCGCATATCGATAACGACAATTTGTATAGCAACGTAGAGATGTTACAACATAAAAAAATAGAGAAACGAGCAAATATAAGCAAACATTTAAGACAAAGTCAGTCAAACAGCCGCATCAATGAGTCCAAATACATCGAAGATCCAGGAGAGAACGTCTTCTCCTCCGGGCCCAAACAATTCTAATCGAGTGCCGCGATACACGAGGACAGTGACTCAATTATTTGTCCACAAGAAACTGTTGCGTTTGTTTGTTTGTCCGAATTACACAGCGAGGCAGCGACGACTAACAAGAAACTATGCCGTCCGACAAAGAGAACCGTGGACAACTGTGTCAAGAAAACGACGAGTTAGTTCGTACGCTTTTACTCATTCTACACAGGCGAGCAACGAAACTGAACTAATAAAAGTGCTTCTATCTCCGGAGCAGGACAATTTATTTACGTACGTTTCACATTGAATCGAAAAGAAACTCGGATAGCTACACTCAGTCTCATAATTGATAGTACACGGCTTACATCAGAATAACTTTTTTGCAAAGGACCAAACCAATTCAACTTTTCTTTTCTGAGTAAAAGCTGCTTTTCACAATTTGATTATTTGGGCCTGTCATGAGCATTTTAAAAATGTGTTTTGCAAATGATAAGTACACTGAGAAAAAAAGTAGTTACTTCAATAACACGCGTGTAATTTTTTTACTTCGATAAATATCAATGTATCCTTTTCAATAGTATGAAATTTAGAAGCAAATCGTGATGTATTTGAATTGTCTATCATGAAATGATTGAAAATAGTATTTGATTCAATACCGTATATTATTATTCGTAATATTTCTTTTTTTCCTTCAATCAGATATGTTGTTAAAAAAATTTCAGAAATGTATTGATTTATACTGGAATTGGTTCGAGGCCATATCTTATTTTTTTGAAAACATTGATGGTCAAGCTATTGGCTTATATGATTGGCGGAAATGAGTTTTGCTATTGAAATTCAATAGTATTAAATATTAAAATAAATGGTTTTCTAAATTGGCATCGGTTAATGAAGCACGTGATGAACTCATTGTAAATTTCATCTTCGAAAACAATGTTTCACGAACATATGTGGATCCAAAAGCAGTTACAACTTACAACTTGTTGTGCAAAATATCTTAAGTTGGAATATCTCGCGGATGTAATGTAAGTATTGTAAAATTTAATTTTTGATGTGGACGCAGAAAATGGTTTCATTTCATTGTTGCACTGTAACTCAATTATGTCGAAGATATGAAATATAGACCTGGAGTTCGTAGACGCACCTGCGCATTATAACAATGACACTTCATTTATTTAATTTTTTTTTGTATAAATACAAAAAGAAACAAAAGTTTCAATACACTGAGAAAAAAAGTAGTTACTTCAATAACACGCGTGTTATTGTAATTTTTTTACTTCGATGAATATCAATGTATTCTTTTCAATAGTATGAAAAGAAGCAAATCGTGATGTATTTGAATTGTCTATCATGAAATGATTGAAAATATTATTTGATTCAATACCGTATATTATTATTCGTAATATTTCTTTTTTCCCTTCAATCAGATATGTTGTTAAACAAATTTGAGAAATGTATTGATTTATACTGGAATTGGTTCGAGGCCATATCTTATTTTTTTGAAAACATTGATGGTCAAGCTATTGGCTTATATGATTGACGGAAGTTAGTTTTGCTATTGAAATTCAATAGTATTAAATATTAAAATAAGTTCATATGATATTGGCACTATTCAATAGTACATCTTATCGAATCAACATATATTTTTTTTTGTTTCGACAGGATTTTTTTCTGAGTGTACCAGGACTGTTTCAACAAGTGGAAACACCGTAGGGATAATTGTGTGCGTCGGCAAGGAGAGTACTTTGAAGTGGACCCACACATGTAACTACTAAATGGAGTAAATTTTGTTTGATGACGTCGGTCCACGTATTTTTTGAACAGACCTCGTATTATTTTTCGGGGGGTTTGTGAGACCCCACCTTACCACTTACGATA
Organism: Lasioglossum oenotherae; assembly: GCA_028455765.1. Taxonomy (NCBI): domain Eukaryota; kingdom Metazoa; phylum Arthropoda; class Insecta; order Hymenoptera; family Halictidae; genus Lasioglossum; species Lasioglossum oenotherae. The sequence continues at coordinate 2,381,388 of CM052299.1, read as the reverse complement.
CATTTTCCCACCTTACCAACGCCGGGTTAAGACAAAAAAAAAATTGTAAGGTTAACTTACAAGGGAAGGACCCCAAGTGGCCGATTTCAATTTCAAACATTGATGTTGAAACAATAAAGTAAACAGTCTGTTACTAACAATATCTTTAAAACTATTGAGTAACCACACCTAATATTTTGCACACATAATTAGCGATCCGTATACCATAATCTCACAAAAAAATTATCAAAATCGAAGCCGGATGCTTGGGGTCCTTCCCTTGTTAGTTCTTCGCGGAAAAGACGTAGAAAAAATCGGTTTTTATTTTTTTTTTAACTACGGCGCACCAAACCATAAAATCTGAAAAAATTCATGAACAATAACTATAACAATGTATCGGTACTGTAAAAATATGAATGTTGTCACTGTAGAACTTCCATGTGAAATTAATTTTTTATTGCATTTTTTCGATTTTTTGAGGTTTTGGATTTTTTACAAGCAGGCTTTTCAATTTAAAAATCTCAAACCAATTGCAAAATATGTGTTTGGGTCCTTGACACGTGTCAGATTTTTCTCAGGATTTCTAAACATCATTAAATTAGGAAAAATTGGCCAAAAACTGGTTTTTCTATTTTACACCATAACCTTCCCGATGGAGATACAGAGTAGAAATGTTACTTGTCAGTATATTTTTTCTTGATGCCCTATCGAATGACCCATCGTCGATATAATTCGGCTCAGGGGCACTTTTGACCATCTTATCCATTTTTGGATTTGTAGTCGCTTTCTGATTGGTCCGTGGTTTTCGTTAATAACTCCTTAACGAAGCTACGGAGAACATTTTCGCAAAGGAAAATGTTACTTCGAATCACCTTGGGAATCCTCCCCTTCAAGCGACATTTTGCGATACCCGCTGGTGAAGAACTGGCTTGGCAGAAGAAATAATTTGGTTCATTTATGAGAAGGTTATTTAGTTTTAAATGGTGTGCCATCAATTATAAGATCGACTGACTCTGATTAAATAGGACGCAATAAAATCATCGCACGTTTACCAAACGTAAAATAAATGTGAACACATACATGCATACATGGGCACATAATTTATTCCTCTCGGACCGTATCGCAATATGTAAATACATTATCGTTTCCTAGGAGAGCGGCGTTATTGATTCAATACGACCCTTCATTCAATGAATTGGTAATGAAATTATTGTTATATCCGTCCCGATCAATAAAAACAATTTTATGGAAAAGGACAATTTGTTTATGGATCGCGGGTTGCATTGAATCGGAAACAAACCTGAATAAACAGTAAATTAAACAGAATCGAATCAAATTGTCGCACGTTTATTAAACTGAACAAGTACGTGCTAGAGCAAACAAATAAATCATTATTGTCTAGAAGAGCATTGTGATTAACTCAATCTTACTCACCTTTGAATGAATCGCTAACAAAGTGATTATTGTACCCGTGCCAATTAATAAAAATATACTCGATTGAACAAGAACAATACTCATTCGATTGGAAGCAAACCTGAACAACTAGCAAATTATACATGAGCCAATAGTACCGTTGCATTTTTATTAAAGTGTAATAACCGCGTGCAAGTTTCTGTAAATAAATTCTTATTGTTTGCAAGAGTACTGCTATCGATTCAATCCTGCTCTTCGCAGCACGAATTGCCAACAATATCATTATTGCATTCACACCAGTTCACAAGCACAATGTTTTCTGGAAAAACACAATTTGTTTGTGTACTTCAATTTATATTAAATCGGAAGCAAACCCGAATAACTAACAAGCTATACGAGATCCAATGAAATTGTCGCGTGTTCATTAAACTGAAATAAATCAGTGCATGTAAACGTAAATGAATTATCGTTGCCTAGTGCGATATTGTCATTGATTCAATCTGGTTCTTTATGGCGCTAATTGCTAACGGAATTATTATTTCGCGCAGACATGTTGAAATACAGTTACTGACAGTAATATTCAACCACTTATTAGAAACGAAGTATTTTAAAAATTCGGTCGAACGACTTTTTTAGCAATTTCGCTGTTATTTTCACTAATTGCCATCAAAAAAAGTTTTACTCGCGTCTTCTAGTATACTAATCCTTCAGTGTAATGGAATAAAATAGTTTACGAAATGTTGAAGTTGTTTTTTAAGAGGCCGGTTAACTTAAGAACTATGGTTCCTTTCAGACTTTTGTGCTTCGCGACGAGAGTACTGTAGAATGCAATAAAAAATAACTTTTATGTTGAAGGAAGGGTCAAGGTTAATTGAGAGAATCATGCTATGGCGGTTAAGGGATCACTTCTGCGAACCCGAAAAATATTGCTCCCACTTTACGTGACCATAACTCCGTCAAAAATTGCTGTATCCATATCGTTAAACAATGGTTTCAATTTACTTCAATGTTGGATAACTCGAATAAAAAGAATCGCACAATAATCAACAACCACATATTTTACACAGGAAAGATAGCACTTCCAAACGATATTAACGCGATTTATCAAAAAAATTTGTTTCTCCGCGTGTGATGTTGCAAAGTTGCACAAAATTTTTGTTAACCGTTAATGTTGTCTTCATCTCGCTGTAACTTTGTAAGAAACCAACATAGCAACAATTTGAAACAGAGCATCAGGAACAGGGATTGCAATCCCGCAATCCCGCAGGATCCCGCGTTATTTTTTGGTCCCGCATTTCTTAAATAGGAGATGCGGAATCCCGCAAATTTTGCGTGACTATGCGTCCCAAAATTTCGCGAATGACGACGCGCACGAAGAACTTTTTCGATGGTCTGTCATGAAGTTAGCGACAAAACTTTAAAAAAAAGAGATGATTTCCTTTGAGAGCGATGGCAAAAAGGGGAAATATTTACGTATGGCTTACGAATATTTTTCAATTATTCGACCTTCAAGTGTAGAGGCTTAACGAGCTTTCCCCGCTGCAGGATAACTTTTTGTAATGACTTGAGGACCTAACTAGAAGATACAACAATTAATAGACTGCTTTTTACGATCATATTTTCAAAGTTCTAGAAATTAAAATTTGTTTTTATAATTTTAACATTTTTCAGATTTTAATCTAATTAAAATTATATTCACAGACAGGTCGATTACATATAGTTCGTTCTAAACAATTTTTACAGTTATTTTTAAGTTTTAACCAACATTTTGGTAAAGGAAAACATTCTTCCGATTCACCTCAGCAATTAATATATATAATAATTTTTTATTTAAATAATACCTTCTTCTAATAATTATTAGATATAACGAATTATTATATTCTATATTTATTATACAATTAGAAACGTATATGTATATACATATATACACACACATTTCAATTATAGTTTGTTTTCCAAAAAGAGATTTATTTTAATTTAAATTTATGTAGATTTAGATTTTACATGTATTCTGTTAATAAATTTTCACTAATATGATTAAAGATGATTATCTCATTAAGTAAAGTTTCTTTATTAAGTATATGTATATTAGATTGAAGACCTAAATCCTTAGTCCCGCGGGACCCCGCGGGATTGAAATAAATCCCACAAACTAAAACTAGAGGCTTTCAGGCTTTCAAACCATTGTTTAACGATATCGATACAGCAATTTTTCACGGAGTTATGATCACGTAAAGTGAGAGCAATTTTTCGGGTTCGCAGAAGTGATCCCTTAATTCTGTTGAGGAGTGTATAATTTCGAAACACACTTGTACAATAAAAAATCATTAATCGTTCCCAAATGAAATGCAATACATACTCCTTAGGAAAAAAGTTTTTTCTGTTTGCAGAGTCGCATAGTTCGGAGTAATTAATCGCGTAAGTCGCATCGGAAGAGCAAGTCCTGCGAGAAGAGGGGCGAGGTCAGGCTCGCCTCGTCTCGGAATCGCGGAGCTCGATTAATTTCGATCGAACGGGGGCTCAATCGATATCCACCGAGTTAATTACCCCAGTAAAAAAGCCGTGACGCTATCGGGCCGCGGTCTCATTAATCTTGGAACTCGCGAGCGACCGGGAGACAGGCGGGAGGAGATCGCACGCTTTTTCGCCGGAAGCGCGAACCTCGAAGCACGTTTTCATAGCTAGCTCGTTCCTCCCCTTATACTGCTGGGCGATGGTTGGTCTACAGGAATTTACTGGTACTTTTATGGGGCGATAAAGAACCTTTGACCCATCAAAAATATCGAAATAAAATTTGCTCCGCGAGAAGTTGTGGAGTTGACCGCAAAGTTTTGGCATTTTTCCTTCCGATGCGACGCACGACGCCGCGCCGATGGTGCTGTTACAGCACTTTTACATTGTTTCGTTCAAGAGGGGATGCTGGTCGTTCGTCGGATAGTGTGACGAGCGGTTTCTAGTTTGATGGTGTTCCTTTTTAGCATGTTACTTTGATGAGGATCGATTAAACATGTAATTAGCACGGCGGAGGAGAAAATTGGGGTTTTATTGGCTGGTAATCAGCCAACGTTCATTTGTCAATCGGACCGTGAATGAGCGGACAGTAAAAAGTGGATCATGTGAAGAGACTGTTAATAGCTAGTCACCCAAGTTTATGTGAAGCTGCAATTATTAAAAAATTATTACATGAAAGAATTTATTAAAGTGGAGTGGGGTAAGAGTGCGGCCTAGTTTTTGCAGAGTTGGACTTTAAACTGATGTATTTTCAGTCTGGCATGCAAAAACTTGACGCTCTTGGTATTAAACTTTTGCCACAGTTATTACTGACGAATTAGTATTATGTAGAATTCTAATTTCGCTTGAAAATTATCATTTTGATAAGATATTGTACACGGTGTCAACTACTACCCCGACAATGGGGCAAGAGCGTCTCTGAGAGTTAAAAATGCTTCCAAATCTTGTTTCAGGTGCTACGGGGCAAGAAAAGCATGATTAACAAGCTTGCTATAATATGCTTCTTATTGAATTAAACTATATTGTTTAGTTTTATAGTTATCCATTTTTAAACGAATTTAACATGTACTTTTATGCTGAAATATGAAAGGGGATACAGTGATATTAAAAAACAAAGTTTTAAAATGCTCTCGAACCTTGTTTGAAGAGCTACGGGGCAAGAATAGAATTATCAAGCCTGCTACATAATGCTTTTTATTGCATTAAATATATTGTTCAGTTTTATAGTAATCCATACAGTACGCATTCACCGAATGCTTCGGTAGCGCAGATGGCAGCGCGTAAGTCTCATAATCTTAAGGTCGTGAGTTCGATCCTCACCCGGAGCAATTTTTTCTTTTTTCGCAGTACGCACTCACCCCACCGTGATAGTACACACTTGCCCCGTGTAGTAAAATTAAGGGGCAAGTGCATCTTCGTGTTTTTCTCAATGAATTTTAAAAAATATAATAAAGTCGGTTTACTTAATGTAAGCCTACATCAATATTTATTGTACTTGCCTAAAATAACAACACAGAATATATTAATAACTTGTCAACTATTGCACGTTCAGGGTAACATCATAGTTGTACGTGTACCTCGCACGTGACTGTTTTGCACTGGTTGATTTGAGCGAGGAAAACACCATTATTCTTGAGTAACATCTATGTACAATAGTTCATACTAACTTATACTACATTAATAAATACAATCTAGAGAAATTTCGTTCATATTATAATAAAAATAACCAATTAACTCCACCTCACTCCACCTTAATACGTAATTATTGAAAAAAAATCTGTTTATAATTTATACGAGCATGTGGAGGTTTAAAGCGTCCTACATATTTGTTCATTTATTAAAATGTCGCTGTAGATATAATAAATTAAATCGAATTTCTCGTGATAATGGTACTGAATCACGTAAATGAATGTGATTTTTAACGTGTCCCTTGTGGCGGAATAATTAGCTTTATCTTTTTTCTGGTTTGGAATTCTTCACGTTTTTCGGTAAACAAATGCTAGTAATAAATACCTTAATTTTTTCCAAATTTTAATTTAAAAATGCTAACAGGATAGAAGCCTGTGGCAAGACAAGCTCAACAGTAGAATAATCATGACTACGTGAAATCGGTAACGAAAGGGACGTTCCTCTCACTTCAGCCTGCAGTTCGCGTTTCGACTCTCGTTCACAGAGTATCGATACACTGTCCAGGTCGTGTCGGGTGCTAAATAAATGAAACGCGCGATAATCTCTGTAATGTTTGCGATACGCGGAACCGTTTCTCGATTAACCAACAAAACGTTCGACCATGCATACAAACACGGCAATCGAACGCTGGGTAATTCGCCGATCGGATGAAAAACATTCCGATAGTCGCATTCGAACATTTTTTCAAGGTCCAACAACGGGTAACAACTTGCAGTAACAAGTAACAGCATCGATTTGTCGTTACAACCAGCGGGGAGAATGTACAGTGACGAATGGCCGCGACGACTTGCAGGAATAGCTGCCAGCGACAACTAATTGCATCCACTCTCAGTGACAATTCTTAATATCATCTAGCACAGGCCTGGCCAACACGCGGCCCGCCACGTTAAATTGTGCGGCCCGCCGGGCGATTTTATATTTCTACACTGAGAAAAAATCCTGTCGAAACAAAAAAATATATGTTGATTCAATAAGATGTACTATTGAATAGTGCCAATATCATATGAACTTATTTTAATATTTAATACTATTGAATTTCAATAGCAAAACTCAATTCCGCCAATCATATAAGCCAATAGCTTGACCATCAATGTTTTCAAAAAAATAAGATATGGCCTCGAACCAACTCCAGTATAAATCGATACATTTCTCAAATTTTTTTTAACAACATATCTGATTGAAGGGAAAAAAGAAATATTACGAATAATAATATACGGTATTGAATCAAATAATATTTTCAATCATTTCATGATAGACAATTCAAATACATCACGATTTGCTTCTAAATTTCATACTATTGAAAAGAATACATTGATATTCATCGAAGTAAAACAATTACAATAACACGCGTGTTATTGAAGTAACTACTTTTTTTCTCGGTGTATTGAAACTTTTGTTTCTTTTTGTATTTATACAAATAAAAAATTAAATAAATGAAGTGTCATTGTTATAATGCGCAGGTGCGTCTACGAACTCCAGGTCTATATTTCATATCTTCGACATAATTGAGTTACAGTGCAACAATGAAATGAAACCATTTTCTGCGTCCACATCAAAAATTAAATTTTACAATACTTGCATTACATCCGCGAGATATTCCAACTTAAGATATTTTGCACAACAAGTTGTAAGTTGTAACTGCTTTTGGATCCACATATGTTTGTGAAACATTGTTTTCGAAGATGAAATTTACAATGAGTTCATCACGTGCTTCATTAACTGATGCCAATTTAGAAAACCATCTAAGATGTGCAACGTCGAACATAAATAAAGATTTACAAAAATTTAGTGAAAGGAAGGATAAACAAATATCTCATTAATCAAGACTCGAGAGTTATATTCTTATATTGAAGCATAATACGACAACACTGAAGTTTTATTCATTTTTTATTTGTATTACATTTTTTAAAAGCATGTTTACCTAAAGTGCCGCCCGCTGTAACGTTACGCGTCACCAAAATGGCCCGTGAAACCATTTGAGTTGGCCAGGCCTGATCTAGCAGTTCCAAGAGGCAGTAACAACTAGTAACAATAACTTCCAGCAATAATAAGCAACGACAACTAGGACTGACATGTAGCAAACTCAGCTATTAGCTGCAAATAGAAACAACAACTAACAGCAATGACTAGTAGTGACAACTAATAGTAACAACCAGCTGCAACACCTACGAATGACAAGTAGCAGCCAGAGCTATCTGCAGCAAATATTGTGTCGGCAAGAAAGTAATTTCGGTATTTTAAGGTGAAATAAAACCGAATATCTTTCTTCAAGTGATGAACTTTAATCAATAACATATTTTCTTATTTATTCTTCTTGGTAAAGAATATCATCGAACAAAAGGGAAAATATTTGATTCATTAAAGTTCATTGCTTGAATAATTACAGTAACTTCCCAATGAATCGAGAAGTTAAAAATAAGTGGGCTTTATTTCACCTTAAAATACCGGAATTACTTTCTTGCCAACCCAATAGAAGCAACAACATCTAACAGCAATAACTAGAAGTAGCAACTAATAGTATATCGAGAAAAAAAGTAGTTACTTCAATAACACGCGTGTTATTGTAATTTTTTTACTTCGATGAATATCAATGTATTCTTTTCAATAGTATGAAATTTAGAAGCAAATCGTGATGTATTTGAATTGTCTATCATGAAATGAATGAAAATATTATTTGATTCAATACCGTATATTATTATTCGTAATATTTCTTTTTTCCCTTCAATCAGATATGTTGTTAAAAAAATTTGAGAAATGTATTGATTTATACTGGAATTGGTTTGAGGCCATATCTTATTTTTTTGAAAACATTGATGGTCAAGCTATTGGCTTACATGATTGGCGGAAGTGAGTTTTACTATTGAAATTCAATAGTATTAAATATTAAAATAAGTTCATATGATATTGGCACTATTTAATAGTACATCTTATTGAATCAACATATATTTCTTTCTTTCTACAGTATTTTTTTTCTCAGTGTAACAACCAGCAGAACAACTAGGACTGACAAGTAGCAGCATCAACTACAAGCAACAAGTAGAAACAACAATAAGTAGAAGTGGCAAGTAATAGTGACAACCAGCAGCAACAACTTTCAGGAACAACTAGCAGCAACAACTTCAAGCAGCAACCCGCAACAACAGCAACAATATGCGCGAAACATAATTACTCATTCAAAAGAGTACAAAAGAGAGAGGGAGGGAGGGAGGGAGGGGCGCGGGGAAGGCTTTCGGAAGTACGCGTACCAGCGAAATTACGGCGAGCTTTTAAAAATGTGCTCGGTCTCTGGCGACCCGAGCGGAGTGGAGCGGATCCGGTTACGCTCAAACAGACATATTTCCAACGTCATTCAGCCGGCGCGGAGCGCAGCGGTTCCGTAATAAATGCGCGTGTGTTATCGTTAACGAGCAATCGGTGTGTTAAGCGTCACTAGGCCGGGTGGGGATGGCTAAACGCGCGCAAACACAATTTTTACCACCCCCGTTTCTCGCCTCCGCTTTCGCATGCGTCACTGTAATTACGGGGCGAAACGATGGCCCGGCTGAATATTATTATTAGACTGCGAGCAACTTTCCCTCTCTCACTTTTTTCGTTTTTTCTTTTTAGCCCATTAACTAATAATTGGAATATATGCTTTATAATAATTGGTGTAACTGGAATAATTATTAACTCATGCTTGTCGTGGCAGAATATTATTTTGGATAGAACGACTGTAACACTGGCCATTACGCGCATTTATCTGATTCGACGCCGAGTGTACGGTATAAATGCATGAAATTGCCAGTCTAATTATCGCACACGGATAATATGTGTCGCTCCTACTATTTTTCAATCATTGGAATAATTGAAATCGATCCGTTACTCATCGTCGAGGATTTTAATCGGTCGTGGAAAGTAAGATGAAAAATTTGCTGCACGCTCGTTGAGAATTCTATTCGATTCGAGTGATTATGGGTTGAATAATTATTGCAAGAGGATGGCATGTATTTCTGGCACTATTTTTCAATGATTGATATTGATTGGTCACTTACAGTCACCATTGAAAAATTTATTTGCCCGTAGAAAGAGAAATGAACATATTTCGTTGAACGTTCAGTTAGCATTTTACTCGATTCGGACAATTCAGGTTCGCATAGTGAACATAGAGGAATGAAATTTATCTATGCTATAGTTTTGGAACAATTGCAGTCGATTGGTAACTCTTGCTCGTTATTGACCATTTTGCAATAAGTTAAACGTTCATGAAATATTTTATTTAATTTCACGTCGCGTCGTGTGCGCGGTACGAATTCGTGATCGCGCAGTTTAATTACAATAGAGAGATGAAATGTATCTCGTGTACATTTCAGTATTATTTCACTGCGCAAGATAACACCGAATCGGAGAATTGGTTTTAATAGACTAACATGTTAGTTACCGTATTGACAGCCGCAGAAATTTCATGAAATTATCTCAAGATGTATGCTGGAAGATGAATGTAATCATCCCACGGTTTTTAATACTTAGATTTCTTTAAATAGCTGGAATATTGTAAAATATACTTACAAAACGACGAGACATTCAAAGAACATTGACGAAGATTGACATCAACAACGAAGACGAAATTCCCCGAAGATCATTCTAAAAATATTTATGAACTACCATAATAAGAAACTGGATGCAACGACGCTCGCTGCTAGCAGGCGAAGAATGGTCGAGCGGCTCGAATAATTGCGTCCGGGACACGTATCTTCTCGGACGAGTCGAATTCCATGATTCTCCCGAGGGATTCGGACCGGGCAGCAGCCGGCTAGTGCACTCGGTTGACAATGAAATGTAATAGCCATCAAGAAACTGTCAACGCGGGCCGCAAGCTAGCCGGTGACGGCGTTCAACCAAGTATTCGATGCATTCTGCGGAGCCCCGGCGCATTAGTTTCTCTCTTTCCCCTCTCTGTCTCCTCTTTCCGCCATTTTCCCCTCCGTAAATCCAACTGCTTTCTGCAACGTTGAGCCTCTTCGCGAACAGCGGCCCCGTTTTCTTCCAACGGGGCACCGAATAGAAAAGTAGCAGAAGTATTAATACAATTTTATTTCGATATAAGACGATGGCTGGGTACCGGCTTTCGTCGTATTTCGGATCAAGGTACAGTAAATCCTTTATCGACGCAAAAGCCTCGGGGAGGTTCGTTTGCATCGATCGTAGAGGGTCACTATATTTTGAGCTTCGAAAGTCGAGCCGAACGTAGACAAGGACAGGGCGTACAAAGAAAAGCGACTGCGACTCTCCGCGTCTCTTTCTTTCCCGTACGCTGTCCTTCCTTGCGCCCGAAACGTTCATCGTCAATTAATATTCTATAATTAATATTCTTTTGCGTCCATCGTGTAGTACCTTTTTGCGTCGATAGAAGATTTACTGTACCTATTCGGCTTGACTCTAAAAAGAAAGAACCATAAACAGAAGAAATAAAATTCACATCGAAATGAAACTGTAATTTTCTATCTGCTGGTAAACTACTATACAAATTACCCGACTATGACTCTAAAATTATAACAATATGCTTGTTTGATGTTATAAGCACCAAAATAATTTTGGTCAAATGTAACAAAAGATTTTGTTCACTTTTGGCCAGGATTTCGACGGAACTCGCCACTGCTGTGGCGGCGTATAGAGCGTTTCCGAGCGGCTGGCTCTCCTCGCATCCGGATTCCGATCGTTTTCCGCTGTACGAAAAGGACTTTCACGAAAAAGGAACGTTTTCGGAACGAACTACACTCCCCCCCGAGTAAATTTCCAGGACCCTGTCCTGCCCTGGCCTGGATAGTTTCTGTCCCTGAAATATTTCACGCGGGCCATTAATATGAACGAGCATCGACTCTCTTTTTGTGCAGAGTTTCTCGATATCTCTTTCGGATCTCTTCTCATCCCTTTCACGAACGATCTTGCACGAGAAGATGGCACGAGTTTGCTTTGAGAAATATTCAATTATTGAAACAATTTCTCCGCAATATCATTAACAAATCGAGCGACGAATATCAGCTCAAAACATTCCCACGAAATTAATGTATTTATGTTAATGGCTAGACTGTGGATCTTCATGCAGAATAAGAGCTTTTTTCTGAAGAAGAGCGAAGAATGAATTGATTATTGAATTAAAGAAACGAATGAGGAACAAGATTAAGAGGAAGACGAGGATCAAGATGAGGAATTGTGGATGAGGACCAGGGCGTAGAGGAAGACAATAGTAGATTGGTGCGATGGTTCAGCAATAGACAGCGTTGTTATTGGGCCACCCGGTGCAGTTGTCGCACATGAATCCTGTCTTACATGCGTTTCCTGGGGTGACAGGATATTCCCTGCGTAAGTTTACGCGCGCATATGCTACACGCATAATTACCGACGTGTATCCACGGGGTAACAGAAGCTGCCAGCGTTACTGTACGTAATCTCAGCTTCTCGATCGGCAAACCGTGAAGACGCTCGCAACTCGATCTCGACGATCGCTCGGCTTAATTGCGGGCTTGATTGATCGCGGATGGAAAATCTGCTTGATCGGGAGTCACGTTTTACTAGGCTGCTAGCTTATCTCGCTGAATTGCACGCATATCGCATAAGCAGTTTGATAGATTATCAAGAAAAGACGCATCCATCCAGTGCAAGTCCAAAAGATGCATACAGTGCAAGTTTTCATCCAATATCTTGATCGGAGAACTTGTTGTCAAAATCAACAGTCAATTCCTAGGATATTTTTCTTATACATGAGATCGGTGCACTGAGAAAAAAATCCTGTCGAAACAAAAAAAGATATATGTTGATTCGATAAGATGTGCTATTGAATAGTGCCGATATCATATGAACTTATTTTAATATTTAATACTATTGAATTTCAATAGCAAAACTCACTTCCGCCAATAGCTTGACCATCAATGTTTTCAAAAAATAAGATATGGCCTCAAACCAATTCCAGTATAAATCAATTTTACGACTTGATCAACCTTACCCCATATGCTATTTAACAATTTAATTATAGTACGTCGTTGTCGAACAGTGCTTTAATACATTTTATTTTTCATCGACCTTGAGTGACCTTGAATGGCCTTCGTAAGAGGTGATCGTATCCATCTTGAAACACACCATCAAAATGTAAATAAAAACCATACCGATCCACTGTGGTCTAAAAGTCAGTTCCAGCGCGAATAAATTAAAAATACCACCTAACGTAAATCTGTTAAAATTTATACTTGTATGAGTTTGAAATGTATACAACAATAACAAAAGCAAAATTAGTAAATCACATCACCATATTATTGTTGGCCACACCGACCCGTTAAAACAAAAGGGTTGACTTTGACGCGAGACGCGTTTCTCAAATTTTTTTAACAACATATCTGATTGAAGGAAAAAAGAAATATTACGAATAATAATATATCGTATTGAATCAAATACTATTTTCAATCATTTCATGATAGACAATTCAAATACATCACGATTTGCTTCTAAATTTCATAGTATTGAAAAGAATACATTGATATTCATCCAAGTAAAAAATTACAATAACACGCGTGTTATTGAAGTAACTACTTTTTTCCTCAGAGTGTGAATTAATATACACAACCCAGCATCCTAACAGCTACACACTGAGTTGCCTCCGATTTTTCCCCGGCATCAATCAAGGATCAATCGATCCCGGGCTCCTCCCGCTAACAAAAGAATTCCTCTGGTTGCTCTCGAAGCTCGCGAATTCCGAATAGAAAGGGAACACTTATGATAAAAGTAGCGGGTCAAGATTATAGCCGGTCACGCGATCCCTGGATCTCTTAATCGAACAAGAGGCGCATACAATCGGGGACAAAATTAAGTGGACACCCTTTAAAAAATGACTTTTTAAAAATTGGATAAAAATTTTCAATTTTTCTTATAATATGGAGAAAAACATTTTCTCGTAAAATCGAAAGTCACGTTTCGCAACTCATTTATATATGTCTGTAATGAAAATTTTAAATCTTTTCAATGAATTCCGTTTAGGTGAATCTTCCAACACCTCAGAAAAATTCAAGTCGTTCTAATTTAAAAAATTGTATTAGTTTTTAGAGAGTGTCCACTTAATTTTGTCCGGAACTGTAGCTGGTTTTTTACAATGGCTCGAAAAGGGAAACGGGAAACGCGACGATCGCGTGCCGTTGCGTCGTTTATTGAAAAGAGGAGTGGAGCCAGCACAAGCAGAACGATGCCAGAGAGAAGAGGAGAGAGAAAGGGGTACGTAACGATATTTGTAGTCTGGTGGACGCAGATTTGAATAATGGGCCCGCATAATGGAGGGTGCGTCGAGTACACATTGACCGTGGCCGCGTGAACGCTCTCGCGAGCTGCGATAAAACGGAGGATAAGGGTTGCGGCGCAGAGACAATTCGATTCGATCGCTAATTTCGGACGTCTACGGTTCACCGAGTCCTGCACCATGTTGCGCAAGTTCCCTTGAACATTCGCCCTTTTAAATCCTCGTCACGCCTCGTCCGAGCCCTTCGATTCGTTGCACACTCGTTTCTAGGCAGTTTATTCGAAACCGATACTCGTCAACTAGCTCACAAAAATTCCCCAAATTCGAACCGTAGAAAATATTTCTCTGTGTTTCAAGTGAATTTGACAAAATTGTAATAAAAGACTTCGTACAAGCTAAATTTGTTTAGAAAATTCCATAACTTTTTCATGTAGGCTTACAGTCGGTGTGTACAAAGTATTCGTATACCTTTTAAAAAATGAATAACTTTTTCAAAATTGGACCCAACAGCTTGAGTTTTTCTGAGACGTTCGAAGGATTGGTTTACTAGCTAATGTGTAAATATTTTTTTTTTTAATTGTTATTGGTCGCACTCGCCGAGGAAAAGTAAAGGTCACGGTTTCTAAATTTCTCTCTCTCTCTCTCTCTCTCTCTCTCTCTCTTTAACCCTGTATTGAAAATTAAAAACATATATTCGGTAAATCTAAGTCAGTTATATACGTGTACAAAGTTTTATTGAAATCGGTTGAAACATAAAAAAAGCTATGGGCATTGCAAGATATAAAAATCTTCAAATTTAGAGTTGGCGATTCATTAAATCGCAGATTCTTACAAATTTTGGTTATTTTCATTTAATTATATTTCATAACAACCATGAACGATTTCGACATGTATATAACTTACTTTGATTTACAAAATACATATTATAAATCTTCATTACAGGCACAGATAAAAAATTTAAAAATCGTGACGTGTAAAAATCGTAAAAGTCATTAAAAATGACTTTTTCCTCTGCCAGTACGACCAATAACAATATAAAAAAAGTTATTTACATGTTGGCTAGTAGACCAATCTTTCTAGCGACTGAAAAAATCTGGAGCTGTTGGGTCCAATTTTGAAAAGGTAATTCGTTTTGAAAAGTTGTACGAATACTTCGTACACCCGCTGTATATTGACAACCACTGTGACAGAATGATTCTCGAAAAACTTACGACTGTCCATACACATCTGAACAGTAGTATCAATCTCGTAGTAAGTTTGTAGCTCGGTACTCTAGGAGATCGGTTGATCGCGTAGGAGAATGGCGGATTAAATCGCAATCGATCTCCAGCGATTCAGGCCGCGGGATGCAGCAGGATCGGGACATTATGATAATGTATCGGCCATTGGGCTGGTTCGGGCCCATCTGTCGCCGGGGAGCACGAGCGGCCGGCAATAATTGCTCGCAATAATCCTGACAGGAATCGTCGATTTCGGTGTCGTTCATTCCCGAGGACCTTCCGGCGCGACCGCCCTCCAGATATTCTTCTTCCTTTCTTCGGGAACGATCCAATAAAACCGAAAGGGGATGAGGAACAAAAGCGCACCAAAGTTTGCCCGAGCTTAAAATTGCACTGGCCGATCTAACGGTCGGTCTCCGGGTCGAGTTGCAAAAGTTTATCGGCAAGCAAGGATCCACGGACCTGGTCGTGGACCTGCAGGCGGAATGATCGGCCGCGTCCGAACAACGGCATTATGATAATCGATCGACCCATTCGTTTCCTCGTTACAGCTGCGTTCGCATTCCTCGCGGCTCGCGCGCGCCGTTTCCAATAAACGAGCCACCGACCAGACGTCCGACGACTCCGAGGAACAGGAACACCGTACGAGCCAGTCGAATATACTGCCGGGTCTCTCGGGATTTTCAGCTGGGATCCTAACCTATTCCGGCTCAAGGTATTACTGCCATTTTCTCTATCGGAATTTTTGGTACAACGTGATTCTACGGTTTCTTCGCATACGCACAGCGGAGGACGAAAGTGTTCGCACTCACTTGCAAATTGAGGGGTATACAGCCCCCTCCCCGCCCCCCCCCCCACTACAAGTACCGGAGTAGTTCATGTGACGTTTTGACACATGCGCAACAGAGGCGAAACGCGTCTCGCGTCAAAGTCAACCCTTTTGTTTTAACGAGTCGGTGTGGCCAATAATAATACGGTGATGTGATTTACTAATTTTGCTTTTGTTATTGTTGTATACATATCAAACTATCATACAAGTATAAATTTTAACAGATTTACGTTAGGTGGTATTTTTAATTTATTCGCGCTGGAACTGACTTTTAGACCACAGTGGATCGGTATGGTTTTTATTTACATTTTGATGGCGTGTTTCAAGACGAATACGATCACCTCTTACGAAGGCCATTCAAGGTCACTGAAGGTCGATGAAAAATAAAATGTAATATTAAAGCACTGTTCGACAACGACGTACTATAATTAAATTGTTAAATAGCATATGGGGTAAGGTTGATCAAGTCGTGCCTCTTAAGAAAAAAACCGTGTAAAACTTAGGATTTATCAAATAAACAGCAATTAAATGTGTTACTCAAAACTTGTGTTAATGTTGTTGTTATTTATTATAACGAAATTAGAAAATCTATATGCTTCCACGTAAAATAAAGTAAATCTTTAAAAACTTACATCGGTACGCGACTGAAGGAGAACCGGTTTCCTAAGTCGTACCTAAGAATTCGATTAAGCAACAATAATAATTAAAACGTACTTTTCATTAATCTGTTTACATGACACATAGATATTCAGTTAGTACAAACATCACATACAACATTTTTCGTTCTCTTGTTGTTCAACACTAGCGCATACATCGTGCACCCATGATTTGCATTTCAAGCATTGAATCATGTTTTCCTCCCGATCTTCTCCGCAAATAAAACAAAACCAATCGCATTTCTTCTTTTTAATTTGTAATGCCAATTCCTTTTTATTAATCACTGCGTTTCTTTTATTTGCCGTACTTTTTATATTTTCTTTATTCTGCGTTGACGTTGACGAAGAAGATTTTATAATGTAATAAACAAAAACTGTAGAATTTCTGTGAAATCGTTTCCTTTTCAATTGTTTTAACGTTTTCAAAATCAAAATTGTCGTCAAACTCAATCGAGTGTTTTGTTAAAGCAGTATGTTGTGTTGGATTCAGAAAAATATTTCGCTTCGAGCGAAATGTTGGATTAAAACGTTGAAAGTTTAAGTTAACGTGCAAAATTTGCTTTTTCGTAATTAGTTGATCGAATCGTTGCGCCGAGAACACTAACATATTATTCATTTAATAACCTAACAGTGAATAATATTAATACGATTTCGTTTCGACCAAACGATTATGTAAATTCTACTGAGTTTATATTTAATAAGGAACATACTTTTATCAATAATTTACTTGCACGATTAACTACCAAACATATGCAGAAAATTGAAGTAAACTTACTTGATGACAGGATTTATAATGAGGCTGGTTTATGCGAGACAATAATACGTAAAGCAACTTGGTTGACTCAAATGTATGCTGTTGTCGCCGTAGTTCGTTCAAAATTCAAGTGTTACGACTTGAGCAACCTTACCCTACACGCGGAATTTTTAAGTGGCTCTAAAATGTTTGTCTAACACAATAATCAGGGATGTTGAACGCCCGGTCCGACCGGTTAGAGCTGATTAACGACATCTTTCGATCGGGAATAGTGAATTACGCATTCTTACTTACGTATGTAAGTAACCAAACGATTATGTAAATTCTACTGAGTTTATATTTAATAAGGAACATACTTTTATCAATAATTTACTTGCAAGATTAACTACCAAACGTATGCAGAAAATTGTAAGAAAATTGAAGTAAGCTTATGTAAGGATGACTGATTCAACAACGTAAGATTTTGACTAAAACGTTTATTTTATCCAAACTTTGTTGTACCTTCGTACGCGCAACAACGACAACGTTGCTCCCTCCTCGCTCTAGCTCTTTTAAAGCTTTCCACATCGTAGGCGGTTCCTTTCGGCAACCAATCGCATTTATTTTAAAAACTAATGTACGCCCTTCAAGAAGCGAACGGGTGAGGGAAACTGGCTAGTTTCTCGCCTTGAGCCCTTAATTATCTACCTACGATCCTTAACGGTCCGCACTTGGTCTGCAGATGTTTTACGGTACGTCAACGGCTATTGAGACCTTTAGCTAAAATACGAGGTCTCTAATAAATTATCATAAAACACGGAAAGTTCCGCTAAATCTCAAAAATAGCCTAAAGTCACGTCCGCACCGTAATCATAAACTGTGTCCCTAACCAGCAACGGTACCCTGCTGCGGCCCGCATGGGCCGCGGTCACTCGAATCCTTTACACTTACTTGATGACAGGATTTATAATGAGGCTGGTTTATGCGAGACAATAATACGTAAAGCAACTTGGTTGACTCGAATGTATATTTGGTTGCCGTTGTATGTGCTGTTGTCGCCGTAGTTCGTTCAAAATTCAAGTGGTACGACTTGAGCAACCTTACCCTACACGCGGAATTTTTAAGTGGCTCTAAAATGTTTGTCTAACACAATAATCAGGGATGTTGAACGCCCGGTCCGACCGATTAGAGCTGATTAACGACATCTTTCGATCGGGAATAGTGAATTACGCATTCTTACTGGCGAACCTCCACCGTGAGAGAATGACTTTTCCTTCCATTCACGATTCCAATTCATTGGCCACCGTAACGAGCGTCGGGCGAGCGCGCACAGCTCCGCCTCGGTAAATTAATTAGTAGTTGTAATTCACTTTCGGCGAATAATCATGGGAGGCGGAGACAATGGCGCGCTGCTCCGCGCGACGAACGCTAAATGACAATTTACCCAAAAGCGAATCCGCCGACTGTGACAGCGGCCTCCATAGACAAGGCTGGACTATCTCTCTCTTTCACTTTTGCTAGCGTACAGCCGTCGTCGTGCGAATTCTCATCTTTGCACGGCCGAATTTTAATCATTCGCCTAAAAACTCGCTCCGTACAGTGCAATCTGCTCCTCCGCGGCGCGGCGCGGGGCGGTGTGCTCCGCAATTAATTGAGAGAGCGAACTTGGCAGTCGATCGATCGAGGTCGAACCTCGTCGCCCGAGATTTTTAAATTCTCGCGGTTCCGATTATCTCGGAGGGTGGTTGAGGATTGCGAGAATTCCAGACGACGCAGCTTGCGGAAAGTTACGATTTTACTGTTGATCATATTGTTTTTCTTTCGTAATTCTTTCACATTCGTGAATGGAGAATGAAGACTGAAGAATGAAAATTGAACAGTGATTATTAGACTGCGGATGTTTATGCACGATAAATATGCAAAATGCATATGACATTTATGCACGAAAAACATGCAAATATGCACGAAAAATATGAAAATTTTTCCGATATTAATTATATATTACATTAAGTGTTAGGTACAATATTGAGTATTAACAGACATTTCACAGTTATACTGGAGTATTTCGATTTATTTTCGGCAATAAATCGTGAAAATTTGCAATTTTTACCGTCTTTAAACGTTTGTTGCTTACTGCAACGTCGAGAATTTTGACGAAATGTTCAGAATGTATTAAATTGATACTGATCTACAACGTATTTTTTAAATTTTCAATATAGGCCCACATAAAAAAGTTAAAAAATCAACTTTTAGTATTTTTTCAACAATTCCGATGAATTGCAATTTTTGAAAAAATTTCTTTTCACATCCTTTAGTAAACTAATTGCTCTAGCTTCCCAAAAAAAGTTCAAATCGTATAGTACAATATTAAAAAAAGTTATCGTCTTCTTTAGAGCGGTCTTAAACTTTCGTCCGCTACTGTATATTCCTATTGATTCATTTAATGATAAACCTATATCGTAATATTTGCCTGATCACTATGTTTTCATGGTAGTATTAATATGTTGAATTAATTGCGATTTTCTATCGCACTTTACACTTTTATTGCACATTTCACAGTAAATACTACTTTCATTATTTTCGTGAATAATGAAATTGGGATCGTCCTCGATCCAGCTTTTCATCAGTGAAACCCTACTTTTCCGAACTTTCGGCATTTCAATAATGATCGCACGCACTCTCACAAAATTCGCCTTACCACTTCGAGTATCAATCAGAACTGGTCGAATTCTAAATACCAACAACTACATGTGTTCTTACAGCTGAGTCACAGCAAACAATATAAGGTCGTAACATCATAACTTGTTGAGGCTTCTTCAGTATTATATCGGCGTATCACTATTATCGACGCTATTCGATTATGATACGAGTGCTTATTAATAGATTAAATAAATTTAACAAGATAAATGATTCATGTGAGCATGAGATATGCATATACACGGTAAATAACATGTTTTGCATATTTCTCCTTGAAAAACATATGCAACAATATATTGCATATGTTTATCAAGAGAAATATGCAAAACATATGCATTATGCAAAAAATGCAAAACAAAAAACATATTTTTGGAATCCTCTAATCACAAAACATATTTCTGTTTAAGTCCCATTGCTTTATCAGGTTTCTATATAAATATGCATTTGCATAAACATTCGCAGATATTATAAAGATTAGAGAATGAAGGTTGAACACACTCACGCAGTAAAGATTGAAGCGTGAATTTGACTAAAATCGAAGACACAATCACCACCAGCAGACAAACTAATATTCCTCCTCTCCGTTCCTCCTTGATGCCACGAATCAAATTTTCTCCAGCTCGGGTAACGACAGATTGGCAACCGGGGTCATATCGATGTTCGCCATCTCCCGTGTCGAATGAATTCGCAACAAAGCACCGACTTCTAACGCAGCCTGTTCAAACCGAGAAGAAAGTATCCCGTTATTCCCCACTCATTTCCGAGTCTTCGTCTCCGGGTCGAGTATTTTCGTTTCCAACGTCCTCTTCGCTCGGCCGTCGGTTATTTACGTAGCCTTTCCCGAGCGCGGGGGGAAAAAAAATCTCGCAAATATTTCTCGATTGGCAATCTTGTCGGCGGCGGCCATTGATGCGGGAGCTTCAATCGGCGAAACGAATATCGGAAACGTTTTTCGCCTGTGCGGTACGTGGGCCGAATTGATTGAACGGCGGCCGCGCGAGCGCACATATCTAATTTACGAAAGACGAGAAATTAGGCGGACTACTGAAAAAACATTCCGTGATGCGAAACGCGCGCTTGTCCGAGCGTGAAGAAGATCATGCAGTTTTACGATTAACAGCCGTATTCCGAACTCGTTTAGCCAACTTCCGTGAATTTTGCCCGGTCGCGAACAGAAATCGGCCGTAACTGTGATTCCGAGGGAAAGAGAGGCGGAACAGCCGGTCGCCGCACCGCGCCGCCTCTCCGTGGGACAAGATCGCGCCGGAAATCGGTCGAAATCGAAAAATTAACCGGGTCGATTCGATTCTCCATTGGGAACAGTCTCCGGTAGCTCGCCTTTTTCTCCCGCATCCGCGATTTTCACCTTTTTCACGGATTTCCACGGTCGCCCCGAGATAAAACCTGCCGAATTTGCAATTCGGCCGACGACGCACCGCACCGGCTCCCGTTTGCCGCTAATTATTCTAATCCTGAGGTGTGCATTCTCTCTGTTAGTTCCGTCTCCGTTAATTCCACCGAGCACCCAAATCTTCCGTCAATTTCTGCCACTTAAATATACAAATATTTCATTCTAAATAAAAAGATTTTACTTTTGAAATTATAGGTGCTATTTAAAGCAGGGTTAGTTTGCACAAGTCGTACCACTTGAATTTTGAACGAACCAACCAAATACATACAGGGTGCAGCGCAAATTAGTCCCCACGATTTTTCAGCCCCTTCGGGTGGTCGGACAGAAAAGTGTTTCGTACCAAAGTTAATCAGTATTTAACCGACAAGAAATTGCAATTTTTTAAATTAAAAAAAAACTAGATTTTCAACAAAAAAATCAAGGTCGCTGTCGTATCTTTTAATGGAACTGGGTATTTTTACTTTTATAATATTGTAGGCGACGTCAAAACGTGGAAGCGTATAGATTTTCTATATTCGTTATGATAAATAACAACGATATTAACAAAAGTTTTGAATAACACATTTAATATCTATTTATTTGATAAATCCTAAGTTTTATACGGTTTTTTTCTTAACGGGTACGACTTGAGCAACCTTACTACTATTTTTTAGGCTAAATAAAATTTTAAATATGAAATAGTATTTCCCCTCTGCACAGAGACTAATATAATTTCGATTGAGCGAATTTTAGGAATTACGAGCGATCTGTTGAAGTAAGCTGATCCTTCGAATAACAGTTTGACATGCAGGGCTATTTACCCAGCACCGGTGAAAAATATGTCAATTCGATAGGAACGAACGACATCTAAAAACCGGGATGCCATCTCCCGAATTTTCCCGAGCGATCCGAGAAAAAGTTCCGTTGATCGCTCAGCTTGCCCCCGAAAGCGAGACAACATTTCTTCCGAGCGTTTCTTCTCGTTTCGAAAACTGTACAAGTTATCGGGGGCGACTTCTCTCAGGTGTCTGCCGGCTGTATTTGCCGAAAGACGAGCCCGGGGGAAATGAATGTTTGAAGGTAGCTCCGTCACAGCCAGCCGTTTCGCTAATTGTCCCGTTTCCCCGTCCCGTTTCTAATGTAAATAGAGCCGCGTTCTTAATAACTGCTCGAGCCCTGTTCCCTTTGTGCGTTTTCTGCTCGATTTCGAAATTAATTGACTGGCAGAACGGCGTCCGTTCATAGTCGCATCTCTTTTGCTGTCAAATATACAGGGTGACTAGAAATAACGGAGTTAAATATTTCTTATTAAATATAATTCTGTCAAATCGACGAATTTTTGAAAAAACCAAATGATAACAACCATAACATAGACCTTTAGTATTCACACTGAGAAAAAAATCCTGTCGAAACAAAAAAAATATATGTTGATTCAATAAGATGTACTATTGAATAGTGCCAATATCATATGAACTTATTTTAATATTTAATACTATTGAATTTCAATAGCAAAACTCACTTCCGCCAATCATATAAGCCAACAGCTTGACCATCAATGTTTTCAAAAAAACAAGATATGGCCTCAAACCAATTCCAGTATAAATCAATACATTTCTCAAATTTGTTTAACAACATATCTGATTGAAGGAAAAAAAGAAATATTACGAATAATAATATACGGTATTGAATCAAATACTATTTTCAATCATTTCATAATAGACAATTCAAATACATCACGATTTGCTTCTAAATTTCATACTATTGAAAAGAATACATTGATATTCATCGAAGTAAAAAAATTACAATAACACGCGTGTTATTGAAGTATGTAACTATTTTTTTTCTCAGTGTATCTCGTACAATAGTGTCAGTAGTTTATTAAAATATTAAACACGTTTAGTACTTTATCGAATACAAATTTAACAGTGCAACAGATATTTTGAATAAATCTAATTAAAGAATTACGACATAATTTTGCCTTGAAAAAAATCACACATGTACTTCGAATACCATCGAATATGTGTGCGAAATATCATCACGGAAGGTTGAATAGTTTTCCCGGAAAAAATTGAGAAATATTCGCCGCAGAAACGGGCTCGAGGACGAGAATACTTGAGAGATTCCGGATAAACCGGAGGATCGTTCCTTAATGCTTTGCATCCCGATGACAACGGAAATAGATACACACACGGTCGGATCCCGTCGGACCGACGCCGATAGGTCGAGGAATTCGAGGGTAGACGTCAAAGCCAACGATGTGGTGCGCGGTACGGAGGCCTTTGGCCCAGCTATTAGATAAGCGATTGCGCGTGCTGGCGAAATTGCCGCGTGAAACGCGCGACAACGGCAACGACAGGGATAATGAAGGTAACCGCAACACCGAAATTACACGCGGGATAATAATCGAGTTAGCCTCGCGTCGTTGTTCGCGCGCAACCTTCGCATCGGCGAGATTTCGATCCGCGCGAGCCGGCGCAGCGCGGCGCGGAGGCTGGGCCTTTCGCGCTCGCGTCAAACGGACGCCAGACATTTCGTTATTAGCTTGTAATGCGTTGCGGCTGTTGCTGCTCTCGTGTTCCCCTCGTGTTGCTGATGTTGCTGATGTCGGTATGGCGAAGCCTCGGTGTTGTTCGGATCCCCGTCTACACGCGTCCTCCCCGAATCCTGCAATTGCGAAACAACCGAGCCAACCTCACTTTGTCCCCATATTGCATGCGCCGGCTGACAAAAGCCGGCTTAACACCGCCATTGTTATTGATAAACGGGGTGTTCTCTGTACAGCAAAACTGGTCTCTATCTGTTGCTAGAAACAGCACAGGCTTTACTATTTTTTTTCTTTCTTTAACACGATGATTGAAAAATTCCAAAATTTATTCTTCGTCTTGCCATTTCATTCCAGAGATTCAGATTTCAACGTTTCATTTGATTTTGGCTACAAATATGCGTCAGTGAAGAATTAAATAATTCGTGTCGATTTAAATTCATTGCGAAACAGTTTTTGTAGATTAATTTTAACGTTAACCGTACCGGGTACGAAATGTGTCGGATATATCTGTGGTTGTCAGGAAGAACGCCGCACAGTGGGACCTTTCGTCCAAATCGGAGACAAAATCAAAGAACTTTCGATAGAAATGAAGTAGAGCGATGAAATTTTTTTTAGATTAAAGCTGAAACTTTACAGAATACGGGAAAATTAGGGAGATTATGGTACGAACGTTTTTTAACCTTGAGAGAATTCGTTAAACATGTAGAATTTCAAGAAATCGAATTTGTAATATCCTGAGAGGTCGTAGACAAATTTTGAGACCAGATTTGAAATCGGCGTGGAAAAATTTACGGAAAATGAAGTACAGCATGTTAAAAAAATATTCTTTCCGCGCGTGGTATTGGAAAAACCACAATTTTCTTGAAATTGTGCAAGTTTAACGAATTTTCTCAACGTTAGAAAACGTTCTTACCATAATCTCCCTATTTTTCCCATAATCTGCAAAGTTTCAGCTTTAATTGAAGAAAATTTAATCGCTCTACCTCATTTCTATCAAAAGTTCTTTGATTTTGTCTCCGATTTGGACCAAAGGTCCCACTGTGCGCCGCATCCCACATAATTTCACTTTCGAGATATTGCCGTTTAAAGTTTTCGTCAGTATTGCTTTGCCATAGGACATCGGTTCAATTGCATCATATTTTAAAGCATTTCGAATTTATTTTCACGGTTTTTTTCTAATAAAGACATAAATGCTATACTATAAATCTCAATTAATGCATAAACTGACATTTTTTGGCAACCACAGATATATTGTTTTATAAAAATTACAAGACTGAATTTGTTCAGATTGCTGGCAATTTTTATAATAATACGTGCTCGAATAAAGAAATTTAATGAATAATTCCGAATGGAAGCTTCTTTATCATTTCAATGATTACGGTACGGTTAGCGTTCAGGAAGAGTTGAATCAAATAAAATCTTACTATTAGTGGGAATAGTCTTTCAAGATCCGAACTAAATAAAAATTGTACTAAATTTGATATGCTAGTATTTTTTGAAAATTTTTTCAAGCCATAAAAATCCGTAGTCTAGTTATGATGTGCACAATCCGGTTGTAGCATCTTTCATTTTTCCGTTTTGCAATCTTCTGCGCGATTATTTGTTTATAAAAATTGCGATTTTTTCAAAGGCCCTTGCGCGTCGTTATGGCTTTGAGCAAGTGTCCTTAGTAGCATCAAGAGTCGAGCAAGAGATGTTTGATATTCCCCTCGGCCAAGTGAATCGATTAAAGGGCGACGCTGCAATTTATCCGGGGCCGTCCACCCCCCGGTGGTTTGCGTCCTACTTAATTTCCAATGGAGATATGCCGTAAACGCCGAGGCACTCCAGCCTGATGCAACACAGCTCCAAACAGACTAAATGCCACCGCGAATGTTCGCGCTGGTTTGCGGGATCCTTTGAACGGTGCGTGTTAGAGGTCACTCGGTTCGTTAAATTTCCACCGCAACACCTTTCCGCCTTTCTCAAAGCAGTCGCGGCAGCCTCTGGTTAAAAACACTGCCTCCGACCTACCGGACAATCGCGTCACGTCATATGGATCCTCTTTTACTCATCCACTTCGTTGTTTCAAGCTCACCTTCAAACGAAATTAAACTTCGAAAATATTGTCGTACGCTTTCTCGGACATTTTCTGACGGCAGCCTTTCCAGGTGAAATTTGTTTACGATCTCCAACGTTACAAAATTGACTTTGCTTTTCGGGCGTAAAATGTTGACTATAAAGCAAACCTGTTTGATTGACATAAAAAACGAACAAGTTGGTTGAACATCTAGTTTGCCAGATTAAAATTCGCAAAAATTACCCGTGGGCTGAAATTGATACACCCAGAATTTATTTGTAATTTGCGATATCGAATGTATTGATTTTTCTTTCAAACAAAAAATCCTTACGATAAAATGGACCACTCTGATAGACACAAAAAAAAAGAGACAACTGGGTAGACTAAACAACTTCCTCTGCCGCACCATGGGCCAAACCGACGAAATCTGTGTAAAAATCAAAGAACTTTCGATAGAAATGAGATGGAGCGATGAAATTTTTTTTACATGAAAGCTGAAACTTTGCAGAATACGGGAAAATTATGGAAATTGTGATACGAACTTTTTTAACCTTGAAAGAATTCGTTAAACTTGCACGATTTCAAGAAAATTGTGGTTTTCCCAATACCACGCGCGGAAAAAGCTTTTTTTAACATGCGACACATCATTTCCCGTAGATTTTCTCACGCTGATTTTAAGTAAACGTTCAAATACTTCATTAGGATTATTTTTAATGTGTTTTATATATGAGAATACAATATTCCTTCAAGCTAGTGGGTTACCAAGTCATTTCAACGAAAAAATGATTTCATAAGTTGTGTTCACAAAAATCGATTTCTTGCAAAATCCTGAGGTCGTGGACAAATTTTGAAACCACAGATTTGAAATCAGCGTGAATAAATCTACGGAAAATGATGTGCCACAAGTTAAAAAAAAAATTTTCCGCGCATGGTATTGGAAAAACCACAATTTTCTTGAAATTGTGCAAGTTTGACGAATTCTTTCAAGGTTAAAAAACGTTCGAACTACAATCTGCATAATTATCCCCTATTCTGCAAAGTTTCAGCTTTCATATAAAAAAAATTTCATCGCTCTATCTCATTTCTATCGAAAGTTCTTTGATTTTGACACAGATTTCGTCGGTTTGGCCCACAGTGCGGCGTGCATGGTTGTCCCGCAGCAATTGAGTTCAACAAATAAATAAAAACAAGAAATACTCAACGAGTCGACGACATCTGCAAGGACTTTCTCACCACGGGAGCGAAGCTGGGTTTGCCAGAGGATCCTCCGCGAAGGGCAAGCCGCCAGCAGCGATATCGATCTTCGAGCGATCGCGCACAGCGAGAGATGTAACGACGAATGGATTAGTGCCGAATTCCGGGCCGCAGCAATTTGTCAAGTAGCGGGACATTTTGCCGCGTGCATGTGTGCGAGAGACCAGAGAGACGCTCTCCAGCGTCGAGCTGAATCCTCGTCGAGAGATCAACGTTCAGAGACCTTGCCGGGGGAGAACTTGCGGCCGGAAAAACGCGCGTGTACGCGCCGAGACGGGCCGGCCGGTATTATTGAATTTGAAATTTATGACTTTAATAGAGACTAAGTTTACGCGATCGTAATTCAAAGGAAGGCTGCGTGTCCGCCTCGGGCTGAGCGTGCAAGCCGCCCTTCTTCTCCAAGAGCTGGCAACCCTTCGCGACGACGACGCTACCTTCGTCCCAGACTGTTTCCGCCTCTTTCTGCTCGGCTCCTCGACTCGAATCGAGCAGACATCCCGTCGAGGTGACAACCCGGTGATTTGTGACCCTGGACATCCGCCCCCCGGCCGAGAAAAAATGTTTCCGCACCGCTTTGCGACAATTATCCGCGAATAAGCAAATTGTAAGTCTGACGATGTTGAGTAGAGTTTACCCGGGCTTTTCTAAGGCTGACATTTTCTTGAAATGCAACGAAATTAAGGTGAACATTGATACGCAATAAATTGAAATAATCTTTCTCTCCGAAGGAATTATTCACGACGAAGAAGTCGACAGCCAGACAAATAGTATTACTGCGAGAAAAATCCTAGAACGATGGGTTGGGGGCGATATGCTCTTCGAGAGCTTAGTATAATCCCCAGACAAAACACCCCCGGCCATCCCGCGCTCGCGGCTGTTGCACTACTTGGATAGCTCTCCGATTAAATGTTTTTCCAGACTTTATTACTTGTGAATGTTATTATCTGTATATACGAAATTGTGGAACAGAATTGTTGCTCGTTAATGCAAGTAGCTGTGTCTCTCGCGACGATCATTGGCTTGTCGAGCCGTTTCAGAGACGCAGTCGAGCGACCATAAACACAATATTATATTCAAAGCATTACCACCGCTTGTATAGGTTTACCGTCAATGTATACACTAATTAATAGAAAGGCAAATGTTTTGTTAGCCCAGCAATAGACATTCGAACGATAGAGTACACTTGTCTTTCGAACAGTGAACATTGGCTGAAGCTGCATTGTTGCAGAGGCCACATTGTCCTGCTACTAAATTATGTACCATGTCATCCAGAAATTTCGTAGGCTAACAATGAAATCACGTGAAATAATGAGTTAGAAATACATTCATTCATCGATATATTCTCCAGTAAGCTCAATACATTTTCTCCAGCGATTTTCTAATTTATCTATCCCAGCTCTGAAATGATTTTCCTCCAGACCTCTAAGATACTCATCTACGGCCGCTAACTTCTTCATTTGATGAAAAACGCCTGCCGCGTAGGTATTTTTTGAGGTTTGGGAACCAGTGGAAGTCAGAGGGGGCCAGGTCTGGTGAATATGGTGGATGCTCCAACAATTCATAGCGTAACTCCTTCAATTTGGCCATTGCAAGAACACCTTTGTGAGCCGGTGCATTGTCCTGGTGAAAAATGACATTTTTCTTCGCTGAACCAGGTCTTTTCTCTCGAATTTGTGCATCCTGTTGATGCAAAAGGTTTCAGTGATACTCTCCTGTTATTGTTTTCCTGATCTGAAGGTAATCAATTAACAAAATTCCATTTGCATCCGGAAAAACGGATCGATTTTGACCACTTCGACTGCTTCGGAGCTGAACAACCGGGCTCAGTCGACTCTGCACTGAGAAAAAATAGTAGTTACTTCAATAACACGCGTGTTATTGTAATTTTTTACTTCGATGAATATCAATGTATTCTTTTCAATAGTATGAAATTTAGAAGCAAATCGTGATGTATTTGAATTGTC
>CM052299.1:2309395-2344108 GCA_028455765.1 Lasioglossum oenotherae | reverse complement strand
TAATCATGTGTTCCAGTGTTTCTCTTTCCCCTTTACATAATCTGCATACTGTCTCATTTTCATCTTTCCAGTATTTGTTTCCCCGCTCTTCGTTTCCACATCTAAACCTTGCGATCATGCTTTGGTCTCTTCCTTTGTAATTCACATTATATTTGCCCCCTACTATTCTATCGTATTGCCATTGTACCTGCTCTGCCCTGTCTCTTTGTGCTAATTCTTCTGCAAACTTCCTCTCCCTCTCTCTGTTTCTATTTCCTGGGTGTCCATCATTTTTAACCTATAGTATGAATCTCTCATTTCCTCCCATTTCGACTTTTTCTCTTCTTGCTTCGCGTCTGTTTCCCTCCAGCATTCTTGGACTATTTTATTCTTGTTCAACCGTTTCGTTTTTTCTTCATATTTTATCGCTCTTTTCCCCGCCTCTATCCTTATTTTGCCCGTTTTAGTTTCCTCCAAAATTAGATAGGCTGGTGTATTGAAGTCCAAACCTAGCGTCCATCTTATATATTTTTCCTGTATTTTCTCTACTTTCTCTGCTCCCATCCATCCCCGATTCATCCTTATGTTCCATAGCTGGTTTCTTAACGGTTAAATTGTAGGGTTAAAATTGTCTTCACCGGACGATGTGAGAAATTATTAAACAGCAATTTTTTATTACATTTCGTTTTTAAACTTTCGTTACATATCGTCCCGTAAACTAATCCATCTAACTTGGCAGACAATCCGAGGTCGTGCATTTGTTCAATGCAATTCCCCTGTTACCGGAATAACGCCATCAATTAGAAACATATCGGGACTTCCGCAATGACCTAGTAAAACAGCTAGATTGCTACGCACGCCGTTAGTTTATGATTGTAAGGGGTTGAGGGAGGGAAAATGTTCGGCGGAACACCGAAGATCGAGTTTTTGGTGGGTCGATGAATGGTGGCCGATAACTGCGGCGCGTTTCTAGGGGATAATAGCGATGCAGGAGGGAATCGGGACAGGGGTGAGAGAGCGCGGTAGTCGAAGATTTCGAGTAAGCGCGCTTAAACAGAGTTAGTACGCCGAAACACGACATCGGCCCTCCTCAAATAGTCTCTTGCGGTGTAACTCTGGCTCCCAGCGAAGCTTTCGATATTAAGTTGCCGGCCGTAGTGAACATGCTCGGCCGCTATCTCCGGCCAATGATCGCTACATCGATTCCCCCTCCCCTACGAGAAACCATATTATCCGTGCCATCCGCGTTATCTATGTTATCAGTGTCGCGCGGCCGACGATTGCGAGTCCCCTCGCTTATTAGCGGTCGCAAGACCGATCCGATGATGGTGTTACGCCGCACAGTGGGGTAAACCGATGAATTTTCTGTCAAAATCAAAGAACTTTCCATAGAAATGAGATATAACGATGATTTTTTTTAGCATTCAACCTGAAATGCGATAACATATTTTTTTCTGGAGAGTTTACGCCACGATTTATTCGCAACTTCTAAGTAGTAAGCTATCAATAAATATGATACTGCATTCCCGACGAAATTTTCCGAGTAAGTGGGGAATGCTAGATTTTTTAACAGTGTATTTATTATACATTTAATATTAATAAAGAATTTTTTTTGGAATTAATAGTCTATCTATTAATGAATCGTTCAAGATCACCGAGCTTTCGGCGACCATAATCGTGAATAAGATTTTTTACTAATATGATTGAAGTTTTCGGGTCAGTTAAGTATACTGCTCGATTAACCTCTTAACCGTGGAATTTAGTTGTAAAAATTAAAATTAGTAAATATTAAAAATCAAGCACTTGACGAGTGTACACGTCGAACGCAGGGCAAATGGTCCTATTATAAATTTTACGAAAAGCGAGGAAGGATTACATTTTTATTTGACAAAAAATTAATAATTCATGCTTGAAAAGGTTATCGTTAGTGCAACGCAGTAGAGATTTCGATTGACGTGTATACACGTCGAACGCAGTTAACTGGTTAAGAAGTCAATTCTCATGTGACTTCCGTTTATTGTATTTGATGCGAACAATTTTTATTTACATTCTGACAGTGTGTTTCAGAAGATACAGTTATGAAGGTCATTGAAGGTCACTCAAGGTCAAGAGCAATAGAAAATAAATGGTTTCCAATTGAATCAGTACATGTAAAATCCTAATGCGAAAGGTTTAATAGCAGCGAATAGTGAAAAACAATCCTGACTGGGCACGATAGTGATCGAGACGAGCCTTCGGGACAGGCTAATATTTGTTCGAGGCCGAGTGCGTGGCTCGCGAACAATGAGAATGGAAGCAAGCGGGTTCTGGCGTATGTATCAAGGGAAGAAAAGGTTCTATCGCGGCTGGTTGATAATCGAGCAATTATTTTCACGACAATCCACCGTGAATCGGGGAATTTGCGCTTTATTGGCGCGGCGGGATGCCGGGGTTTACGAAAATTAATGGCAGGCCAAGTCATCCGGCCGGAAGATGAAGCCGAGGGTGATGAAATCCGCGGGCTGTACGCCCGAATGCTCGTATATTCGACCTCTGGACCAACTCTCTTTCTCTCTCTCTCTCTCTCTCTCTCTCTCTCTCTCTCTCTCTCTCTCTCCAGGAGAAGGACGAAAGCGCGCAAACCTAGGTGAAGAGGAAGAAGAAGAAGAAAATTCCTCGAGGCCGGGGAGGTAAACGTTATTACTCCTTCACACTGGATCCTTTTACTTACTTAGCGAAATTGAGCCGCTCGAACGAGCGCGGCTCCTCATCCATGTCCGTGTCCGTTTCCCCGAAACGACTCTCGGAGCAAACGCGAAATTACCTGATATCGTTCCGGGCGAAATCTCGCCGACCCACCCCCTAACCCCCACAAGCGCGTCTAACGTCGCATTAACGTTCTTCGTCGTCGTTCGAATTTCCTAATAAAAATCCCTAATCTCCTCGACGCGGCGTTAACTAGCTGACTGGACGTTGTCGCGTTGCGTGACGCCTTGGGAGTGCGAGTAGGGAGTTGGGAAGAAGAGTAGGGGTGTGCGAGAACCCGAAATATCGAGTCGGCTCGGGAACACATTTTTTCGGGATCGGGACGGGTACC
This sequence comes from Lasioglossum oenotherae, assembly GCA_028455765.1. Taxonomy (NCBI): domain Eukaryota; kingdom Metazoa; phylum Arthropoda; class Insecta; order Hymenoptera; family Halictidae; genus Lasioglossum; species Lasioglossum oenotherae. The sequence goes on along the minus strand of CM052299.1, from coordinate 2,341,053 downwards.
TGACAATTTCGAGATTCTCGAATTTATCGGGATTTCCGAAAATTGGATCACACTGTGGCTCTTGCAAGCGATGCAGCGAGTTATATGATTTCTAAGAATTCAGTTCTAATCGGAAGTAGCACGTGGCCCGCTTAGACCCTATTTGTAGTTGGGTTGATTCAAGTGAACACGCGCATTTTTTCGCCATCCATGATAAATATGTTTCTTCTATCGATCGTATTTGCTGTTAATAAATGTTGAATGCTTTCGGCGCAACGGTTCGATCGTTTACTACTAATTATGAAGCAATTTTGCTAATTATCAAACAAAATGATAGGTTTTGTGCATATAGGACAAACAACCCAATGTCATTCTTTAATCATAATTACTCAATAATATTAAACACAGTCAACCTTGAAACATTATCCGATCGTAGAACAGTTTCCGACCAGAGCTTCATCTTCAATTTGATTAATAATAATATAGATTGTCCCGCACTCCTAAGGCAAATCAATTTCTATGTACCTGAACGTGTTTTGAGAACGAGAGCAGGATTTCAAACAATGAAATCCAAATCCTCATATGGAATAATAAATCCATTAAATCGTATTATTGCTTGCTCTAACATATTTTACAACGATATCGATTTTTTTAATGGCACGTTACAGGCATTCAAAACAAAATTGCGCAATACTATTTGTTAACCATACCTGTACTTGTTTAGTTTCGCGCGGTCCATTTTTATGTAAATTTTAATTAAGACCTAGGATAAGATTTTAGGTTAAGACTTTTTTTTTTGTCATGTCTTCTTTTTGTTTTTATCAGTTATACTGAAAAACTGTATATATTTGTATAAAAGGACCTCGGTCCGTATATACTAATAATAATAATAATAAATCAACGTTTCGATCCTAGTTTGGATTCTTTTCAAGATTTATTTGAATCGCGTCTGTTGCTTCATAATTAGTAGTAAACGATCGAACCGTCGCACCGAAAGCATTCAACATTTATTAACAGCAAATACGATCGATAGAAGAAACATATTTACCATGGATGGCGAAGAACTTTACAGACGCGATTCAAATAAATCTTGAAAAGTATCCAAACTAGTAGTAAACTTCATAATGAGTAGTAAACAACCGAACCATAGCGCCGAAAGGTTCAGGCATTCATGGTTCCGGATTTTCTATTCCAGATGTTCTCGAAATTGGAAGAATGTTTTCCATCAGGAATTCTTTTCAAGAATGTCTTATGCCATACTAGTTATCCCCCGCCACGCGTTGCTGAGGCTCAGTATTTTTTAAAAGTATGCTTTTACCTGACACAAGATGTAAAATTGCTAAACATTAAATAAGGAAAAAACACGAACTAAAAAACAAAGAAATAACTTAGTAATTTAAAAATACTAACCAAATATTTCAATTCAAACGCAGACCAATCTACTCAGCTGAATTCCAATGCAATGAGAAACTTACCGAACAAATCACTCCGGATAGGTCAAGTTTTCTATTTTTATATACTTCACGATAAAATTTGAAGCAGAATACTACTGAGATGATTCTCGCCGTGACGCATTGGTGATAATGCAAATCAACACGAAACCATATCGGTTATTATACATCAGTGTTTTCGCAAACGCGCCACATTCACATAACTTAAAGTAAGCAGTTAGCGTTGTAACCGGTGCAAAAAGTCGTCAAAACCCTTGAACGAATGGACTGTTTCGCATGCTGATTTCGCATAAACCTTCCCGAAGAAACGCGGCGTCTAATTGCTCAAACCCCAGCTTTCTACGTTCAGTCGTTACGGAGATGACCGATTACAAACAAACGGACATTTACATTTTTATTTGTATAGATAATTATTCTGTTTTGTCGTCAATATGATGGCGAGTTACAACAAAGTGGATGGCGCGAAAAAAATTCCTCGTGCTCAAACACCTATGTATACCAATTTTCATGGCGGTAGGTTCAACGGTATAGAAGTTGATGTATTGCAGCGCCATCTACAGCGGCGAGTTACAACAAATTGAATAGCGTAAAAACCTTCTATATGAAAAAATACATATACGTGCCAAGTTTCATGTTGATCGGTCAAACAGTTTCGAAGTCTATTAATCATACACATATGTACAAACATCTATTTCTATATATTAGAAGATTCCTCGGAACCCGACCCGACTCGATTCTCGACTCGCCCCCGACCATCGGGTTCCCGATATTTCGGGTTCTCGCACAGCCCTACTTGGGAGTCGCCATTTTCGTCAGCAGTCGAATTTCTATTTTCTCCTGCGATCAGATACAAGGTATTAGCAATTAACGTTCTTGAGAAACCAGAATGCCAATTTTGATAAAAATTGAAGCTACCACCTTCGTGTTCTGTATTATCTTGGTGATTTTGGTGCATTGTGTGTTGCAGCATTGTTCATCGAACTCCGCTCAGGTCGGTAGATCGATAAGCGATCGCTCGACACAACAAGGTTCCGGATTCAATTAGAAGTTATCGTTGCCACTCGTTAAAGAGGAGGATGGAGGGTAAGGTGGAGGACAGAGTTAGGGTAATTAGGAGGCATGCGAGCGTATCGAGCACCACGGCAATTCCACGGTCAGTGAGCTAGCCTTGATACTTCCTGCAAGACAACGATCAGGATGGACAGACCTGTGGGCTCAGGAAAATCGAGATTTCCCGGTGGAGTTTCATCGCAAGAGGAAAACGGTGACTTTCTCTGCTACAGCGCTGCTTTTCAATTTGATTCGTGGAACGTAAGCTGTGGTCAAGATGGTTCCGAACTGTTTGATTGCGTGATGGAAATTTTGATTAACGTGCAACGTAACGGGTAATCCTAACTTATTAATCTTTTGGAAAATGACAATTGAGAATTAGAATCTTCGGATTCTAACACGTTGTCTGCTACATCAGTCTGCATAAAAGTTGTACAATGTTAGAACAATTGATTTAGTAATAAATAAGATTTATTCATTACTTATTTATTTATAAGATTTATTATTTATCGTAATTGTTGTGGATATTAATCAAATTTGGTTTACTTCATAGAAAATATTTTAGATTTCAGAAAACTTGTTTGCAAAGTTGTTGATACTGCGGGGAAAAATTCTACGAGATTATACGTTATGATATTAATTCTTCCTTTTTATATAACAATCAAAAATTAGCTCTGAAACAACAAAGAAGGGGAGTTCACTGAAAGAAATAATTTTTCCGCTTCTACTCCTGGTTTTAATAAAACACAAGTGTAGAAAGAACGTGGACGGAATAATTCCGTAAATAAAATTCGCATGCACCAACATGCATACTTTTGGTAGAACAATATTAAGAATCCAGCACAGGTTGCACAATACCGATTAAAATATCATGCTTCTTCACAGAGCCAACTTCGGTCCTAATATTTGTGAACGAGGAAATTAATTTTAAACAACCCAGGGAACTCTCGTAGGTCGCTTGTCCGACCATACGTCGATTTAATCTACTTCCTCGAGTTTTCGACAGACCAGCAAAAAAAATGTTTCCGACAAAACTTAATCAGTATGAAGACATTCGCGAGCTTTAAAATATAAAATTCGGAAAAACTATTTTTCCACAAAGGTTCAAGCTCCCTTCGCTCTTTCAAATATCATATGAACTTATTTTAATATTTAATACTATTGAATTTCAATAGCAAAACTCGCTTCCGCCAATCATATAAGCCAATAGCTTGACACCATCAATGTTTTCGAAAAAATAAGATATGGCTTCGAACCAATTCCAGTATAAATCAATACATTTCTCAAATTTGTTTAACAACATATCTGATTGAAGGAAAAAAAGAAATATTACGAATAATGATATACGGTATTGAATCAAATACTATTTTCAATCATTTCATGATAGACAATTCAAATACATTGATATTCATCGAAGTAAAAAAATTACAATAACACGCGTGTTATTGAAGTAACTACTTTTTTTCTCAGTATACATCCTTCAGATGTCAATGGCTCAATGGAGATCCACATGCGACGCATGTGATTTAGGCTTTAATGTCGAGGTAAATATCTTGAGGTACAATCATCGAAACCAGTTATACAGGTCGATGATTTTGTATATTATTAGACTGCGGATGTTTATGCAATTTTTAATTTTTGCAGGAAAATTTGTCAAAAAAGTAGGAACAAACATTGGGTATGGGAATAAGTTCCCGCCCTTTTTTGTTGAAAAGAAGCGTATAAACCATACCCATAACGTGTAAACGTTTTCCAACAGTAGATCGATCAACTCAAATATTTAAGAGTAATTTCTACACAAGATGTCAATGTTTTCCTCGCACAATAATTAATTCGCACTAGAACTGACTTCTAGACCACTTTGCGTCCCCTGAAATATTACATACTATTTTTTGAACTCACTTCCGCCAATCATATAAGCCAATAGCTTGACACCATCAATGTTTTAAAAAATATAAGATATGGCCTCAAACCAATTCCAGTATAAATCAATATATTTCTCAAATTTTTTTAACAACATATCTGATTGAAGAAAAAAAAGAAATATTACGAATAATGATATACGGTATTGAATCAAATACTATTTTCAATCATTTCATGATAGACAATTCAAATACATCACGATTTGCTTCTAAATTTCATACTATTGAGAAGAATACATTGATATTCATCGAAGTAAAACAATTACAATAACACGCGTGTTATTGAAGTAACTACTTTTTTCTCAGTGTACATAGCAGATAACGAAGAGAGAGAAGAAGGCACCGCAGATGCCTTATATAAAGACGGTCGACGATCTTGATTTGTGAATTTGAAGGATTCAAGCGGTGGAATTCGGCCAATGAGAGCGATCTTTGTTGCCGAGCGGCGTCAAGCAATAACGATCCGCGAGCCATCCGCGTGTTGACATACGCGGGAAAAACAGGTGACAATGAGATTAACTGTATTGGCGACAGAGACCGAATTCCACTGCTTGAATCCTGAACACAAATGTTAATAACAGTTCTCTGGATCTCGATCGACAAATTGTTTAGCAGTATAGTTTATGTTATCGGCGCACTGGTTCGATCAATAGAAACAATAAGCAAATTTGCAAAAATATAACTTGAAATCTAATTCGACGTTTCGGTCTCAATCTAGACCATTTTCAAGAATTGAAAATTTCAGCATTGCGTCTGTAAGAATCAACCCAATACGTGTTTTATAATAAAGTAAATGGTTATGTAAACGTGTTTTCACACTAGCAGAAATTGAATTTAAACTCGAAAAATGTGTAAATACTCGCATGATTATGTAAAAAAAAACATTCGTTTAAATTTTTGGTGGTTATGGAACAACGTATTGGCTTCATGCCGGTGACAAAAACTAAACTATATTGACAGATATTAGTATTAATTATTTATCTCCGGATATTGTAGCTGACGTTAAGACGAGTCGAACGGCCTACCGTATTACGGCCTTGACCGTAGAAACAGCGCTAGAATAGTTTCCCCCGGTTTACCGGGGCGAAAAGCCGACCGTGCGTCGTCGAGAGGCTGCCGCCCCCATCGATTGCCTCGTCGCTACTCATTATCCTTTCTTAAAGTTCGAGGCTGTTACGGGAATCGAAGCAGAAGTCGAGTGCTGCAGCGACGCTCAGTCTCTAATTGTAATTACTCCGAGTGCGGCAAAAAGCTTCGGCGAGCTGCTGATCGATAAAAGGTCCGCGAGAGAAAGAGAAAGCTAAAGAGAGAAAGATAGCGTCAGATGGAGATAGAGATAGAGACCAAACCCTGGGAACAGACTGTGGTCCGTATACGTACGAACGTACGTGGAACAATTTGTCGAAATTAAACTCCCGCGCGCGCGATGCACGCGAAGCTGCACGCGATGCCTGCGTACTGTTCTCTCTTCTCTTTCGTGCAACTGCGCCGGGCCTTCGCAGAGCCCGAACGGAGCCCGAACGGAGCCCGAACATAGCCCGAGCGGGAGCTCTCCATCCGCATCCCATTTATTTATCCTCGCCCAGAGCAGGAACTATCGTTCCGCGAAAGGAAACGTTTAATTGCTGGCCAACAATTAAAGGTCCGCCCCGGCGCGCCCAGCCGTTCGGATAGTCGCGCACACGTGCCCGTGATAATGACCTGTGGTCGAGCAATCAGCTTCCGCCGAGCAACTATAATTCGATCGTTCTCCTGATTACACGGCCGAACTTAGAACTCCTCATTCCCCTACTCACCCTCTCTACTCATCCTCTCTCTCTCTCTCTCTTCTCTCTTCCACTCTCTCCTATCCTTGAGGTACCGGCTCTTTGAGGATAACTGTTCGTAGGGGACAAGGCATTTCAAGCCTTTGCTAGCTGGAGAATCGTCTAGGTCACCAACAGGCTCTGGGAAGTTTGACATAATGATCAAGCCTTTGAATCGACTTCAAACCTAACAGACTGATATGAGTATGCTTGTCTGTCAACTGGAGGCGACGAGCTGATTCGACGTTTTCAAGATTAGCTTTAGCAGACTTTAAAAGACGATTGTGGCTCTTTGCAATGTCGACCGATTTTCAGGAAGTTTTCAGCATATGTATAATTCACACAGATCTACGAAACGTATTTTTTAAATTTCCCCACATCGAAAATATGTGAACAATAGCTTTCAGTGTTTTCTTTGAAATTCCGACCGATTGCAATGTTTTCAAAATATATTTTGCACGTCATGCATTAGCAAACTAATTGCTCTAACTACCAAAAGGAAATTCAAGTCCAATATTAAAAAGCTGATTCGTTGTAAAACTTTCCTATAAAACACCAAGAACAGCACAATTTGTCAAGACCAGTGGTTCTTAAACTTATGTAATCCGCGACCCCCCTCTCGAACAACATTTTTTTGCGGACCCCATCGCAACCCCAAGCATAGTACGTAGTTCTCGAGACTTAAGTTGAACCATGAAAATGTGAAAACGTGAAACATTTTGAACATGAAAATGATTTGAATGACCTTTTTCCTTTTAGCAAAAATATCTGGTTAATCGGTTAATGTCAAAATTGTTTCGAGGACCCCCGGTAAGGGACCACAGTTTGAGAACAATTGGTCCAGACCATTAAAAACTGTACCAGGTGTGTAACTCTTCTAATGAGAACCGAGGGTAATACAAAAGCTTTTTATTCTTCAAGGGGCGGAGGATTCAATGATTTTCTGGAGGCGTCACCGCAGAAAGAAAGTTCTCGAATTCTTGTTCCCGATTAACCCGGAACGGCGACTTTATGCTTTAATCAGCCACGAGAGCCGGAGTATTAAAAGCGGCTCTTGATCTGCACAGGACCGACTGTGGGGCATTTCGAAGGATTTCCCGTCATTGGAAAGTAATGACCACCGGCACACGGTTTCTCCGTTGGTGAATGCCGTTGCTGGCCCGGCATTCACCGAGCTTTCGTAACGGCGAGCCTGAGAAGGATTTAACGAAGCTCGTTTTCCAAAGGGGGGGGGGGAGAGGGGAGGGGCACACCGACCGGCTATCGCGTATCAAGATAAGGAGCCTTAATTAACTATTTTTTCCCTCCTTTCCTCCCGAGCTTCCTCCCTTTGCAATCATCGTGCAAGAACCGCTTCCCGGCCCCCCTCCCCACTACTTCTTATTCTTTTACGTCCGACATTATTTCGCGAAAAGACGGACCGTCGGGTAAACAAGATTATCATAGTTTAGCCGCATCTTCCCGCGCTTAAATAATTAAGACCTTCCTTTCCCGAGGACTTGTTTGCTTAATTGGCGACGTTTCTTTGCGCTCGAACCCGCTAAACCTCGCGGGAGCCGCCGACTGTTTCTGTGTGTGTTCTCCTTTCAACAATCTTTTATCCTTCGACGGCACGACGTCCTTGCGATCCTTTGCTGCGAAATGAACGCACTTGTCCTCGTTTTCGCAGGACCATTAATCACCCAACAGTTAACACTTTAACACTAAACCTACCATCACCGATCAAGTTTTCTATTTCAGAAGTATTGAAATTATGTACTAGAATATTCTGGAATAGTATAATTTAATATACTATCCCAGAATATACTCGAATATATATATATATTAGAATTTACTAAAATGTCTATGAATATAGTAGAATACCCTGTACTTAACTGTTTTAAAAGTGACTGATGTGTATAGTATTATGAAAATAACAAGATTAAATTTATTTCTATCTTGTGCGATTGATACTATAATATATACTGGAGTCATAAAATATATTCAATAAATTCCCATGAAAGCACCTGTACAATTCCAATAATTGACAAATAACAAATCTGAAATGGGTCACTTGACCCCAGAGTTGTGCTAGTGAAACCTTCACATGGAGATTTTTCATTCTTACCTATAACCTTATTATTCTTTAATTTTTAATTTTACAAATTTACATTGTAAATTAATTGAATGAAGATCTTAATTATAAATTACAATATGACTGAATTACAACGTAATTCAATTACGTTGTAATTATAATTCCTGGAGTAATTCAATTGTAATTCTGCACAACTCTGTTTGACCCCTCGTGGTAGGTTTAGTGTTAATGGTGAATCAAATTTGAAGATTTTCTATATATTTTTTGGGGAAGGTAACACATTAAAATTGGCACACATCATCTAATTAGAAAATCTCAAAACAATACAAGGAGTATTCTATGTTGGACACGAGACAAGGATGAACAGAGGCTGGGAATGGTGGGGGCAGTCGACAATAAAGGACAGAGGAAGAAGGCAGACGGGTCGACAGGGAACATAAAGCAGGCTACGTTGCTGACTTTATGGATTCGATTATTCGCGCTCGCTGCCTGTGCAGCAGTTCTCTTGACCCAGCGCGGACGATCGAGGCAGAGAGAATAAGAGTGAAAGAGAGAGAGAAATAGAGAGAGAGAGAGAGACAGACTTGCTTCCACCGGGCATAATTTAAATTTATATCGGGCGAACGCGGTGAGTTGGCAAGTCTGCTTTAGAGGCGTCGTAAAAATGATTGCGTCGAAACGCGGACAGCCTTTTTTTTCCTTGTACTGTTCCAGCTGGTTTCTCCTTCCTTTTTATCGACCCTGCCCTTCGCGGCTATCTTTATTCGCCCTTCGCTACCCCTTTCCGCTCTAACACGATTTTGATATTCCTGTGCGAATGCCGTGACGCGAGCGAATGACCGCGATACAAGACCTACGTCGATCAAAGGCTTTAGTTGACACCACATCTACCATCATTGGTTAAATAATGGGTTTCGTACAAGGTGTCGGGTCAGATCGGGTTAAGACAGGTCATACGAACTAGCACGGACTGATTCTATTTGCGCAAATTAGAAACAATACACGAATAACATTTTTTATAAAATGAGATACTAGTACAGTCAAACCTGTTGTTGTGCGGTAGATAGAGACCGCACAAAAAAAATATTCACGAACTTCATAAATAGAAAATTCTTTTTTATGCGGTGGAGAGGGACCGCTTTAAGAAAGCCTCACTTAGAAAATATGTCAAAGATTTATGAAATAGCGAGAAAGTGCTTTCCAAACAAAATAAATAGTTAAATTACACATGGAAACATTTTGCAAAATTTTAATTTCTCATTTTAAACATGGAGAAATTTTCAAAATGTACATAATTCCATACATACTGGATGTCCCGAAACTCCTGCGGAACCCGGAAATGGGAGGTTCCTGAGGTCATTTGAAGCGACATTTTCCCCTGCAAAAATCGGAAGACGTTGTGGTTATTAAAAAAAACGTGGTAAAAAGTGTTCCTACAAAAGTTGTTTGGTATGGCGGGCTAAATTACGTAGTATTAATTGTTTTCTTGTGGGTGGAGCGGTGGAGGACATTTCAAGAGATCTTGATTTTTTTTTAAATGGAATATCCTACTTTTTATACTGTAGATCAATAGAGTATGTTGACCTTCATATGTCCTAAACCTAATAGTTAACTAGATATTATCGAAACAATTTTCTTTCTTCTTTGAAAAAAATCGCACAGAACAAATCGCACAAAAAAAATCGCATAAAAAAAGACCGCACAAAAACAGGTTTGACTGTATTCACAAGAAGTAGTATTGGTTAGCCATAGTCAGACGCGCCAGCCACAACAAAAGTTGGTTATGAATACACTGCGGATCTTTATGCATTTATGAAGAAATTGGTTGGCTGACAACATCGTAATGTTGTTTTTAATGTAACAAAGTCATTAAGGGATGATTTATTTTATTCCTGCTTCCCACAATCAGTGCAGAACATTTTTATTTTGCATAAAGACCCGCAGTGTAGTTACAACAGTTTAAATGTCAAAAATTATTCTTTCCGATCCTTTTCTTTGTTACATATGCCTTATGAAATAGTGTAACTTGGTTCTGGGAAGTATGTTTGCGCAACAATCACTAAGGCAGATAGTAATTAAACGAGCTCGACTGTACCCAGTAAATGGATATCGCATACGTAGCAAACACTCGAACGTCCCTTCGCAAGGGACAAGAAGAGGACTGCAATTATACAGAAAAATTAGTACAAACAGAAAATGTGCTCGTATATTCATCTCCTCTCGATGCTCCCTTGGTAAACAAAAATGGCGCACTGAATTGAAAATGTATGACCAGACAGAATATGTAATATATCAAGGTTCGGGAAAATACAGCTAATAAATCTGAATAAAAAATTTCGTTCACAGGAAATATCTCCGGGTGCTACGGGTTAATGTTTGAACTACTGATATTTGTGCATTCGTAATGGAAACGTTTGAAAACAGCGGAACGAGAATTTCAGCGGTATTTTAAACAGTTCTGAGTTTGCAAAATAACTTTTCTGGAAATTTTAATACCACTGTTGATCTTTGGATTAAGCTTGACTCTGAAAAAAAATTGTACGATAGTGTAGCTGATTTTGCAGGGTGATGTCTCTACCTTCAATTTATTCAATTGGCTTTTTGAAACTGTTTTTGTGTGAAAGCAGATCCTCTTTCTGAAAAATCGTCGATGTTTGAACGACTGTAACTCTGTGAAAACAAATCGAACGACAATCTACTTGAGCTTATCTTACAGGGTGAACCCTCTACATTCTCACCACTGAATGAAATTTCCGCAAAGACCAGTTCCATGATAATCCGTAATGAAATACTAAAGTCGTCTCCCATATCCATAAAGAAACCAGAAACGCAAAGATGATCCAGAATCCCGGGACCAGCTCGCATGAAACATCGCTGTTGGGTATTTCAACGTCCATTAAAAGTGTTGTGAAGACTCTGGCCTCGCAGAGCCGGCCATTATTTCTCTCCGCTAACATCGGACGTTGCAAGGTTCTCGGTTATTATTTCCAATTTGAATAGTTCGATACGGAATCAGGTCGTGAAGGCGCGCGGAGAACTCGCGAATGCTGTCGGCAGGTGGGCCAGGCAAACGAACGAAACGAGTAAATAAGGAGACGCTTCAAACACAAAGCCTTATAATTTATGGCGGGTCTTTAATATCAAGGCGCTCCTCCGTCGCCCTAGAATTTCCCGGAGCACGATTCTACGTTGACAACGGCGGAGAGCAAAATCTGAGGAAAAGGCGACGAGAGAAGACAGAAGCAGAATTGTACAGAGAGGTCTTATAGCGAACCTCGGAAACCCGTTTTTTGTACTCGAAATTACTTCAGCGTTATTTCAAGGCTCAAGGATATTAGACAGATTTTATGCATTTACTGGAAAAAATGTGCAATTTCAAGCAGTAGAAATGATAAAGTGATTTAAGAGTGCCAATTTATTATTATTAGCTTGTTAAAATGATTGGAGCGAGGATCGGATGACTCTTTGGCTCGAGTTTCTTGCAATCCATGCAGACAATTTCTATTTTGCGTAAAGATCCGCAGTCTAGTTATGCTATGAACAAATTTTCGGACTTGATTTTTCTCGAAGGTTTACTTCATTTTTTCAGAATTATTATGAGATGACAAAAATTGGACCGTTCATTTTGAAAGTGGTTTACGTCCATTTTTTGTTGTTTCGAGAAAATTAAAGGTTAACATATTAGTCAATTCATAAATATAAATTAGTTAAGTCAAGTTTGACAATATTTCTACTAATTTATGAATATGTAATTTGATTATATAAATTTCTTTTTGGCGAACTCAACTAAAATAATATGTATATATATATTTACGGACTGTAAATGGAATACACCATTTTCATAATTAGTCAATTCTAAAAATCATTTAATTTCAATTAATAAAAATTAAGTATATCACTTAAAATATATTTTGTATAAATCCTATTTTGTTTATAAATAATATCAAGAAATAAAACAGGAGTAGTATTTTTTATTTTGAAAGTCAATTATATATTTATATATTGTTAAACTTAAAACATAAGATATTGCTGTTATTTATTTATGCTCTTTATGTGGCAGTGTTTTGAAATATTCATGATGCACAGGAGGTACATAAGGTTATATGTCTCTGATCTGATCTTACATATATATCTCATTTTAAAAAAAGAAACGAACTTACACCACTTTCAAAATTACTTGCAAATATGAGACTTCCAAAATTCTTATTTCGACCACGAAAGGAACAGGTTTCTACCTCACTGTGCAAGAATAGGGGCGGAGGTATCGAGCCAACAAACGAGAAAATCTCTCGCGAGGCGTCGGCAAATAGCTGGCTAAGCGGAAACGCAAGGACCAAGAGACACTGCGAGACCAGCCACGGTTAGCCGAGGAATGGAAATGCCGGATTGCAGGATGCTGATGAGGGACGTTGCCCGAACGGTGTAAAAGCGGGCCGAGAATGTGCCGAGGAGCTATTCGTCCGGTGAATTTTCAAAACACGCTCCGCCTCGAGAACCCCGAATAAAATGCTCCGACGGAAGAACGAAGAATAACAAGCTGCTCTGCCTGTTTTTCCAGAGGCTTTGCATTTTCTACGACACCGGGAAGCGCGGTTCGATCGTATTTTCTGATTAAATACGCAGCGAAACTTTTTTGGGACTCGGAATGCCGCTGCAGTTGCAAAAAGAGACGGGTTTAGGCGATCTTGTAATCTAGAAGGCAATTTTTCCGGATTTTTGGTTATCATTAGACTACAGATTTTATGGAAGCGATCAGAATAATTGGAGAATTTACGCATTAGATTATATTGTTTCTTTTACTTATTAAAATCATGCAGTGAACACACGATTCCTGCCTGTTTTTACAATCGATATACAAAATTGGTCCTTTGAAAGGAGAGTTTAGTCGCAAATTAGTTATAACTTTCGCAATCGCGAGAGGATGCAAGAGATACTTGTTCAGTCACTTTGGACAAGCACTAACTAATATATTCATGCAAGATTTATTGCGACTTCACAGAAATTCCTCTTTGAATTCGCTGGCTATAGAGAAGACTGAGACAATAAAGACACAGGAAACGTCTATCCTACTAATTTTCTATACGCGTACAGTAAAAGGTTTGGCTGCTCTTCATTTTACTGGTCTCAAAATTTGTGCCTTCCTATTACGAATTATGATGTATTTGTAATAAATCTTTAAATGTTTTCGGCGCTACGGTCCAATCCTTTGTTACGAACAAAGCAATTTTGCTAATTTATTCAAACATTATCAACGTTTCGATGCCAGGTCTGGATCTTTTTCAAGATTAATAATTTGAAATTGCGTCTGTAACATAAGTACGTTGTAAAATTGTTGAAAAAAACAGAAAAACTTTGTTCGTAACAAAGGATCGAACCGTACATTTGAAGATTTATTATCAATACATACGATCGATAACGACAAAACACATTTATGATGTATTTGGTATGTAATCCAGTAGATGTTCGAAGACAGAAACGGATTATTCGCAGGAGCCATTTCAGGAGCGTCATTAAAACGATACTAATTATCGTATCGTCGCGGAGGCTTCGTTAATTCGATTCGTCTCGACGGCTGGGACCGGATCTCTGATAAAGGGAAGCGCGGCGCAGGAGGCCAGGGCGGAAGTGGCGCCACTTGCATTCTGAAACTTTTTCACTTTGTCTTTCGCCGGATTCGATATAAAGCAAGGAATATTAACGTGCCGCCATCGCGACGTTAATATTCCCCGGTGCTTCTTCTTGATCCACCCTTCTTCCCCTCTCCGTCTTTGCCATCGGGATTCTCTCGGTTCAACCCCGAGACTCGCCCCGGCACTGTTTCTGCTGTTTCCGTTCTCTCGGCTCCCCGTTGAAAATCTTGCGCCGATCTCTCCTCTTCTATTGGACTTTCTCATTCTCTTGCTCTCCCTCTCTTCCTTTCCTATCTTTCTGTTTCTCTCTCTTTCATTGAATGCCATCCAGGTTCTAATAGAGTTTATTCTCGCAACCCGTTTTCGCGTGCTCGAGACCCGTCGCGTCGTCGCTTCGAGTCCTATTATATTCCTCGTTAAAACCAGACGGACTCGCCGGAAGCGATTTCCACCTCGGCGACCAGACCTCCCTGCTCCTTCGATTTCCTATCAGATACGCCGAAATTTGCTGCACAACCTAATAATCTTTAGGCTAATTGAAAATATTGCTGTGTGCATTGCTTTTTGGTGCAATTTTATGATGCGATTTCGTACGTCGTTTTAAACCCCGATGTCTCTAACAGAAAGTGCCATCTGAAAGCTTTCATTCAAGCGTATATTAATGTTTTCAGCGCACTGGTTCGATCTGATGCTACTACTTAAGCAATATTGCAAATTACCACAAAATTTTCAACGTTTCGGTCAACTATTTAGACCAATAAAATCAGTTAAAGGCGTAAAATACATCAAAAAAGTCGATTGAATGTCAATTAATAAATTACCACAACTTCGTATGATATACAAACAGTGGAAACTTGTTGCTTGGATATTTGACGGTTCATATTTACCGCCAAATATTGATTGGCCAATGGGTCGATCGATGTTTTCTGACTCTAATTCAATTAGCTTCAAATTCTGACGTTTGTCCTCAGTTCGTATATCACAGGCATGGAATCAACATGTGTTTGTTCACTTAGCAAGTATGTTTGTTTTTTCTTAGAACATTTGGTTTTTGTGCGGAACGCGACATAAATTACACTTTATATTAATTTTAATAATTTTTACAGACGCAATTGGATGAAAATTTTTCTTGAGAATGGTCTAAATAGTTGACCGAGACGTTGAAAATTTTGTGGCAACTTGCAAAATTGCTTAAGTAGTAGCATCAGATCGAACCAGTGCGCTGAAAACATTAATATACGTTATTAACAAGTTGTCGATCGAGATCAAGGAAACAGTTACTTTCATTCAAGCCTTTGGATGTTTGAAAATCGAGTCTATTTTGTGTAACCTGTGTGTGACCGGTTAAAGTCTGTGTGGGTGAAAGTCGTCTGAAGGTCATATCTTCTAAAAGTGGAATGATATGGTTTTTTCGTTTACACTTTAATAAACCGTTTCAAGACGAATACAACGACATATATTATGAATGTCATTCAAGGTGAAGAACAGAAGAACGGCACACGAGCCTGATCTTATCCTGGCGTAGTCTGGAATCATTTCGTGAATCCTTTAATAGAAACAAAATCTGAGGTGTTCTAGAGCATTGATCCTCAAAGAGGGCTGTGCTGTATCGTAAAACAATTTCGGGAAGATTCCCGATGGGTCTCTATGGGGGAAGATTGAGCCGACAGGGTTCGACGGATCTCGTAGCGTGTCGTAGTGGGGAGGGAGGGGTCGACCGAAGGAATTGGAATAATATGGAGTGACTCGTTCCCCGTGTCCCTTTGTCCCCCTCGATCCCGGATGGTTCGACAGCGCGTGCCAATTTCCGTCCCTAGAAATACAGTGCACTCGGTCCTCGGGTTCTCGGTTCTCCGGAACGACCTTCGTTCCGGCTTTGAAGGTTTTGCCCGGGCTTTATCGTTCGGCCGGAAGTAATTCCTATGCTAATCCCTCTTTGTCCACGAATTGACCGTGACTGTTCGGAGGGAGGAGAGAGTTAGGGGAAACTCTGCGTCGTACGGTTCGATCTCGCTAAATGAGTGAACGCTCTCTTGTCTTGCCCCGGCTGCTAAAACCTTCTCCGACCGGTTCGCCGCGCGGCGCGGTCGTCTTAGGTTTCTACGGGTTTCTCGCAAACAGATTCGCAGACCTCGCGAAAAATAGACGGAATAAATAGATTGCGGACGATTATGGAAATTCGTGGTCGCGCGGGAATTCGAGCCAAACAGGACTTATAGCTACTATACATACATATGTAAGCCTTGCATCCTAAGATCCTGTTTCCGGCTGTTCGCCAGCTTCGCGAACGCGTTTCGTGCTTCAACGCAACCACGGATGCCAATGGTACGGAATTCCACCCTATTTTTCCAGTTAGACAATTCTACAGTTCAGCTGCATGATGTTTACTTGACGTTCATTGTGTTAGAAATTAAGAGTAAGAGTTTTTACTTAATTCGTCATTATCCAATTACATCGACTCGCACCATTTCTGTATTATTTTTATTATTAATTTATTTATTATGAACGGACCGAGGTCCATTTACACAAATGTTTACAATAGAACAAAGACTTAACAGAAATTACTAAGAAAGGACATGCATGGGTGTAACCAGACTGGTTTTCCAAAGTGTACACTGAGAAAAAAATCCTGTCGAAACAAAAGAAATATATGTCGATTCAATAAGATGTACTATTGAATAGTGCCAATATCATATGAACTTATTTTAATATTTAATACTATTGAATTTCAATAGCAAAACTCATTCCGCCAATCATATCAGCCAATAGCTTGACACCATCAATGTTTTCAAAAAAATAAGATATGGCCTCGAACCAATTCCAGTATAAATCAATACATTTCTCAGATTTTTTTTAACAACATATCTGATCGAAGGAAAAAAAGAAATATTACGAATAATGATATACGGTATTGAATCAAATACTATTTTCAATCATTTCATGATAGACAATTCAAATACATCACGATTTGCTTCTAAATTTCATACTATTGAAAAGAATACATTGATATTCATCCAAGTAAAAAAGTACAATAACACGCGTGTTATTGAAGTAAGTACTTTTTTTTCTCAGTGTAGGGAATATACCTGTATTAGATGGCTGAATTGTAAATTGATTTTATATTCAAATCTTCTAATCAACGAACACAGTGTCTACTTCCACACACTCGTCTAGAAAGACTCGCGATTATCGTAGTCTACTTAACCCAGGCCTGAGCCAGACTATATGCTCTTTGTGAGAGGAGGAAAAATTTCGTTCAAGTCCGAGGTGGTAATGAAATTATGGAAACCAAGGAGAAAGTAATTCACGCTAACACGGAAGACGAAATTAGATCTTAGAGTCTAGGCTAGATCTAAGTGGAACTGAAATTTATTCGAAAATTGTATTGTACTAGGATGTACTTGAATATACTAGAATATACTGGAGCACACTAAAACATAGTTAGAATATATCTTCTTTTGTTTCAAACTTAAACCCCGAAGATTCCAGTCGCCCACGCAACGGATCAGATACTTAGGAGTGAACTCGAAGGACATCTAGGGTCCAGGTGATCCTTTCCAAATGGAACTTGGAACCCATCAATACATTTATTTCCCAGGATCCAGCCGATTCATCGACGAGCAAATCGAAAGCTCTGGAAATGTTTTTAAACGGGTAAATTCCTTCTGGTCGGTACCAGCATTGGCTGCGGCTCGTCACGGTGCCGCTGGAGGTGGGCGGAAATTTATCGGCGCGATCGATTGGCGTTCAATCGAGCCGAGAATCACGAATTACTTTCGCCTTTTATTCAAATCGTGTCGAATCGAATCGAATCGAATCGAATACGCGACGCGCCAGTTAATCAACCGATCGATTTATCCCTGGGTAACTTGGTTTACGATCGCGGACAACGGACAACCAACAACGAACAGCGATCCGAATGGGAGACGAGACCGTGTATGTGTGCGGCTGGCTCTGTATGTCCGTGTGTGTCCCTCCATTTTGGACGTTAATCGCGGCCGAAAATATTCATTTGCGAGAGAATCGGCGTGTGTACCCGGTGCTGCGTTACAATGGGCCAATCGATGATCAGAAACGCATCTGTTCGCGCCTCCCGATATCGATGCATCGCGTTGCATCCTGTCGCGCGCGCGCGACAAACGTCCGTTCATTGGGAATAAAATATGACTGGGCTCGGTAAAACGGGGCCGTACAAACGATTTGTTTGTCCGGTAAACAGTGGCAGGTGGCCGACTAACGAGCGCCATTTGTGGCGGCCGACAATTACGCGTCGCGGCCCATTCTCGGTCGACGGCAGCCTCCGCATCGAGATTTTTCTCGCGTGCCGCGCGCGAAAACGAACTAACGCGGAACTCTCGACGCGACAACCCGCGGCCTCGCTTATATAAGAGTATTTCGCGCAAACACCGTCGCCGGAAATTTTCATGCGAAACGAACCCGCTGCCCGCCAGCTTCCCCCGATCCATTAGCGGGACGCGACATTTTTCGAAATCCACGTCGTCGAACAGAACGCTCCGCATACTGAACGCGATAAAGAGACCGCATAGGCCCGCGCATCGCGAACATTGTTCCCGCGATATCGGATTTGCAGATGCGCCTCCGCTGCACGATGCACAGTGCGGCGAATTGCAAAATCCTAAGGTCGTAGACAAATTTTGAGACCAGATTTGAAATCAGCGTGAATGAATCTACGGGAAATGATATATAGCATGTTAAAAAAAAAATTTTTTCCGTGCGTCGTACTGGAGAAACCACATTTTCTTGAAATTCTGCATGTTTAACGAATTTTCTCAATGTTAAAAAACGTTCGTACCATAATCTCCCTATTTTTCCCATATTTTGTAAAGTTTCAGCTTTAATTTAAAAACAATTTCATCGCTCTACCTCATTTCTATCGAAAGTTCTTTGATTTTGAATCGAGTTTGGTCCTTTTCCACTGTGGGCCGACCGCGTATTCAGAGATGTCAGGCAGCCGCTGTACGTGGCGCGCTAATTTCAAAAATTGTCGCAGCGAGTTCATGGGGTATTGAATCGAATCGGCAGAACCTCTGCTTCAATCTGACGTGCGGATCATGGTATTACTATCATTTCTCGCCGAGATATAGCGAGTTAAAGGAAAAAAGGAAATTGTGCACTTTTTAAGCATATTTTCAGAAACACCTGGCATATCGAAATATTAATGAAATTGAAAAAACAAAAGGAGTGCCTTGAAGAGAAAGAAACGCTCTTCCTATTGCTTTCTTGCACAAGATTCTACGATAATTTTTTCGCATTCTGGAGCCAGTTAAAGTTAGAAAGCCCATATTTACTTCAATGTTGAATAACTCGAATAAAAAATGTAGCACAATATTCAACAACCACACAATTTATACAGGAAAGATATCCCTTCCAAACGATATTAACGCGATTTATCAAAAAAATTTCTTGCTCTCCGTGTGATGTTCCAAAGTTGCACAAAATTTTTATTAACCGTCAATGTTGTCTTCATTTCGCTATAACTTTGTAAAAAACCAACATAGCAACCATTTGAAACAGAGCATCTGAAACTAGAGGTTTCAGGCTTTCAAACCATTGTTTAACGATATCTATACGGCAATTTTTGAAGGAGTTATGATCGCGTAAAGTGGGGCCAATTTTTCGGTCTAGAGTACGCAGTCCCTCTATCCGAGTGTCTGCAAGGCACATGACCAGATACGATAAATCAACAAAAATGGTGATATTTTTAAAATATCTATTAAAAAGAAGATGACTTTATAGAAATTTCGGCCACTGCATACCGACTTGACGCATCACTCCAGGTCTCAAAGTCTTAACTGATGCACTGGACATATTCTATTCCGAATGAATAGAAGCTACCCGAGACCGAGCAAGTGGAACAGGTGGATGAATGGTCAGACAAGTGACATAAATAAATAGTGCGCTACATTAACGAAACTAAATGTGGACCGACAAACAACGTAAACAGACAAGGGGACCATCTCAGATCGTGCAACAGCTACCTTAGCGAATTTACGCGAGTTTCGGTTTTGGTTGGCAATATTTTTCGATATCGGCGACAGTGTCGTAGATATTCGGGAGTCCGGTTTCAACGGGGCCACCGTGTACATTCGAAACGGCCGCTCAGCCTTGACAGGGATTTAGTATGCAGGGGATCTTTCGATAAGGATGAGCGACGACGGGTACAGAAAAAAAAATGAATCGGAATAAAATACAGGTAAATTTATCTGTTTTGCGAAAACTGCCGCCCCGTCTGCCAGTGCGAGAACGAACCACGCGTGCGATCAAATCCGCGATCGATCCACGGCAGTGCGATCCAGGATGATCGTTATTTCGTCAAAGTGGATTCGAAACTCGAGAGCATCGGTGTCCTGTCGTTCTTTTCCTCGCGCGGGCACGAATACTATACCGCATACGTTTCGGAACGCGGGAGAGCATGCGGAGAACGCGTGCCCGAGCTGCGGCTCGATTACGTCAGCTTTAATTCACGCTCGTCTATCGAAACCACGGCCCACTAATTCTACCGTTTTCTGTCTCCGATTGTCCACTGTTCCCGTTAACGAACCGCCATACTACCAGCGCCGGCGCGCACTCAATGTTTCCGTTGTACTTTGCTTCCGCCATCGAAATCCCATTCGGTTATCGCGCGCAGCTTGCGAGGCTCCCGTGTCGCAGATCGTTCCACAATTTTACCGCCGAAATCGCTGCTCGAAACCATCGCGAAAATTACTGTTCGACGCCCGTCTCCTCATCGTGTCAACTTTCCGCACAATCTTGTTCCAAACTTGTCTCGACACTCTCCATTTTTAAAGTGATATTATATGCATGCCATTTTATATTTTATTATAAATTTTTAAGAATTTTTTTAGAAGAACTGTGTTATACATTTTGCAGAGAGATTTTGCACACACGTTTACGGATACTTGAAGTACACACGTCATTTTTTTCAAGTAAAGACAATCAGAATTATAAGAATTATGTAGTTTTTTTATACAGTATGTTTTTCCGAATGGCATTTTACGATCAATATTCAGGAATTATTCTCAAAAGAACTACTCCCTCTGTGCCATAATAATAGTAGCAGTTGATGAATTTAATTTGTCCAATAAGAATAGTAGCAAAAGAAAATAAATATAGAACGCAACATTTATTATGAAAAAAACTAGATTACATTAAACAATAATTTAAAAATATTACTCCTAATTTTTATTTTCAGTGTTCAGATAGTTCCCCTGGATTTTTCAATAATTTCGTTACTGCATTTTAAACTTGTAGATAGGATCCCATGGCTGCGAAGCTTTGCTTGCCTACATGCGTGAGCTTGAAATTATTGGAGCCATCGTTCTTCATTGCTTCCAGCACAAGTTGTTTTTTTTATCTTACTTTTACAATGGTTCGATATTCAACTGAATTCAACTATAAAACCATTAATTTCGATCAGCGGATAAAATTAGAAAAATATTTATAATTCGTAATAATTAGGTTAACCTAAAAATTGATAGATGTGTCAAAACAAATGACAGACGTCATGAAACATTGATTTTGCTTTTAAACTTGCAGCTGCGTTCGCCAATAAATCCCGTTTAAATATTCACTCGCTACTATTATTATGGGACAGAGGGAGTATTAAATATTTTGCAGACAGATTTTACACACACATGTATGGATACTCGAAGCATATATACATTGTTCTTTTATATAAGAATAATAAAAATTACATTTATAAAGTATGATTTAAGAGGTATTCAGGTTTTAAATGCTATTTTATTACCAATTTCTTTTTTTAGAAACAATCATTACCCAATTTGCATTAAGATTTAAACTGTTCATCACGAGTCTAATTTATTGTATGACAAGGGTTTAGGTCAGACACAACATGTGTCTGGATTAGGTAAATATGTGAAACTGGATATTTCGTGTGAAAGGGACGCAAGGTGCTCGGCCCATTGAAGGAATATTAGCATCGACAGCTCCCGGGTCGAGGTACCAGATAAAACAAGGTCGGCAAATGGCGGAAAGATTCGCAGGGACGCAGCGCGCTTGAGTAATTAAAATCACAGTTTCCCCGTCTAATTTGATCGAAGAAAACCTCGGGCCATGGTACGATCCACTCAGTCGGGTGTAATTTCGTGGTTGACGCGACCGCTGGTCCCTCTCCCTCTTTCTCTCTCTCTTGGCTAGCTTTTTATGCCCCGTCCAGACGTCATTTCCGCTTTTAATTAAGGGACTGCGCGCGAGGGACACGAATGAACGTGGAACGAGATGGCGTGTACGCGTACCCGTTTGCTCGCGGGTAGAAAAAAACTATTTCTTTAGCCGGAGAAATCCTCGGGCAGAGTTTAAAAGGCGGGAAGGCAAAAGGAGCCCTCGTAACGAGCTGTCGCGTTTCGGTCGATCTCCGACATTTACGCAAACAGCTCCGTTCCATTCTCCATTAAGGAACAGATTTTACACCCAACTTTCTCTGTCTCTCTCTCTTTTTCTCTCCTTTCCTCATTTTTCTTGGTCGAGAGTCTCTCGTCGTTGCGGGGTTCCACTTTCAATGGGGTAAAAAATCGAAGGACGTCACCGTGTTTAACGAGCTTGCGGCGGCTGACTATGCCGGGATTATTGTTATCGCTCGATTCGAAGATTGAAAACCATTTGCTCCTCTCGTTCCTCGAGCTATTGCACCTCGGCGGGGCTTCAGATCCGTTCATCCGTCACCTTAACGCGTTAATTAGCCCGACCCTTCGCCGACCAGGATTGTTGAAATATTATGAACATCTTCCTCGGAACATTAAATCGTGCATCACAGTCTTAAATGAGCCGTTCACAGGCCAAATCGATTAGCTCCACTTTTTAAAATATTTTAAAAAGTGTCAACGCACTTGGTTCAGTCATAACTTTTTTTATTTTTAATAAATTTCCCGAATAATACAGATTAACACCATTAAATGACAAAATTCTTTTTGGTCGCCGAATAATAAATAATTTATTTCGGAAACAGATTAACTCCGCACTCATTTCAAAAATGAAAACCACGTTCAAATAATGTTGTCGTTCAATGATGTTAATCTGTATTATTTGGGAAATTTATTACAAATAAAAAAAGTTATGACTGAACCAAGCGTGCTTCGACACTTTTTAAAATATTTAAGAAAGTGGAGCTAATCGATTTGACCTGCGAACGGCTCATATACGTATATCTTGCGGAAATAGAATTATTGCAATTAGAGGTTTATTAGCGGTTAATGAAGTTTTTTCTGCAATAAGAAATATAATTTGAAGACTGATTTTGATGTTAATACTTTTTTCCCACTTGTCAAATCGATTAACTCCCTTAGTCACCCAGAAGTTATGATATTAATAGTGATTACACCAAGGCTATTCTATCTTATTCATTCTACATGTCTTTATATGAAAGCTACATCTGTATTTATGCATTGTACAATATTTATTTCAATTTTTATTTAATGGGAATTTTGGAAAGCAGTGTATATTATTTCATCACATTTCTCCACTTTCTGTTTTATGGAGTTAATCGATTTGGCAAGTGAGCGACTCAAATAATGGGATTTAAAATTTGCCCAAGTCTGTCGCACTCTTCAGATGTTTAGTAATGTTTATCATAATATATGCGCAAAGAGAAATATTTTATTGAATAATTGGATCTTCACGATCTAAGTGATAAAACATTTTAAATATCAGAACTCGTCATTTTGACGTGAAAATCGGTTTTCAAGTGTGGACAAAATATTACGTGGGTCGTATACAACCGAGCGACGTGTTCATTGTAAAAGACGCCTCTCTTTGCCGTCCCCGCGCTGTTTTGATCGAAGCAGACGCCACCTGAAAAATGTCCTTGTTGCTCAACCGCAGGCAGCTCTCGCAGGAATATTAATCTTCGTTAACGAGTCGAGGAGCGCGAGATAAGAATCCCCAGAGTGGCCGGCAGGGATTGCGAGCGTGCAGGTTTGATCATTATTTTCGTCAGGCCCGCGGAAGCTTGGGAAAGTATTTCCGCTCGGTAAAGTATTTACGATAACGTCAACGGTGACGGCCAGTTGCTATTGTTTCGGCTCAGCGATTCGACGCCGAGCGTTCGTGACCAGAATCAGGACCCTGGGCCAAAACCTTTGGGTGTCGCGCAAATGCCGCGATTACGATATTATCGCCTATCCTATTTGCCGTGCGAACGTCCCCGATATTTATGCTCGATTTCCGGGCCGTCGCCGATATCGATCCAACGATTTTCGACTCGAAAACCTCCGCGAAGATAACTAATAGTGCTAATAAACGGGCCATTTTCTGCGTCAATAGAATAAAATATATAATAATTGTAAAAACTAGAGCGTAGGTTAGAGTGTAAAAATAAAGACCCTTTTGTGTGTGCATGTGTGTGTGTATGTGTGAATTAAATGATCCATTGCCAATTGTCCAATATTTTTGTCAATACTTTGTAAAAGGACTTTCTTTCAAGAGCGTAATTTAGATCATGAAATTTCTTTTTAAATTGATGCTCAGTTATTTATTTGTTTCGGTGAGTGTTTATGAACAAATGAGGCTTTTCTGAATATGTTCATGTATAATAAAAAAATATATAAAAAAACTTTTTAAAAACCATGCTTATATTAAATTGCACTAAAAAGGAGAAAATAATTTTTTTACACATTAGCGACAATAAATAGAAGCGTTTTTTTTTTAAATTTGTTTTTTAATATTGCATTGTCACCCAGTTCTGAGCTATGTTTAAAGTTTCAAGTCTCTAGCTTATCGGGAAGTGGTATAAAATTCGATTACAAGATTTGACGCATACAACAACGACAACTCGGCAAGTTAATATAAGCGTGGTAATAATAAATAAAAAATCTTGGTCGTCGCACTATGTGTGGAAACAAGCTAGTTCGAAGGAGTATTTATTACAGTCCTGGAATTCCGCGGATAGTCGGTGGCGCGGCTCGGATTTCTATGAAATAGTTGCAGGATACTCTGGATGCCATTGAATAATCTTCGGCAAACAGCGGAGCAAAGTTTTGTACGGTGGAACGGATCGCGACGTTCGTTTGTTCAGCCCAAATTCATTCTTCCTTCATCCCGCATTGAGCGTGGCCATTTTCATAAATTACGCACAATTTATCCAACAATCACCATGTTATTACCTGCTCGACAATTTGTTAGAAAAAGGAAGAAGTTTTTATTCATGAAATTTGTATACAGGGTGTGTTCCAAAAATGTACGTTCTTGGACGGCGTGATTCCTCAGGACATTTGAAACAACTTTTTCCTTCGCGAAAGTGTTCTCCGCTTGTTCGCTCAGGAATTATTAACGAAAAACAGGATCCAATAACAGCGCGGTTACAGCTGAGTACAGCGTACTAAGCGTACACTCTGATTGGACGTTTTCGTAAAAGGAAGAGTTACTTCGAATCACCTCAGGATCCTGCATATACAGTGGCCGAAATTTCTATAAAGTCATCTTCTTTTTAATAGATATTTTAAAAATATCACCATTTTTGTTGATTTATCGTATCTGGTCTTGTGCCTTGCAGATACTCGGATAGAGGGACTGCGTACTCTAGACCGCTATGTTTACTATTTACGTTTGTTTTGATTTTGTTCTGTGTGGTGCAGAACACAAGTGCGAAGTTTCTATAAAGTCACTAAGTGTTTCTCTGTATTCTGAGCAGAGAACTACAGAAAACTGCGAATATTCTAAAAGTATTAGTTTTAGAACTCGAAGAAATCCTGTTTGTTATAATTTGATTCAGGTGTATGAGAATGCCGAGAGGAAAAGTACTAACAAGTGAAGAAAAAGCTTCAATCGATGCTTATAAAGATATGAGCTGCTCTAATCGTACAATTGCTAAGAAAATTAATCGGTCATATACCGTGATCAATAATTATATCAATTTACGTGAAAATTACGGAAAAAATCATTTTAAGGGTGGTAATAAAATATTGTCAAAGAGACGACATTCATTATTAATGAGATCTGCGGCTACGGAAAGGAAAAATGCAGCACAATTTCGAGCTGAATTAGAGCTCCCAGTAACAACAAGACGTGTGCAACAACTTTTAAACTCTTCTGGACAAAAACGCAACGTAAACCAGGCCTTAGAGAAGTACATAAACAGGCCTGTCTTGATTCCGCACGGGCACAAAACACAGTGACTTTATAGAAATTTCGGTGAGTGTAGTTATAAGTTGATGTTGCAATTATCGTCGCGATAAAATATCCCAACCCGCGGAAACCGTGAATACAACAATTTTCAAATCCGTAGTCTAAAGATAACTTTATACGAACGCCGAGGCAGCGTGTTCGACGGTGTATATCATCGTTTTGCGCGTACAGTGTAAAGGCGAGGGAATTTCCCGGTGGTTTTCATTTTCCATTGGTCGGGTTTGCCCGTTTGATCAGTCCGGTGACTGAGATATCCCCGGTCACGGCCACCGTCAAATGAATTACACATAAAGTATGCACGCAGAGCCGCTGGCACAAGCGGCACGGGCGGTGGCGGTTCTTTGCCGAGAGGAATTAATTATTTCGTCGGCTCTTCGATCGTTAATGAGCTACGTGTAAGCTGAGTGCGAACACTTTAAGCCGCCGTAACGAGCCGTCTTCCGGCTCGCTCGGTTTTCATTCCCAACCTCTCCCTTGGCCCTTCGCTCTCCGCCCTTCGCCGTTCACCGTTGCGAACCCTTTCACGTCACCCACGCCCTTTCCCGCACGCGTGCACCGTATACCGCCGCGAGATATGTACAGTATGTGGCATTTATGTGGCGGCCGGCTCTCGACCTTTGCAGTATGTGTGGCCAAGATATTTTCCAGCTAGCTCGTTCACTTCGCGACAGCTTCCACCCACGTTCCTTTCCGCGCCACCTATTTTTCTCCCGTAGGGCGCCGCACCACCCTTTGTTCGCCGAAACCCTTTCCACTCCTCCACCGAACGTTAATCTTACTCTCGCGAAACGCTAAATAATATTAGCTTGTCCCAGAAGCTCTCTCTCTCTCTCTCTCTCTCTCTCTCTCTCTCTGCCACGCGCTCGCCATTGTTGCCCGGCAAATTGAACCACATATTTGCCAGATCGATTAACCCTTCAGCGAACCCTTGTTCCGGCTGATAGGACTCGGCTGAAGCTTACGCTAATAACACTGTACAACAAATTTCAACTTTTTTTATGATTTCGATATACTGCTGGGTCCTTCTTACAGAGTTCTTTGCACTGATTTCGAACCTGTCCTTAATTTTCCTCCTATACGCACAGTTTTTGAGAAACATGGCTTTTTCAACTATTCACAGATCAAAGTTTAACCATATAGATTCCGCTTGTTCGGTTTATAGTCTATTAGGCAGTGTTGAAGTTGCTTCCGAGTCCCCCGCATTGCCAGTGCGTCAAAACCGAGCATCGTAGTAAATTCCTTCGTTTACATTATTCTCATTCCAATCGCGGCACGCGTACACACTTCTATTACAGAAATTTATAATTAGAATATTCTTGTGTTCTTGGTAATTAGAGCAAATTCATTGAACCTATAATTATCGTCCAAAATCCTTATATAGCAATTGAACGTTCCCACACGATACAACCTTACCGCTCGGATTGTATCAATTAGATTATATTAGTTACGAGGCCTACTAACTATCCTAGTGACTCCCTGATTTCGCATCAGGTTCGTTCGCGACTTACCAATTATCCAAATAGAGATTTTTCCTACCTAGTGGCTCCCCAATTTCGCATTGGGTTCGTCCACGGAAACTATACCATCCTAGCGGCTCCCTGATTTCGCATCAGGTTCGTCCGCATCCTAACACCTCCCTGATTTCGCATCAGGTTCGTCTGTGCTTTTATCCAACCTCCCAGCGGCTCCCGAATTTCGCATTGGGTTCGTCCGCGCAGTTCTACAACCTCCTAGCAGCTCCCCGGTTTCGCATCGGGTTCGTCTGCGCGTCATTCCTAGTGATTCCCCAATTTCCCATTGGGTTCGCTCACGAAGTTTTACCTTCCCAGCAGCTCCCTGATTTCGCATCAGGTTCGTTCGCGACTTACCAATTATCCAAATAGAGATTTTTCCTACCTAGTGGCTCCCCAATTTCGCATTGGGTTCGTCCACGGAAACTATACCATCCTAGCGGCTCCCTGATTTCGCATCAGGTTCGTCCGCATCCTAACAGCTCCCTGATTTCGCATCAGGTTCGTCTGTGCTTTTATCCAACCTCCCAGCGGCTCCCGAATTTTGCATTGGGTTCGTCCGCGCTGCTCTACAATCTCCTAGCAGCTCCCCGATTTCGCATCAGGTTCGTCTGCGCGTCATTCCTAGTGACTCCCCAATTTCCCATTGGGTTCGCTCACGAAGTTTCACCTTCCCAGCAGCTCCCCGATTTCG
Organism: Lasioglossum oenotherae; assembly: GCA_028455765.1. NCBI lineage: Eukaryota > Metazoa > Arthropoda > Insecta > Hymenoptera > Halictidae > Lasioglossum > Lasioglossum oenotherae. Next base: position 2,312,778 of record CM052299.1, on the reverse strand, counting down.
CATCAGGTTCGTCTGCGTTTAATTCCATTCCTAGAGGCTCCCTGACTTCGCGTCAGGTTCGTCCTCGCCATCTATATTCCTAGCGGCTCCGCAATTTCGCATTGAGTTCGTCCGCGTACCTTAACTAACAAATTGATACCATATTCCTGACCCTTCGCCGGCCACTCGTGCTACTCGCGGCCCTGGCTCGTAACAGACCTTCCAGTATAATAATGGTTGAAAAATATTTTCCCTTTCATTTATAATTCCCTTGCTCTCTTATAATCTTTTTGTTTTGTATATGGGCATTTATTTTAAACTCCTCATACAAGTTGGTAAATGGAATTGGTAATGTTGAGACACTTACAGGCTTCTGTGGCTGATTTAGCTAAACTGTCCGCAAGTTCGTTACCTTGAATACCCTTATGGGAGGGGATCCCATAAAATTGAATGCCATTGCTGTTCCGATTATTTTTCAACAAAATATTATATTTCCTTTTTATCTCGAGTACGATGTTGTTTGTTAGAGCGTCAATGTTGACGCTAATATTGACAATATTACTGATCGTGTAGCGCCCCCATTCTAGAGATAAGTGAAACAAATGCTGGTAGCAAACGCGTCGACCGGCTCGTTCATTGTTATTTAATTGAAAATCAGGCTGCGCGAATTTTTTCGTGGTAAAATGGCTCCTCTCCCGCAGTCCGAAGAGTCGAGCAATTTTTTCAGCAAGAAGCGAAGTAGAAACTTTCGGATATTCCCGACCGGAGGTTTAAATGGCTCGCAGACATTTCCCCGGTTCTACCTTGATGTACCGTCGGTCGTAGACGCCGTTCCTGTGGTAGTTTGGAAGAAACTCTCGAGGCGAGCGATGCAGCGAACATTCAAAGTGTAATTTGCTGAAGAAATTTGTTTGTGTCTCTGAAATCTTCGACGGTGGAGTAGTCTTTGTGGGTCTGTAACGAACATTAGCAGAAACACGACGCACCGGAAACATCGTAGATTGTATTCTATTTGTTGTGTTCTGCGTTCTATTCCGTTCTGAGGTTCTGTATTAAACATCCCTTGACATCAATGTTTACTTTTATTTTGCTTTGCAATTAGTATCTTCACGCGCACGGCGGTAATCTATTTTATACCGAAGTTTAAAGCATTCCATTTAAATTCCAACTTTCTAGCAGATCATTTTCAGAAATATCATTACAAGTTGCTAGGATAAATTAATGATTGCACCAACAGTTTTGAACAATTTTGACTTGTGGGCATAAGTCAATGTGCTAGTGAGAAAGTTTAAATAATTTAGAAAAAAGATATTTCTCTCTGTTCAAATAAACTAATATACATATGACTGTGGGGATACAATTCGAAAGTCTAACCTCCATTTTGCATTGACCGAGCGTGTCAGACATGTTCTCTCTCTCTCTCTCTCTCTTGCGCTGGAGGACCTAGTTTCGTTGTCCCGCGACATGAAAATGCCCGTATTAATTCCCGTTTGCTGGAAACGGCGTAGAAAACGTCGTTTGACTTTTTCAATTTTTGCCAGCAACATCGGCCTGCGTTCTCCTTTCGCGTCCGCGCGGTCGGCGTTCCTTTGACCCGTTCAGGGAAGAATGTAGGATAAATAGGGGTCGCGGAAAAAGGACCGGCCATCGCTTCTCTTCAGTTTGGTTTGGTTTGGTCCGCGAACAGGCAAGATGCAAGGGTTCGGTCATTCCATCGGGGCGAAACGATTTCGCTTTTTGTTCGTCTCTCGCTTCGCCTTCCGTCGCGTGGCCTTTTCGGCTTTGCGTCGGCGACAGTTTTTACGTCCGCTAAACACCGCCGTCAAAGCGTACCGGTAACGGAGACCAAGAAACGGCGAATTCGCTTGCGGCGTTTCAATGGATCCGGAAAGAGGAAAACGTGTGAGGAGAGAGAGAGAGGGGGAGAAGGAGGAAGAGGTCACGCGGAAATTTTGGCGTTTTCTTTGCAGAGAGGACCGCCGCGCCGCTCGGATTCAGGTTTAATCGGGAATCTCTACTCTCTCTCTCCAGTTATACAACGAGCGCGGATTCGTCGCTCGAAACGCCGACGCACCTCTCATCGAAATTTCAACGTTCCTTTAACCGGCACACAGTGGGCCAAACCGACGAAATCTGTGTCAAAATCAAAGAACATTCGATAGAAATGAGATAGAGCGATGAAATTTTTCTTAAATAAAAGCTGAAACTTTGCAGAATATGGGATAATTATGGAGATTGTGGTGCGAACGTTTTTTAACCTTGAAAGAATTCGTTAAACTTGCACAACTTTAAGAAAATTGTGGTTCTTCCAATACCACGCGCGGAAAAATTTTTTTTAACATGTGACATAATTTCTCGTAGATTTTTTCACGCTGATTTCAAATCTGGTTTCAAAATTTGTCTACGACCTCAGGATATTGCAAAATCGATTTCTTGAAATTCTACATGTTTAACGAATTTTCTCAAGGTTAAAAAAACGTTCGTACCATAATCTCCCTATTTTTCCCATATTCTGCAAGGTCCAGGTTTAATTTTTAAAAAATTTCATCGCTCTACCTCATTTCTATCGAAAGTTCTTTGATTGAACTTTTTTATTCAAACAAAGATTTTTCAAAATTCCTGTAGATACGTAAAGATCAAGTTCAAATATACATAGAAGACTCATATCAAATATAGAAGATCTGGCAACCATAACAACAACTTAAGAAAGCAACTGACAACGAGGTATTGAATTTTTGCGATTTTCTCCAAAACGAATGACTGGCTGTTCTGCTTACCTATCAAAAAAACTGCAGATTGCTCAACTATATGCAAGCATAGTTCCTCAACCATTGATCCTACAGGATCGAAACTTCGATCTGCAGCCACCCCGGGTACAAATCTACTGGATTACATGCCAAAAAAAAAAAATACATCATAATTTATAGGAGAAAGGCAATAACTTTTGAGTCCGGTAAAGTAAAGTTTACTCAATTATTTTTGTCACGTCACCTTTGCATATTTTTTGAAGGTCACTCACATTTGTCATTAGGGAAGTATGTATTGGGTTGGCAAATAAGTTTGTTCGGTTTTTTACAGTGGAATAAATCACAAAAACCAAACGAACTTATTTGCCAACCCAATAGTTTTCTTTAGTGCACTGAGAAAAGAATCCTGTCGAAACAAAAAAAAAATATATGTTGATTCAATAAGATGTACTATTGAATAGTGCCAATATCATATGAACTTATTTTAATATTTAATACTATTGAATTTCAATAGCAAAACTCACTTCCGCCAATCATATAAGCCAATAGCTTGACCATCAATGTTTTCAAAAAAATAAGATATGGCCTCAAACTAATTCCAGTATAAATCAATACATTCCTCAAATTTTTTTAACAACATATCTGATTGAAGGAAAA
>CM052299.1:2090318-2304516 GCA_028455765.1 Lasioglossum oenotherae | reverse complement strand
GTTGAAATTATATCGTGTTTGGTATCATTTTAATCAGAGAAACGCCAGGAATAAGCTAGTAAAAGTCCCATAAACCGATCATTTAAATTAAGAAGTTTGAGAACTCGATTGACTCGAGTCAATGTGTGGTGTTCACACCGATATACCCGAGCCGAGATCAATCATCGCCGCTCTACGGCGCGGCGCAACGTTGGCCGGCATTGGAGTGTATAGGCACTGGACTTCGATAGAACAGGCGACCCACGACATCGATGGAAGAATTACTGTATACATAACTGCTTCAGGGCTCTGCTACCTCATCATAGATACGTTACTGTTTGTCGCGCATGCGCGTAAAATCTTGCGCATTTCTGGCATCAGTGTATACGGCAATGGAAAACAATACAGCACTGTTTCAGCATTGAAAAATGGGATTAGAGAGGCGTGGTCTGAAAAATTGAATTAGAAACATTACAACAATTAATTTAGAAACTCCACGCAGACTATTTGAAGTTATAAAACACGAAGGAGGTTCAACTGAGCACTGAATTATTTTTATTTTTTATGTAAAATTACATAATGAACCTGTGTTTATTTCGGATTTAAAATTCAAGTGTTGTAATAGAAAATTTGTAATTGACATTTATTAACGTTGTGTTATTCAATTCAGCTGTGTATTTCGTTAGTTATATTACAATGAATAAATAATAATAAGTAAAATCAAAAATACTCCATTAAACACAACATCGTGTCGACAAGTTGCAGTGAACCTATCATTATTTCGGCCACTGTATTTTACAATTTTTTTCAGTGTCATAGACTGGTGCTTTGAATGACCTTCATACTAGGTCATTGTATTCGTCTTGAAAAACGCTACAAGAATGTAAATGAAACAACCATACCGTTCTATTCTAAAAAAAAAAAAAGAGACGGAGTTGACCTTCTTATCCCCTTGACGAAAGTGGATCTTTCATCGGTAAATTCTTTAATGGAGGTACGACGGGGCTGATTTCCTGGCAGGTTAAAGGATAAATCTATAAAGCGATTAGTGGGAACAGGAGGAGGTAGGGGCGAGGGGAGGGTACGGTAATGTGTCGATTGAATTTTTCCTGTAATTGGTTACCGCTAACTAATTCAGCGAAAATAGAATATCTGTCGCGCTCGGTGACACGATTACCGCGACTTTGATGAAGTTTCGGCTAATCGAGCGTCGACGCCCGTCGTTGCGACGCGCGGGATGACGACGTCGATGAATGCAAAGCAGAATCGATCCGGGAAATCGCTTCGGCTTGATCTGTCCTCCTTCACTCTCCCTCCCACCCGCTCTCGCGTCGTCTCTGTCGTTCATTTTTGAATTTTTTTTTTATATTTAAGCGACTTTGCGCACGGACGCGGCCTAACCCGATAGAGAACGAGGCGACGCGCCGCGCGCATTTACATATAAATCAGCATGGCGCACATAATTTCGCTCCGCGATGCTCGATACAAATTGCATCCTGCCTACGCGTCGACGGGTAATTGGAATCGAGCTCTCGTATTTGCGTGCATTATAATTTGTAAATTTTCTACAGGACGCGCGCGGCCATACTGTCGTGCTGCAATTCTAGGCGCAATTAGCCCTCCTCTCGGATAAATAATAAACTCGTCGCGCACGCGCCAACTTCCACCTCGGAACCCGAAAAAATTGGTCGAGTTTTATCGAGCCGTCGACATAGTTTAACTTGTTGGTTCATTTAGCTGGGTGAGTGTGCACCAGTGAATTATCTGACGCATTTATAGCAATGATGACGAAATCAAATGCAAAACAATTTCATTCCGATATATTAGGTGAAGTAAAAAGTTCTGAGCGTGTTTCGCTTTATAAATACAGCGAAAAACGCTCAGAACTTTTTATTTCACCTAATACTATACAGGGTGTCCCAAAATTCGTATACATCCCGGAAATGGGAGGTTCTTGAGACCATTCTAAGAGACATTTTCCTTTGCACCAATGTAAAATTCGGCTTTGTTCAGGAATTATTAACGAAAAACACGGACCAATCAGAGCGCGCCCTGGGCCGCCGCGCCGGCAAGCGAGTATCGGTGGTACGCCGTGACATCGCAACGAAAAATCATCGTTTCTCGATTATGTGAATGCTCTCCGATTTCAATGAGCTTAGAATCAAGACCATTATTCCGAACAACATTTCTCTTTAGACTATTTGGCGGTTGGCTTTAGTGTACGAGATAATCGTAAAAAAAGAGAAGAAGCAGAAACTGATTGTATTAAGAACTCACCTATTCAGCCGTAAATCCATTTGCTGCTTCGAAATGTGTGTCACTGGATTACTCGGTGACGATCAAGTCGTGAATCGTCAAGTCGACGATCCAGAATTTCACTTTCACTTTCACTATCACACGCGGTTACCCATCGACTCTGCTTACCAATCTGCAGGAAAAACTAAACATGTGTGTTGTCATAAATCTTACAGCGGTCCTTTTCGCGTCCTGTTTTTCGTCTAACCGTCCCGTCGTTTTCGTAAACGTGCTACAACCATGGACCTACAAGACTGAGCATAAGGCAGTGCTTCGATTGAAACCAACGTTTTTCGTACGATGGATGGCCGCTAGAGGTGCTGCGCGGAAAAACAGTAACGTATCTACTATTGGGTAGATGAAATGGGGTTCCTTGAGCACCCTGTGCAGAATTTTAAAAAATGTATATGATTTGATTCTGAAAAATGAATGTATTAAAAATAAATACTTGTTATACATTCATTTTTCAGAATCAAATCATATGTATACATTTTTAAAAATTCTGCACATGGTGCTCAAGGAACCCCATTTCATCTACTCAATAGTAAATGCGTTACTGTTTTTCTGCGCAGCGCCTCTAGCGGCCATTCATCATACGAAAAACGTTGGGTTCAATCGAAGCACTGCCTTATGCTCAGTCTTGTAGGTCCATGGTTGTAGCATGTTTACGAAAACGACGGGACGGTTAGACGAAAAACAGGACGCGAAAAGGACCGCTGTAAGATTTATGACAACACATATGTTTAGTTTTTCCTGCAGATTGGTACGCAGAGTCGATGAGTAACCGCGCGTGAAGGTGAAAGTGAAAGTGAAAGTGAAATCCCTTAGGCCTTAGTATACCAACTATCTACCACCGGCTGTGCAGTTCGAGTGATCCAGTGACATACATTTCGCAGCAGCAAATGGATTTACGGCTGAATAAGTGAGTTTTTAATACAATCAGTTTCTACTTCTTCTCTCTTTTTCGATTGTCTCGTAAACTAAAGCCAACCGCCAAATAGTCTAAAGAGAAATGTTGTTCAGAATAATGGTCTTGATCCAAAGCTCATTGAAATCGGAGAGCATTCACATAATCGAGAAACGATGATTTTGTTGCGATATCACGGCGTACCACCGATACTCGCTTGCCGGCGCGGCGGCCCAGGGCGCGCTCTGATTGGTCCGTGTTTTTCGTTAATAATTCCTAAACAAAGCCGAATTTTACATTGGTGCAAAGGAAAATGTCTCTTAGAATGGTCTCAGGAACCTCCAATTTCCGGGATGTATACGAATTTTGGGACACCCTGTATAGGACCCCGTTTCCTTTTTCGAGAGTCAAGTATCGTTCGGGTCAGTTTTAGTTAGTTCCGTGCAGATCCTCTTCAAGGAAAGACGTCCTTTTTGTCGCCGTTCAAATAAAGTAAATTTGAAAGGTTAAACTGCGTTTTAGTTGATTTCAACTTCCCATTAAAATGCAATACACCCTGTACACTTTCGTCGGAAACTTGTTTCGTCCCGATTTCGAAGCATAGGATCGGGTTCGATTTTCCACGATCGATTCCGGATCGGCCCGCATATCGTATTAAACCTCGTGACAGTATGGTCTACTAACGGCCGAGCAGACAGTTACAGTAAACAGCGAAACGACAAGATAGGCAAATGCTAAAAGGCAAATTAATTGACGGGCCGTCAGCCGGAAACGTCGACGGGTTATATCGATCCGACGACGCGACGGTCGACGGCGCTCGAACGGCGCACCAATTTCAACAGTCGATATCTAACATTATAGTTACAGGTTTCGAGCGACAAATTGAAGGCTGTCTTTCGAGGCTCGACAGGTTTTTTGCGTGGCCCCTATAGGCCCGATCACAGTTGGATCCGGTTCCCGAATCGCTCGACAAACGATTCGCGCGACGACTGTGTCTATATTAAGCGTGCGGTCGACACGGTAACCGGACCGACCTAAAACGCCACCGACGGACTGTAATTACAGCGGGTGCGGCGAATTAGCAGCGCCTGCGCCTCCAAATTTACCCGCAAATGCCGGGAAAACACGAAACGGCACTTTTGCACCGGAACACACCGTGGCCTTGTCGCTCTCGCCTCGTAGATCAAACTGAACGACCAGAAAAATTGTTTCTACCTTCTTGGTCTTCAAATAAATTCTATTATCATCATTTTTAGACCTCCACATTTTTTTACGGATTCTTTTCAGGGACGTGTCTACCATGTGTGTGTGAGAAAAAAATTGTGTTTTATTCTTTGTCGACATTTAGTGCGTCTGACGAAATGAGAGACTCGTCTCTCCACTCTACCTTCCCCTTCCACGACGCTGTTCCCCCACTCTTCCGCCACGGACCCATGACGCGTTTCGTCTCTGTCACGTGACTGATCCGGTATTGGCAGAGAGGGGGTAACTTGTCCACCTCAATTCGAATCACTTATTCTTGGTACCCCGCGTCTGATTTCAGGAAAAACTAAAAAATCAACGAAGTATCAATTTCCGATTCGTTCACTGCAAGGGGTTTGTGTTTAAGGAGGCATTTTCCTGCACGCGTGGATTGCAAGGGTCCGGGCATCCACCTCTGATTTCTCGATAATGCAAAGACGGGACAAAATCACTGCTCAGAAATGTAAAAGAACGACTTTTGAGGCAAACAGCGCAGTAGATTGATCTTTCATCTCTGGCGACTTTGACTACTAAAAAGTCCCGTCTTTGCATTATCGACAAATCAGAGGTGGATGCCCGGACCCTTGCAATCCTCGCGTACGTATACGTGGTCTAGCGGTGTGTGAGTGTTCACGCGCGACCGTCGTCTGCAGGAAAAGGCCCCCTTAACCCTTTGAACTCCGTTGTCGCCGATAATGCGACATTTGAAGTATGAACTTTGAAACATCAAATTTTCATTTTGTTGGAGATTTATAAATTTGAACTTGTTTTGTATAATGTAGCTGAGGAATGAATATTTTGTTTTATTGCGGCAACCGTATTTTTTTTATTAGTTGTTGGCGTACAATATGAGTCACTAGGCTGGAGTGCAAAGGGTTAATCCTCAACTAGACAGTATAGTACTGCGAGGATGCTCGAAATATTTGTGCGGACTTTATAGTGGGTCTGTGAGATCGCTCTAAATTTTCTTCGGTTCTCCGGGTACCTTTTACGTGTTAATAAAATTTTGACCCAGCATTACAATTAAGGATAACTGTTCCAACATTCGAGCAGTCATGCTTCCCTGTTCGGTTCGCGTAATCGAGGTTCCACAGTAGTTGATTTCGTCGCACGATGTTTCTGGCGGGGCGAGAAAATCGATTTTCTTGAAAATTTGCAGACGGTTGTACCCACTAGAATGCGAACGTGAACGCGGGCGCAACCCGGTTTTTATTTTCCGTATGGGTGTTCGTGGCGGTCTCTCCTCGAATTTCCCAGGGAAAAGTCCTCGACTCTCTCTCCGGAATATAGTATAACCGGCGCCGCGTAACCGGATACACAGGAATCACCGGTGCTGTATGTCATTCCAAGTAACTGACGAAATCTTGCGAATAGCGCCGCCGCGCCACGCCGAGCCCTGGGCTGAATCGAGCGAATCGACCGAAAGATTTTCGGCAAAGGGATCTAGAAGGGAGAGGGAAGGAGAGCTCGACGACAGTTTATTTTTATTTGGAGGATAGCTCCGGGAGATTCGCCGAGCGGAAGAGCAGAGAGAACCAGGACGAAGTCGTTGGCTTTTCCGCGAAATTTGTCTTCCTCTTTTTTCAAGCTGTTACAAACTGCGCCCGATGCGACGAGACCCTCGTCAACAACCCCCTGCTCTCCCTCTCTTTCTCTCTTCGAAAATATTAGGTTGTTGAATACGAAACGATCGATTTCGAATGTCAACTTTCCGCCGATTTACCGCGAAATAACTTCTCGCCCCCATCGATTTCGGTTTCGAGCACCTCGTTCCGTGGAACGCAACGCGGTGACGCAATTGATTCTACGTTACTTATTTGTTCATCATTAGACTTTATGGAATCTTTATGCAGAATACAAATTGTGTCCATTAATTGCAAGGTGTACGTCTTTTTTCTCCAGCAATGTTGAAATGATGAAGATTGCATATCGATAATCTCTAACTCTCATTCTACTCTTTTAAATCCCGCCTGACCACTTTTCTTATAAATGTATAAAACCCGCAGTCTAATTATTATTATATTCTTAATCCGTCGTTCGAGTTTCATCACTTTCCAGGAGCATTTTCTTCATAATTCAACGTGATTAATTCGCTGTGATTATAATCTATTTCTAGATTAAATCCGGTCAAATTAAAAATCCATTTATTTTCTGCCCTTAATAAGCGATGGGAAATTTTGAAATATAGTATACGACGCAAGGCCAGTGCGCAGCTTCTATTGATTTCTAGATTTATTCGAATATCTTTTCTGGTTATCGAAAAAAAAACATTTATAAAGGATCAAAGCTTTTCACCCTTCATGTGTGATCATTTCAGTAATTCAAAAACTAATTTTTTTCTACCTTTCATAGGTGACAGAAAATTTTGAAAAAAATTCCATAAATGAAGCTGATATGTACTCACAATTTACCGTTGGATTCATTCGAATATCTCATCTAGCCTCTGAAAAAATCATCTGTAACAATTCTCAAGATTAAAGGTGACAAACGTTGCGCTTTGTTTCATTCTCTCAGCAGTCCAAAAATTAATTTTTTCGTTCCCCTAAAAAGAAATAGAAAATTTTGCAGAAAATCACACAAATGCAGTCGACATTACCTTATAACTTGCCGCTTGATTCATCAAAATAGCTTGTCTAGTAATCAAGAAAACAGCTCAGTAATCCAGTGTCTCTGTTACAAGATACAGATATAAAAATTCCATGGATGTAATCATTAGGAACAATAATGTGTGGACGGACTCGGCACGGAGGATCCTTCCGAGGAGGAACCGCGTGCGTAGGCGTAACAGTAACTAATTGAATGCGAAAGCGTGGGCGATGCTCGCGGGTGCAAGCTGCACGACTGCACTGCTGCAAGGGTTGGCACAAAGGTGGAACGGCATTCGCGCAGTCGGTGCTCGCACTTGTGCCAGATTAGATGAAGTACACGAGCGGATTTTTTCCGCGGAGCTTTTGAGTACGGGCCTCTCGGCAAACTCGGGGCAAACCGAGCCTGCAACGTGATTATTTCTAACAAACGACCACGCGAATTTCGCCGCACGAGAGGGAACCGTGTCGAGGCTCGACGCGCGAGCCGGTTTCCTTCCTGTTTTCCCTTTTGCGCTCGGACTCGTCCGGCAAAAAACTAAACGATCGAAAAATTCGATTTTTTACTTTATCAACTACGATGTACACTTTGCAAAATAATGTGAAAGAAATTAAACATATAAGGACACTATTGAATGTTTATGAAATTGATATCGTTGAAACTTCTATGAGAAATATGCATTTTTTCCGGATTTTTAGACATTTTCAATTCGTTTAAACGTGTTCGCCTATTCCGGAAAATCTGTAAAAGATATATGATAGTGACCATAGTAAGACGCAAATAATAATATGAACTTGGTCGTCCGATAACTTCGATATAAAGTCAGCAATTTTAAATTTCTGGAATATTTTAAAACTCAATTTTGCAGTCTATAATTATTGGAAATAGGTGTTAATAAATGTACACTGGTACAGGATGTATAAAAAGTAATGGTCATCCGTTCTAGGGGTGAATCTACACCTCTGTGTACTTTTGTTAGAGAAACTTGCCGCAGAATTGTTTATAACAAAGAAAATTGTTGGTGGAGTTGTTTTTTACAGCAACACCTTCCACACATTCAGGAGAGGAAAAGGTTGGAAGAAGCTCAATGTCACAAACATTGAGATATAAGCTGTTAAAGTTCTTGTAAAATTTGATTGTGTAGAATTAGTAGGATATAAGAGTACCTTATATCCATTGTTACATAATTCTCTCGTTAGCTTATGCCCCACAGTCCGGCTCTTGAATCAAAGTATCAAATCTCTGTTTCGAAACGATTCTGAGAGATCGTTTCATCGGTACTTAATAATCTCTGTTAATTAATACGATTCTGAGATCGCTGATTCATTTTTGAAAATCCAACGAAAACTCTGAAAAAATGCACAGTCTTGTGTGCTGTTAGGTAGCACGTGCACGAACTTTTTCGTAATTTTTTGGTAAGCGGAACAGGAGAAATGTTAACTGTAACGAACTATGTCTACAACTGTAACTACCCTTGCGGTGGGGGTGCGGATTTGAAATTTACCACAGAGGGTTTATTTCGGGGATGCTATCGAATGGTACGAGGAAGGGCAATTTGGTTGGGCGAGCACACTTAACCACCCTGTACCGTTTCCCGTTCGCTACATTTATCGCCTTTTTAGCGGATTAAAGCGAAAGGCGCAAAGCATTCGGGGACGAGACAAAGCGTAAGAACGAGCCCGTTAGAAAAGAACGGAAAGATAAAAGCGATCTCGTAACCGGGCCAATACAGCGACGCGTGTGCTTAACTTCCGCTGCGAGAATCTTCGCTTCTTCCTCCCTTTCTTTCTTTCTTTCAATATTTCTCTCTTTCTATCGCAAAATCGTAAACTTCCGTTTTAATCCGAAGCAACACGCTCGCCGGCAGCAAGGAAGAAACGATCGTTTAGACTAACAAATCGCGAAGATTTCGAGGCTCGTCGAAGGAATTCCGAAATAGAGGATATACAAGGCTGTCTCCTTCCACGAGACGCCGCGCCGCGTCCCTCGGGTCCAGTGACAGCCTAGAGGATTACCATAATTCCGAAGCTTTCCTTCTTATCCGACGCTTTTAAAGCGACTAGTCGCGCGCCTCGCGGAAAACTTTCGAAAGATGCAAACGCGTATCGGAAGAAACGCGACGGGACGGCAACGGGCCGGCCCGCCACCGGGGAAAAAAAACCGTGGAGGAAGCGAATCGGCAGACTTCTGCCGGTCCGAGTAATCCATTTCTCTTCTCTTCTCTCCTCTCGAGTGTCCGGATCGCAAGAACGGATCCGCAGCCGCCTGCCAGCGACAAAACTTTCGCGCGTTCGAGATGGCTTTTGATAAATGGCGGATGTACGCGAGCGAACAAAGTGAAGCAACGCCAAGAGTAATTGTTTATTCATACTGTTTTAACCCTTTAACTGCTTAGGACGTACGGTGCTACTGTACAGTACAGTCGAAGTAGAATAAAGCCATTTTCTCGATGGCATTACTAAACGGATTTTATACATTTATCAACAGAATGAATTGTGAATACGTTGGTAGAATTGGAGAACGTTAACGCATTATTTTACTAGGGATTTTATGCATTTATTATACAATTGATAGGCGAAATTTAAAATAAGGTGGAGTGGGGTAAGTGCGTAAACGGGGCAAGTGCATTAACTGGTTATTTTTATTATAATATGAACGAAATTTCTCTAGCTTGTATTTATTAATGTAGTATAAGTTGTACGAGATGGTCAACACTTAAACGGTAACGAATTAACTTTATTTCAACGTTTCGCGGCGATAGACTTGACAAGACTGCTGTTCGACGTTCGCTTCTTGCTCGTCGTTCGATCGTTTTTCATGTTTTCTTGTCGTTGATAACGTAAATAACACAATACATCGGGTGACGCAATATAGCTCACAACTCGGCCGTCCTGACAACAAATCATCCAGATTTAGCGAAATATGAACAATATATATACCGCAACATGAATAATATAGCATATACATGAATAATATATACAGGGTGTCCCAAAATTCCTTCAACAGCCGGAAATGGGAGGTTACTGAGATCATTTGAAGTAATATTTTCCGTTGCAAAAATATTATCCGCGGCTTTGTTTAGGAGTTATTAACGAACAAACACGGACCAATCAGAGCGCGACAATTTTTGTGGAGAGTGAAGAGTGAAAATTGACCAGTAGTCTTTAGTTCACCTTGATCATCTCCGGCAGAATAGCAATCACGCGTTCGTCTGGAATTCGCCGACGGGGCGGCAGACAGATTCGCGGCTGGGAATTTCTCCGGTGATCGAACGTTCTTCAGCTTGCGCAAAAGCTGCCGTTTTTTCTCACGGTGTGCATTATGCTCGCGCGCCGGAGCCTCTGTTCTGAAAATGCTTCTCCGGTACCTCCACCCTCTCTCCCCCTAGCCCGCTTTCCAATCACCGGAGAACACTGCGTGTACCGCGAGCTCGGAGCCGAGGCTCTTTTGCTTTTATTCGGTTTCGTTCGACGAAGTCGCGCGCGGTTTTTCCGGCCGTTCCTATCTTTCCCTCGGGCATAACTGCTGGTTTTTTTTCTGGCAAACCAGCTAGGCGCAAACGATCACCGAGCGAAATTCTCCGGGACAAAGCGATGGCTCGCTTCACGGGCCGATCGAATATTTTTCTAGCTCTGAATGAATCATCGAAATGAACAGTTGCAAATGTTATGTTTCATATTTTTCGTTGAATTTTGACTGCTAGCTTTGCCGTATATATCCATTGCGAGCCACGCGAATTAAATTGAAATTGAACGCGGCCGAAAATACTGATTATACTGTCCAACACTAAATTTGTTCCACAATTACTTTAAACATGTTTAAACAATCATTAAAGACGGAGAGACACCACTTTTGCACCAATTTTTTAGGATATTTTCCAATCAATTTCAAAACATAAGCGTCCAGCAGAAAATCGAACTATACCACGTGATAGAGCAGACTTTTATCTTGAGAAACCACCCTTTCAAGTTAGCAACGCCGACGTTTTTTTCGCATCACAAAAATATCTTTGCCCGACATGAGTTGTCGCCAGTGGACGGGATACGGAGCGGTGAACGACCATTCTTGTAGTGAGCGTCACTGACATTTAAACATGTTTAAACAATCATAATGTATTAATATTGGATATCACTGCATTCGGGAAAGTCTACAGAATCTTTTGCTGTAAAGAACGATTCAATATCTTTTATAATAACATCACAATATTTGTTTACATTGTAAAAATATATTTCTTTTTCAAAGTCATGTTTCTGAAAAAACTGTGCATCCAGGAGAAAAATTAAGGGCAGATTCGGAGTCGGCGCAAAAAACTCTATAAGAACCACCCAACAGTAATTGGGAAACATGAAAAAAAGTTGAAATTTGTTGGACGGTGTTATTATTAGACTGCGGATTTGATTAATTTCAAACAAAAACGAGTAGATAGAAGATTAATACGGACAATTTTTATTTTTCTTAGAAATCCACTGTCCAGTGACTGCAATGAATTTCAGTGAAAAAATTTGAGAAAGCATTTCTGAATGTTTATATTTATGAAAGGTACAATTATTTATGAAATCGATATGTTGGACCAGAGAATTCAACAAACTTGAAGTTGTTGTTCGGGCATCGTTCCTCGGAAACTCGGTATCTCGGTTTATAATTCGTCCGATGGGGCGGAGGTGGGCGACCGATTCCGAAGAAGCTGTACGATCGATAAGCAATGCTCCCTCTGCTCGATTATCGAATGATTGATTCAAAGCGCGACTCTGCTATTAAATCGCGTTAAACCGATTGGGCGATGCAAAGACGAGGAAGTAGAAAGCGGATCGGGCAGACGTCCGTCCAAGTTCTGGTTAAGCTAAAGTGGATTAGACGAGGCCGGAGGAAAACGGGCGGGGAATAGCCCCGGGACTCGGACGGCTGCTAATGAAACGATCTTACGCAAAATCCCTTCGCAAGATTATTGGTAGTCTTTCCTTCGATCGCGGTCGATCGATTCCACAAGGGTGAGTTTGAATTTCGACTGACCGACACAGTGTCAATTTCGATTCCGACTTTTCAGCTGGCCCTTCCCTTCCTTTCACTCTGTACAACCTGTTGGCAAATGTTTGGATGACGCACAGCGTCTGTGAGAACTAAAGCAGGTTAGACGAGATGCGTCTCGAAGGAAATTGAGGATTAGGAAAATGGTAAGAGACAAGGATACCAAGAATGTAGAGAATTTAACGATAACACCATATAATATAAAAAACCACAGGAAAACTATACAGAATTACACAGAAGACAAGAATGATCAGTTGATCGAGTGAAGCAATATCAGAGATCTGATATGAAAGGCGCGACAGTATCAAGAGCGAATGCTAATAGAAAATGGAGAATGATTCATAAACCCTTCGAGGGTGGGGCTGGTGCACTGAGTGCGCCAACGATCGAATTTTAATGAGAAGATCGAGAGTTATTTTGTGCTCATTTTCAATAAAACCGTTCTTTTGATAATGTCTGAATTATATTTAGTAATGTACCTACATGGATTTGTCTGAATACCTGATGATATAAAGTCAAAACTGAGTAAAACTGACCCAAAACAGCCTGGCGCACCGAGTGCACCGCCCCACCAGAATAAGGACGCGAGATCACCCCACCCACGAAGGGTTAATGAATTATGATCGCAAATGCTGCTTTATTTATACTTTGGTGGGCCATCGAGTTTGAAAGGATGAAGGAGTGGGGACTTTGAAATTGGGTGTCTAGGATCGCACCAACGTTTGCTAGGGCAACGACCTAACAAACGACGCTGCTCGGGAGACAAAGGAATGAAGGTAGCAGATTTAACATAAGGAAAAGATGCGATGGCCCACGCGACAATAAATAGCGAGTTCGATGAACTACCGATACGGCGAAGTTTACAAATTCGGTCGATTACCTCGTCGGTTGTCATCGAGCTCGAGCAGCTGATGTTGTCGGAACGGCAAAAACTGTCACGCGCTACAGTTGTTATGCCTCACCGAAGTCTCTAATAAAGATTGTCAACATTGCGGGTTAACGCCCGGAATCGAACCGCATCTTGTTGGATTTTAATGGATTTTAAACAGCGTCGATCAATAGACTGCGGACCTTTATGCGAAATCAAAATTGTCCAAGTGAACCGCGGGAAATTGTAGCAGAATTGGCATTTCATTCTCGAAGAACAGGTCCTCAGTTCCCATTTCGAACACCATTTTACGCATATTCTCTCGGGTTGGGGAACCGGATCAGAAACAGCCGGTATTAATTCGACGAAAGGTTTCGCAAAACAGGTTCGCAAGGCGCGTTAAGTTTCCTCGCAGCACCCTGGAGGAAGTTTCGCCGGATTGCAACGCGGGTAAATCGGTCCTCGTCAATCCTCCCGATTGCGAGTCGTCCCGCTCGGAGCGCATCTGGCCGAATTAAGATCCATCGGTGAAAACCCACGAGAAACTTGAACGGTGCATCATTCGGGAAGTTTGTGCGCGCTTATGTTGCGGCCGGCATAATGTTCGCGGGAGTCGTAACAGACGCCGAGGATACTTGTACATCGATGAGCGGGTTTCTCCCGGTTCTCGTTGCTGGATTTATGGCGGCGCTAACCGTCGAAGTTAGGAGCGTGTAATCTGTAAAGGAGAACAGCCGGCAGTTGCTGCTGCTGCTGCCGGCCGCGCGATAATACGTCTACGCGTGTGCCGTTCCCTGCTGCAGCGCGCTGCAATGGTCGCGGTGCAACGGACCCGATGCAACTTTGCTCGCGCCGCAAACGACGACGGGAGACTTTGATCGTTCGAGTAGAATGCCAGCCGAATGGAATCGGGGAAACGCCACCGTTTCGATCTCTCGCGGCGGTTTGCCGCCCGAGATTCGACCACCGTCAAAGAACCTGCAACGTCGAAAGTGCACCGTTGCAGTGTCAATTTAATTCTGGCCGCATTATTTCGATTTAAACTGTTGTAAAGCGACAGAACAAAATTTGAGAGCTCGTTGTAAAGGAGAGACCTTAGCCTACTAAGCTATTCTAAAACGACTTGCAAAAATATTTCGTAGAACCTGTGATCTTGTCGAATTTGTAAGAGCGAAAGCGACTTCAGTTCTCTATTGTGTTTTCTTAATGTGAATAAACTGTAACCGTTTTTTTTTCGTATTTCGATCGACAATTGTTTAAACTACAATTTGTGATATTGGCGCACTGGTTCGATCAAATGTAAAAATATAGCAAGTTTGCAAAATATTACATGAAATTTAATTCAACGTTTCGGTCTGAGATCCAGACCATTTTCAAGAATATACAAATTTCCGTATTGCGTCTGTAAGAATTAGTCAAAAATATATTTTGTATTGTTAACTGAAACTATTTTCTCAAGTAAGATTTTGAAATTTGTAAGACTTACATGCTTATAACAAGTATTAATTGAAATTATTTAAGGTTATGTAATAACGTGTTGATTCCATGTTGGTGATATATGGACTTAGTAAACCGTGAAGGTTTTAAATGAAACGAATCGAAGGACCAATGGATCTCATTGTCAGTATAGGCCAATCGTTGTCATCTACGTATCTTTTATATAATGGTATAATGTAAAGGGGAGTTTAGAAATAGAAATATTTTCCAATTCTTCCATCACCAAGTTCGCAATAACTGGGGAAATGGGAGAACCCATTGCTGTGCCGAATATCTGTTAATAATAAATCTTGTTGAACCTGAAGACGTTAGCTTCCAGAATAAATTTAACTGCAGTTAAAAATTCATTACGTTTTATAGTGGTATAAATGTAAATTTCATCCCAACGTTTCTCCAGAACCTGCATTGCTAGACCAATTGGAATGTTTGTGAACATTTAATTAATTTGTGGATAGTTAATAAACTGTCTACGAAATTCAATTCAGGTATATCAAACCGGAGGAACAGGAAACCATTTTCACTCGTTCCATGTGTTCCTTTGTGTAAAAATATTTTCGAACTAGAAACTATGGTACGATTTTTTTCACCAATGTGTGTTGGTTTTATTCCATCGAATTCAGAACAACAGCGTGCCGAGCAGCTGAATAAAGATCCCCGCAAGCCTCCTTTCAATTACGTTTTCGAAACCGGCAAGCAGTTGTTCTACAGCTCGAAATTGGCCTGCATAGATCGAGTGCATAGCACGCATAATTATCGAGACCTGAATAGCCGTGTGTACCATTCGGAGTATGCGAAACGAAAGTTTGTTATTGAAATTGACTCGCCAATTTACTGCGAGCAACCGATCACACAAACAAACGGCAACGTTCGCTGAAGAGTAGCTGGCCGTTTCTCGAGTGTCGGGGAAAACCTTTTGGAAATTCATCGACGAATGAAACTTCGCCGTGGGGATGCACGTCTGTCGTTGCAGCGAGTGCATCGGCGGACCTGGAACTTCCTGAACGTTGCAACTTCTTTCGCGAGACTTTCATCCGAGGTGCACGCTGCAAACGGTGCACGGCTGCTGGCCGAAATGCTGTTTTACTTCAACTGGCCGTGCACTTTCGAAACAACGAGACACTTGCGTTGCACGTCGGTGACCACTTCATGTCCCGGAAAAACATACTGCAGCGATCGTTTCTATTAACCCTCGGACAACGGACGATTTTTATAGCTATATAATTGGTAATGCTTAGGACCGTTCACAGCTCTAATTAATAATTTTTTAAAATTTACTTCTGATATCTCGTGTAGACACATTAGTGTTTCCGATCTCCCCAATGAAACAGGCATTCAGTTGCAGTGGATAACAAAAGTAAATTAATACTCATATTTTCAATAATGAAATCACGATAACAGTAATATTTATTCACTTATAAAAATAAACAAGTTGATTACATATTTAATGGTAATGTTGAAAACAAAATTTATCACGACAATCACAGCGATCTGAAGATTTATGAAGATATTGATCTTACTGTACTAAATATACAAAATTTGGTGTGCCAAAGGAAAGTTAAAGTACCGTTTAATAACACTATCCAACACCGAATTTGTTTGACAATTACATTATGATGGTGGTACTTATAGAGTTTCATCTAAAAGTCTGCTCTATCGCGTGGTATAGTTCCATTTTCCGCTGAACCCTTATTTTTTGAGATAAATTCAAAAATATCCTGAAAAGTTGCTGCAAAAGTGGTGTCTCTCCGTCTTTAATGATTATTTAAACATTCATAATGTATTAGTATTAGATGTCACTGTATTCGGGAAAGTCAACAGTATGTTTTGCTGTAAAAAACAATTCAATATCTTTTATAATACCATCACAATATTTGTTTAAGGTTGAAAAATATTTTTTTTTTTTTGCGAAGTCTTGTTTCTCAAGAACTGTTCGTCTAGGAGTAAAATTAAGGACAGATTCGGAATAAATACCATCATCACAATGTAATTGTGAAATAAATTTGGTGTTGGACAGTGTTATTAAACGATACTTTCACTTACTTTTGGCACACACACCAAATTTTGTATATTTAGTATAGAAAGATCAATATCTTGATAAATCTTCAGATCACTGTGATTATCGTGATAAATTTTGTTTTCAACATTACCATTAAATATGTAATCAACTTGTTTATTTTTATAAGTGAATAAATATTACTGTTATCGTGATTTCATTATCGAAAATATGAGTATTAACTAACTTTTGTTATCCACTGCATAATGATATGCGCGCGGGGACAAGAGTCGTAATTAGCCTAGCGCGCGCATCTTGAACAAGTACTTAAATGACAATTTGGATGTTCCCGGTCAAAAATGACTCCGGCACACCACTCGGAGGATTAAGCCTCGTTTAATTCTTCAGAAATGATTTTTGTCCTAAACAAATGCTGTTAATCTTAAACGTCACTCAAGAACGACCGCAATGGGAAAGAAATTGTTCAGGGACACCGTTTAGATACAAGTAATGTAAATGTTCGACATGACCTTGAATGATCTTCACTCGGAAAGATTTTCTTTCTCTCCAACTATATTTTGAATCTGCACAAATGAAGTTGTTAGGGCCGACAGGGATAAATGATTTACACCCGGTGTAAGAATTAGGACAGCAATAACAACAGTTACGAATTTTGGTAATTATCAACAATTTTGTGGTTTCATTCACGAACGTTCAAAACAGGTTTCGCCGTTTTCCGAGCATCGCCACGAATTAAATAACAAACGAGCCGAGTTCCGTGAATTTTCGTTCACTTGTTGGTAACGAGATTATATTTGTATCTGTGCAACGTTCATTGGTTGTGTGGAGCAGCTCACGTTTATCCGAGCGTGAACTCGGGCAGATTTTTCTCTAATTTTCCTGGATAGACGCTCGGGCGACAATAACACGACGTTTTCCATAAACCGGTTGGTTAAACGCCGCTAATCAAAGCGATCGAGTGCTCCGGTTGTTTACAAATTAGTCGGTCGCTAGACGCTGCGCCCCCACAATTACACTAAATTAGAGGTAATTATGCATGTTACCGGGACATATATATATTCGTTACACACTCGTGCAACACCGTGTTATAAGCGTTTTAATTTCGGCGCGGCCGAACGGAACGAACGCGTCCCATAATTAATCGCGCGGTTCGTCGCCGATGCTCGCTCCCGATAAAGCGAAACTTTCAATCGAGCCTCGTAACCAGTTTCCCGTGATTCATCGCCTCTTTTGATCCGCCATTACCGAATTCTGTTCAGCCCAGCGCAAACACGTATTCATTTCGGTTGCCGGCGCGTGCGTTTCATTCATAGCGCAATCAAACGGCAACGGAGAATCGTAATATCGAATTTTTTTGGATCTATACGGAAAGCTTCAATCTTCGAATCTGTACAGTTTCACATACAGCGACTCCCACTAATATTCGGACACTTTTAAAAACACCATAATCCCTTTTTAATATTGAACTATGCGATTTGAACCTTTTTAGGAAGCTAAAGCAACTAGTTTACTACAGGATGTGTGAAAAGAAATTTTTTCAAAAATTGCATTTGGTCGGAATTGTAGAGAAAATACTAAAAGTTGCATTTTACAACTTTTTTATACGGGCCTATATTGGACTTTTAAAAAATACGTTTTGTAGATCTGTATCAATAATATTCACTGCGAAAGTTTCATAGAGATCGGTTGATGCGGGGAAAAACGACAGGCATTGAAAGATGTAAGAATCCTTAGAATGAATTACTGCAGTTGGAGGCCGAAGATCGTGAAAAACTGCTATTTCTACCATCTTTAAACGTTTGTAGCTCATTACAACGTCGACCGATTTTGATAAAATTATCAGAATATGTTTAATTGATACAGATCTACGAAACGTGCTTTCTAAATTTTCCATACAAGCCCACATAAAAAAGTTGAAAAATACAACTTTTAGTATTTTCTCTGCAATTCCAAGAAACTTGCAGTTTTTTTCCAAAAACTTTTGTCACGTTCTGTAGCAAACCAATTGTTCTAACTTCTCCAAAAATTTCAAGTCGCACATTCCAATATTGAAAAAGTTATGGTGTTTTTAAGAGTGTCCGAATATTAGTGCGAGTCACTGTATGAAAACCATTCATTTTTGACTCTTTACAGCCCGTCCAATTTGAGTTTGGGATGTTTTTCGAAATAAGAACCGATCTAAGATTTCCACTTCGCTTTCCAAGAACTCTATTAAATATAGCAACACTTGTTCCGTGTAAAATGTAAATAATGTTTAATATAAACTGCAGCGCGGGAGGATTGGTCTTTCGATCGATCGATCATCGTGGAATTTGAGCGTGCGGGGAAATGGTAAAAACGCAATGTCGACGATGCGGGGGAAATTTTCACTTAGGCTCGCGAGGCGCGTAATTGCAAAACTTTCCGCAAGGTTGTTGCTGATATCGATCGGCCCGACGCGATGCGGGCTCCCGGCGCGAAATAAAAACACGGCGAAGTTGCGTGGGATGCATCGTTGATAAGCGGCTGTAATATATTACGGATTTACAAGACACTTGGATGAGATTTTGCTAAAGAAGATTCATCCGAGAAGATTAAAACTATGCGAACGAAACTTCAGGATCGCGAAATTTTCAGTTACCCGTTTAAAAAAAAAAGCCAATTTTCTTGCTGGAACTAACAAACTAGCTAACAGGATTTACTTGATCTATTTCCTAGTTGTATTAATTTATTTTTGTTAAACTACAAGGATTGTTTATGTCCACAGAAATATTTCACTCTCTCTCTCTCTCTTGAACGTTTTCTCGATATTTATGTTCCTCCATTAATGCTTTAAAAAAATAGTTGCCAACATGAACGACCAAATACGGCGTCGGTAAAAATAATGTTGCGAACGGTGAATTAATTGCACTGTAACGCATAAATGAGCAGGCATTTAATTGTAAATCCATTCTCCACAAACTGTCTGCTTGAAAACGCGATCGGTATAAGCGAAATAAAAAATAATTAATGCCTTGAGTGGAGTTCGAAAATCCAGTGGCGCAATTAATGTACTTAATTCACAGATTTACAAATGCGAGCGAATTGTTGCATCGATACACACTAAATAATTATCGGTGTAAATACGAACGGAGTTGTGGCGGTCCCAACAGCGCACTCGTGTGCAACAAAATGTCCAGTGATAATGTTCAGTCCGGCAGTTCCGGTGTGAAAATTACCGGGCAGTATCGGAAAACCAGAAAAATACCATTTTGAGAAAGTCGGTTTAAGCTGAGTCCACACTGGAAACAACCAAGGTGTTCGTGAGCATCGCTGACAAGAGGAATTGCCATAAAGAGATGGCGGATCTTCGTGCAAAATAAAAATGTTCCCCATTTACCGTAATTAGATTTCGATTATTATACAAAATAAGAATTTTCTTCAGTAATTAATTTTAATATATTGACACTCTTAAATTCTTTGAATCTCCTCACATTGTGTGAGATTGCAGCTATTCAATTTCGTCATAAATGCATAAAATTAATAACAATTCTGCGTTGGAAGTTGCTTCGTAGCTCGAGTTATACCGGTTACTTTCCCTCGAGAATTAGATTGTGGAATAGTTGAGGAACAGTTCAGCGAAATCGCAAAGGGATTGCTGTGCGTTAAAAGGAGGAACGTTCTCAGTGGACAGGAGGCGTCTTGGCTGGTAGATCGATTCCGGAGATCGTCGGTTTCTCGCGGGCTCGCATTATCGATTCCCGTTGGTCCGGCAATGCGGTTACGCGGTGCCCTTCCACGTTCGACGGTTAACAATGCCGCGATAAATCGTCGCTCGTGGGTCGCTGTAATTTCCGGGTGAATTCCTGAATTTCGTAGCCGTCACTCGCAACGCCGTTGCTCCGGAGCAGCGTCGAGAACGTTAAAGCGACACTCCGAGGCTTTCGCGATAGCGCCGGAGCGTGCTTGGTTGGCGCCGAGAGCGCTTCATGGTTCCATTATTGTTTAAGGGGGAAACGCCGCGCCCTTCCTCCCCATCCAGCTACATAAAACAATGCGAAACAAAGCTGTCGCGCAAAGGGCTCGATAATACGGAGAGGGAAGATGAACTTTTCATTCCCAGAAACATGGGCGGATTGTTTGATGATTTTGATTGCGAGATTCTAATCGGATTAGACGAAACAAAATTATTAACGAAAGAAGGAAATGTGTATTTGGCTCTTATCTCTTGCAATGAAGGCAGAGACCGTGTTTATTTTGCGCACAGATCCGCAGTGTGCACAGGATTCATTGTATCGTGCTCGAGAATTCAGTTCTCGCGGTATTGGCTCGCGAAATCGTTCGTGCCGATGTCCGGAGACATCCGGTCGCAATTAAATGCAAGTCGCGCCGAGGAAGAGGAGACACGCGGCCTGGAGCTTCGCTCCGTCGGAACGGGTGTCATAGAATTAAAGTCGCCCGGCATTTTTACGAGGTCGTAGTCTATGCGTCGTAAAATTTATCTTCTGTCGCGAATACCTCTTCTTCCGCCCTGTTTCCATCTCGTTTCTTCTATTTTCCCCCGCACCCTTTCTCAAACTTCCCCGGAATCTTATGCGTCGGTTTGGTTACTGCCTGACACTTTTATCGGTTCCATCGGCAATCCCTTTTCGCCTCGCTTTCCATCTGCGTTCCCTCCATTACAAACTCAACCCCTTTCCTACCAGCTGATCCGTTTCGATACCTCCCTCCCCCCACCACCTCTTTGTTCAGTTCGCAGATATCCTTGATTAGGAGAAACGCCGCAGGAATCTCCGCAAATTGCTCGTTCGAACGACCCTCGACGACTTTCCCAGACTGTAACTGTGGCAGTTCGTCGATTTAAAACGGATGTTGAGCATCGTAGATTCCACGAGCTCTACAGGGTGTCTTAATCTCGGAAAGGCTTGAAAAAACGGTTCGACAAAAAATTCGAAAGTTGAAAAATAAGGACCACCCTACTGTACAATGCACTTTGCATTAGTAGTCACAAAGAAGGTTTCGTCCAGCTAGCACCTCGAGTCGCAGCACTGTGGGACGTTGCAGGAGGAATACCGTCTGTTGCGTCGTCGAAGAAACGAACAAAATCTGCGACTGGCTCGCGGGAGATTGCGCGAGTTTCGGGTACCAGAAGGAGGAAGATATGAAAGTGGAAGAAGTCGAGTCAGTCATAAATCGTGCAGCCCGCCGCGCGCGGATGTAGAGATAGGACGGCCGTTTCCGGAACGCGGACTTCCAACCGGCGACATTTTAAGAACTTCATCGTACCTGTTCTCCCCGGAGCTGGCGCTGGAGCTGGGATCCTTCGTGAGGAACGACTTTTTCATTAACGCGTTTCATTCCGCGAGGACGGTGACTGCTTTTACCGATCCCGAACGAAAATCTAGGAGATTGGATTGATCGTTGCATATCACTCGAAATAGCGATCTTGATGCCTAGCAAACTATTTCTACCCTTCGAAGTAGATCCTCTACTTTACCAAGAAAGAACCTTTTCTACCAAGTTTCAGCCCTGTACCTCGTCAGTAAGGGTAGTCACGGGGAGCTAAGGGAAACCCAGGTTTGGCACCATTTTCCCCATTTTATCGCATCTAAAAATTCGAAAAAAGGTCTGACGCGTTTAGCATTCGCGAATTACTTTCGATTTTTCAGTTGCAAACTCTGGTTGTGAAAAATGGGAAACCAGAAAAAATACAGATTTCATATTGAAGCGATCAGCCTGGAAATAAATTTAATGTTGAGATATCGTCATCGATACTGTCCCCGTTTCTTGAAAATATTTTCAGCTTGGATGCATCATATAGTTAAGATAGTTGAACGGTTCTCCTGGGAAAAATTCCTCACAGTTGACAAAAAAAAAGTGGCATTCACAAGCAGAATACCCAGTTAATTGCGCATCGCGGAGCGCATCTTCCGCTAACGATTATCCTTCCTTTCGCGGACAATGCGCGACAAAAGAAAAAGTTTCGCTCGCTGAAAACGGGACCGGATCTAATCGCGTAAGCCTCTTAAGAAACAACTGGTCCTCGTAGACTTTGCTTTTCCATTTTCCGAGATTTCCCTGTAGAATCGCGGAACGAACGCGCGGTACAGGTGACGAGTATCCTTTGTGGCGGTGCTGGTCACCGTTTCACGAATATTCCGCGAACGTATGGTGAAATACGCGTACCAGGTGTCTCCGAAACTGTTGCATTGCATGAAAAAATCGTTCGACCGTTGGAACATGCGAAAACCGGACATTCAACTTTTTTTTAATAGGTTGCAAATCATGAAACAGCATTTTTATCAGAAATGCATAAAACCCGCAGTCTACTGATAAAAATATGAAAATATATCGTTCGAAAATGTGTCGATGACTTTGAGAAACTGTTATTTCGCACCACGATGCACCTTCCGAAACCAAGTAACGCGATTCCTCGATGTTTCATTCGAAACGAGCTGTCCACCCTGTGGATTTCGGTGATCGCAGCGGGCAACATTTCCTGGGAATTTTTCCATGCAATTAAACGTGAAAAATAAAGCAAAATCGGGTAATCCTATTTTTTCCCGCGAGTTTTCGATATGTTTTTTTTTTTTACGCGGAATTATCCCCTTCCCGGCGACACACCGTGGATCGGGAAGCCCGCTGTATAAACAATTTCGACTCGATTCTTGCGTGAAAAATAGTGTGCAGAAGCGGCCGCTCGCCATTGTTTCATGTAAACGGAAAAGCATCTGGGACGTATACAGCATACACGTAACGGTGGATGGCTGTCATTGCTTTTATTACAATCGTCGCGTGTAACTGGGCGAAATGTTATGGCATTTTCGATGATTTCCGCATGTCCGCCAGAAAATATTGTCGTTGTTTTCGCCGCGTGCTCGTTAAACATCGGTATATTCACGCGTGTCCACCTGTGTGTGTGTGTGTTTTTTTGTCTCCCGTGTGTTTTTTCAGTGTCGGACAACCGGTTCGCAATTTATTCGGCATCCACCGGTTGGAGACGCAAAATATTGGATAATTTGCGAATGGAACCGCCCACGCGCGCCTCGACGGAATAAAATGTCGTAATCGGCTCGTTTTTTCCCCTGTGCGGACATCCTCTCTTGTGTCTTTGTATCGCGAACTGCAGCCATCGAATCGATCGCCGTAAATTAGCGATATTGGAATCGCGGGATACTATCACGTTCATGAATTACTTGTCGTTTTGATCGGCGGACGCAGCGAGATACATTGCTAATGAATTTCACCGGCCCAGCGCACCGGGCGCAAAATAATGTAACGCGATATACGTACGTGAAAACTCGATCGGAAACCGGCGAATCCCGCACGGTGTTCGATCCAATAGGCAAAGTCAAAAATTCCGAGTGTAACATCTGAAAAGTCTCGAATTACGAAATATTGATGTAGAAATATAGCTTTTAAAACTGCCCACAGTTTTTGCTGAAATGAATTTAATGTTGAAATTTAATGCAGAATTTGACAGGTTATTTGTGATTTTTCGATCCGACTTTTATAAGATGAATTCTGTGAATCGTACATCAAGTTTTCGTTGTAAAAGCTTCAATCTTCAAATCTGTGGATGATTCATTCACGAGAAAATATCTCAATGTTTTCACAGAGGTTTCAATTTGACGCATTTTTTAGGAAAAATGGAACTCCAGATTCTCATCCGTTACATTGTGTAAAAATATCTCGGAGGAAAATACATCGTGGTGTACGAAAGTAGAATCTTCATGCTTTAGAATTTAGTTTTTACGAAATTACAGCTGGTTAAAAAGAAATATAAAAAGATAGCACATCGTCTATTTTTCCTCATTTGATACATTAAACCGAAGAAAATGAATATTTTAACACATTACCGACCGGTGATTATTGCATAATTTTGAAGAATCTATGGTACATGGCTAAACACTTTTTAATGGAACCTTCAATAGCAACAGCAATTTTCATTATGGACTAACAAGTCACCCTTAATAACATCATCTAATATTTTCAGTTAAGATTGTAATGTAAAAGAAAAAATTTCTATACTTTCTTTTGGAACAGCACAATTATTGAAAGTCCTATTAATAGGCTTCCGGTAGGTAAAGTGTTAATATGTCAACATATTCTGACATTCCTGTACGTACAATGTACTGAATATCATCCACCATATTTACTTCAATAGAATTTTCGAAATGGAAACGTAAATATTAGGGCACACAAGCGGGATAAAATGATAGTAGAAATAGCAGTTTTACATTTGTCAGTTGTGCAGAAGTTACTGAAGAGCAAACATTCATTGCAAAAGGTAATTGATAAAGTGGGTACTAGCTTCTTTCCTGCTTATTTAATGAAACAACATACTGAAGCGTTAAGAATGGATCGTGAAAAAGTGTATGTGAAGTACATACGATATTGAAGTTAAAGTAAGAACAAGATTGAATTACACAAATATCAAAAATTGTAAATAGATGCCGAAAAGTTATTATGAGCTTGTTAAAAAATCCTGAGAGTTACGGGAAAAAGAAGAGTTCTGGGCGTCCACGAAGTTTAACTGCCCGTAACAAAACATGCAACATTGAGAACAGCATCAAATTCGAGGATGACTGCGAGACAAATTGTTGAAAGTGTTGGCGTAAGCACTATTCGTTCAATAAAAATAGATAAGTTAATGAAGCTTCGTTTCATTTAATTCATATATGCTAAGAAAAACACACTAAAAATATGTGTATAAAAAAGCTTGAATTTCTAATGTTTAATAAACAGAAATGACATTAAGGATGTTCTGAAGGTACAATGGGAGACAAAAGTACAAGAAATTCGAAATCCATCAATACATGGCAATGAAAGCCATTCATGAGTATATTTTGCATTAAACTTTTGCGAATACTGTATCCTCTGTAGCTATATTCAGTGGTCTACGCTTGTCTCGTTTCCATGCTAGTGAGAGACAACACGATAAATTTGACGTTTTCTAACAGTTTATAATTTTTTTGCTCTGTAATTGTTTAGTGAATCCTAATAAATTTTGAACATAATTAATTACATAATTTTTACTACATATAAAAAACTGGAGTTTCTAGTTGCGTTTTTTCAAGGCTTAAATAGGGTTTGAAGTGGAATTTTATGAATTCTTCATAAGAAGACTTGTTAAAATGTGTAAACTTTAAGTTGCTATAATATTTAAACGGTGCAGTGAATCGAACCCAAACTTTGGTAATTACATTAATTTAGTAAGAATTATGTCTTGTCAAATTTTCAAAAATTTTGTTGCGTTTTTATATACTTCCAGAACATCCTTAATTTCAAAGTGTACTGTCTTCTCGTCCCGGAGTGTAGTAGCTCGCGAGCCGCAGGAATCTCCTCTCCCGATTCCTGGGTCCTCCCCGCCAAATTTCTGTAGAGTGTAGGAGCTGGGGGAAGAAATTAGGAGTTCCGCAGTCACACTTGTAGAGTTGCCTGATTAAGACTCGTCTCCCACTCTGCCCTTCCCCTTCTGCGACGCTATTCCACGGCGCAGTCACGTGACGCGTTCCGCCTCTGTCGAGCATGCGTCACAATGTCACATGACTAATCCGGTATTGGCGGAGAGAGGGTAACTTTGGCGCACCGTGATTTCATGTGAAAAAAAAATCCTCTACTCCAGCGAGAGTTTCACGAATTCATTCTAATCGCCATCGATTTCTGCCGTGCGTAACTCGTCGAAGCATTTTGCAAGTCGGTAACCGGAAAGTTTGAAAGTCGAATTGTTCCGGGCGCATATTCCTGCTCGGCCACGGAATTGGATTTACATATCTCTGTCCCGAGGCTCTGTCCATTCTCTCTTGCTACCTCTCTTGTTCTCTCTCTCTCTCTCTCTTTCTATCCTTCTCCTCCCCCCGTACATCCGCTCTCAGGATATCTCACGAACTCGTTCGCATTACTTGCCGATTCCGTTCGGAACGGGAAACATCGCTGGGATACGATCTATACAACGTTGAAAATGCGATCGCGACCAATCCGCTCGGATTTCCGCGATTGAATTTTAAAGAAAACACTCGCGCGACTGCTCCGCGGGACATTGTTCACACTGTGTTCTGAGTTATGGTTGTCGAGTGTCGCTTTACCGTTCGTTTCGCAACGAGCCTGCTCCATTTTTCCCCACCAGTTTGCTTGGCGCAATTTTTGCTAGAATTGTTTTATGATTTCGTTCACAGATAACTATTGCGTGACAGGATAATGTTGCAAGACGATTCTTCGGAGCAGGTGGTTAGGTGAAAATGAATTTTTTATTTTTAACCCGGCGTTAGTTAGGTGGGGTCTCACAGACTCCGGAGATTTTAGATTGATTGTAACATTCTAGAGATGTTTCATTAGTTAAGTATTTTTGAATAATAATCTGCGATCTGCGTTTGTACTCTGATAAATTGCAAGCCTCTTAAGCAATACCTAATCTTATAATTATGAAAAAGGTATTTATTTCTATAATACAATATATTATTTCGGTGGGTCTGTGAGACCCCGCTTATGATACATTTTCCCATCTTACCAACGCAACGCCGGATTAATTGTTTCAATCAGTCGGAAATAATGTGACAATGTTCGTAAATGCTTGTAATTGTTCGTAAATTTTTGTAATTTTATAAATCGAATGTCTGCTAATGGCCAAATGGCAAAATGGTTACATATTCGCAACAAGACAGTGCAATTTATTATAATTTCCATTTGAATAGGATAAATGTTTAACATGTTAACAGGATTGTACGAACTATAGAAAATAAAGAAATACCTTTGGGTTCTGAAATTAACTTGTTATTATAACTATAATTTAACACGTTTATTACCAGCATTTATACCGCAGTACATACTCTGGTGCATGAAACGCATCCTCCCATACAATTGGAACAAAGGTATTGTCGTAAACTCGAATAGCATATCCATGTGTTATAATTTTGGACAACTACTCACGACATTAATTTCATTTCCCTTGCTTCAAATACGAAGCGGTGGACTTCGTGTGTATGTTATTATTGTTGATATCACATTAATATTATTGCTGTGCATTGTGTCAAATTGAACATAACTCGAAATCGTGAGACGTCAGAACGCAGTATATTAATAAATATTTTCATGTCTACCTTCGAGACTAACAAATTACAATTTATACGAAGTACCCCGGAAAAATTGATAACATTTGTATGAACATTAATTACGACGGAGAAATTTAATTAAATTTTATATAAACACAGTATTCACGAAAATTATTCATTCGCGAGTTGCATGACAGTCCTTCAGCAAACTTCACGGTGAGATTAAAATGGGTAACTTATTCATATAAACATTGATTGCAACAAAGTAATTAAAATCGGTGATGTGGACCCATATTACAGCAGTGTTGCCATTATTATAATTACCATTATAATTCAGACATCGCGGGGTTAATTATCTTCGTACGTTTTCAAAGGGCGCGGAATTTCAGCGAAACGAAATTGTTCATTTCGCGATCGACGCAAAATAGCGTTCAAGATGTATGAAAATTATATGTCACGACCACAGTAGCAGTGTGTTTTCATTCTCGCCATGACTGTTTTTATGTCAACAAGTAGCATTTCAATTTGAAATCTTCAACTTCTATGAATCAAATTCATCTTACAGCCGACAGAACGTTCCGGATCAATTTCTGGCAAAACGGTTGAGTTTTGATCCATGGTTCCTTTGACACTTTTCATCCACATAATTCGTAGAATACAATGCAATAATCAAAAAATTTGACCTTGAAATTCAAGGTCAAGGACAATTTTGCGGAAACTTTTTTTAACAGATCTTCACCGATCATGAGGTGTAGAATCACGCTATGATGGTCGTGACATATAATTTTCGTACACCCTGTACAAACATTTGCCTCTTATTAGTTAACAATTGCAACGTGTATTGTCGACGTTGCTAGATGTACAATATTAATGAGCAAAACTTCCCGTCATAATTTATTATTCAACTGCAACCTTTACTATATGTGGACGCTGTAAGCTTTGTGTAGGCAACCAAAGCGTGCAAACGAGTTCAAAGCTTCCATAATTAAGCTGTTTTGCATGAATTTAAATTGCGAAAATGCGAGTGTACCTAACGGGATACGAAGAATGGCGGCTGTGGACAATTCTGCGAAGATGTTCCTTGCAAAAGATAAAAAACATTTACAATCTTTTACATTAATCCATTCGAGGAATGCAGTTCTTGATAAATGTTTACCAAATGATGAGAACAGTTGATTTTTGATTAATTTAATTTTAAAAACACCTTGGAAGGAGTAGATGTAGGTACACGAATGGCAGAAGGAATTGTCCAGTCTGAAAGCAAGAAAGCAACCTTCGCCGACGTTCCAGAGAACGTTAGAGCCGCGAGAAACATTTCGTTGGAGTGTTCTCGCAAAGGTCGACTTTCATCTAGCCGGATCGGCGACTTTGACGAGTACAGGACTCGGTTGGTGACCCTCGGGAGATCGAGTTGTTACTTTGCTACGTTGCGACCGAGCCGAAAAATGATTGGCTACTGTACGCCGCGGCAACAAAGCCTGTTCGGTTGTTGGGGGACGCGTGTGTTTGCCATCGTGGACGCGCGCGCGCGCGCGCGGCGCTCTCCGAGGTTTGTTAAACTTTCGGTTTGCGTTTCCAGCCAGCAGCACTTCCTGCTTGTACGATTTCCCTCCTGGGTTTTCAGACCGGCTCGGCGTGGCACGGCAAGTGGCAGCTCTCCCGACTTCCTCTTTACAATACGAAATAGGAGACTGTTGCTAGACTCGATTCGCGCTGGCCACCCGATGAAAATTTAGCTGTCCGGCTTTTTAAGTCAACCGACAAACTCCTCAACTATTTCGTTCTAACATTGATACCTTCGTTTGTGGTACGAACATATTGTTTGCGAGTGTTCTACAAGCATGGTTGCTAGTGAGTCTATGTTTAAACATTGACTGCGAGCAAAAAATTCCTACTTGTGGCTCCAGTTGAAATAATTCAATAAAGTCGTGATATTTGTCAACGAGCGCGTACGCGATAGAACTTCTTTATTTTCTATTCTTTTTTTGTGGGAATTTCACCAACTTATTTCTGGCATTTTTATGATTAAAACAACGCCAAACACGATATAATTTGAACTGTATTTAGTGGTTTAATCGACGATGAAAGTTTCGGGCGCAAGGGCGGACAGCGTACGGGAATGAAAGAGACGCGGACAGTCGCCGTCGCTGGCACATTTCAAAGGCCCGCGTGTTCACTCTCTTTCCTTGAGCCCGAAACTTTCATCGTCGATTGAAGCACTAAATATAGTTGGAATTATATCGTGTTTGGTGTCATTTTAATCAGGAAAATGCTAGAAATACGTTGGTGAAAGTCCCATAAAAAAATAATGATAAAACAATGAAGTTTTCGTACATTCGATTAGTAGTGGTTCATACCGATACGCTTCCTTTTCTACGCTTTTGGCTTTCGTTTGAACTCTCTGCGCGGTCGACGCGGTAGACGCTGTTATAAAAAAATAATGTCGGCATGCGATAGTTGTCTGTGCGGAACATAGGCTGTTTGACAAGAATCGCGACTTTACTGTACCGACAATTTTTATTTTACATGAAGATCGAACTGCGAAAAGATATTACTGTTTAAAAGGCGATTTATTTAGTCATTTAATTGACAGTGTAACAATGATCCTGTATAACTGTCACATACCTCTTGTTTGTCTAGTAATAATTATTATTACATGCTTGATCAGGTATAGTTTTCACTTTGCACAATAATCTGGTCAATTTTAGTATTGTCAAATTAATATTCCTGCACAATAATCTGATTAATTTGAGTATTGTCGAATTAATATTCAGCGGCGATTATACGCCAATCAATAGTGAGTTCACTGGTGACCTCTGCAGCATTCAACATGTTGAATTAGTTTATCGATCTGCAAATCGGTAGTCACTTAGAGAACAGTATAAATTCGATAAATATCGGTGTGTGAAATATGAAAAATACCGGTGTATATTGGTCAAAATCTTGGTGACTCGTATTTTTACCCCGTCTCACATTTCTACCATTGCCTCTGGTTTCTTGCGGATCCTGTAGCGACATCGGAGATGCAGAAACAAACGTCGGTTTCGGCCCGATTTTAGCACGCCCTTCGAGTCGACGTCTTCCCACTTATTGTTCCAAGCTGAAATCTGGGACGCGCGAGAACCTACGGAGGAGGAGTGTCGGAGTAGCCTAGAAAACGACCGTCGAAACAAGGGATGGAACCTTCGCCGAAGAAAGAGGCTGCGTGATGCAACGTAAAAAGCACACACAACCACCGAAATAGCGGACACGAGCGGGGAAAGAGATGGAGAGCGTTTTCACGAGACCGCGCGCTGGCAACACAACCAAGGCGGGGAAAACGAGCTCGAAAGATCTCACAATGGATCCCCCCCGTGTCTTCGACCTGTTCTCCTCTACCCTTCGATGTTCCACAACCTCAAAGATTCCATATTCGTCGGGAAAAAGAGCGGACAGAAATCCTGTTGCGAGTACACCGCTTGACGCTCGGTGTAAGGGACCATTATTTATTATTATTTATTTATTTATTTTGAACGGACCGAGGTCCAATTTATACAAATGTTTACAATAGAACAAAGACTTAACATAAGCTACTAAGAAAGGACATGCATAAAAAGAAAACAGAAACTATTGGTATAAAGGCACTGATATTATACGTTAATCCTGCGTAATTTTTTTTTTTTTTGAAAGTTTGTATCGACCCATTAAAATAGTCAATACTGTTATATAGAGTGTTGGAGTTCGCAATAATTCGATTTATAGGATTTATGTTTGTCTGGTTTGTCTAGTAATAATTATTATTACATGCTTGATTAGGTATAGTTTTCACTTTGCACAATAATCTGGTCAATTTTAGTATTGTCAAATTAATATTATAATATAATAATATAATATTATAATATTAATATTTATAGGATTTATTAATCCATATGCGGATTTGCATTTAAGTGTTTGAAAACCTGCTCGAGATCTCAAAACACGTTCAGTTGCGTAAAAATTGATTTGCATAAGGAGAGAGGTACAATCTATGTATATGGTTATTAATTAAATTAAAGATAAAGCTCTGGTCGGATACTCTTCTGCGAGCAGACAGTGTTTCCAGGTTGACTATGTTTAATATTGTGGAGTAATCGTGATCAAAGATTGACATAGGATTATTAATCTTATAAGAACAAAACCTGAGAAATTTATGCTGCACTCAAGTTTATGCATTGTAGACTCAAAGTGCTGTAATAATTTTTTTTTATGTTTATAATATAAACAACCTTACAGACTTTCGAATTCCTATTTCCGCTTCAATGTGATTTCTTCATAATTAATTCCCAAGTGCAAGGTACATTTGGACTACCTTGAACGAAGTCGGAATCGAAGTATTTGTTTCCCCAAAAATACAGTAGCCAGCCAATTATAGCGTTCGCGCGTGTATGGTCTGCTCTTCCGCGGGTTCTCGAGGCAACGCGATTTCCAAGTTAATTAACCAGGTCCTCGAGTGTGCAAACATTATTCGAGGATCGGAGCCGAACCGTAGCCGGTGAGGTTAGCAGTCGAACGATACCAATCGATAGGAACGAGACAGACTCGGCTCGGCAATTAAAGTCGACGAGGGCGAACAAGCATTTACGCAAGATGGACGTCCACGGATCGCCCTGGGCCATGATAATTCGGAATTGTTTCAGGAAGATATTGAAATTCAAATTAAACATCCCGACTCATAAAGTTCCCTGGCTCGAGGCTGGAATGAATACCACTGCAATCCGAGCGTATCATTCGCCAACATGGAAAATTTTAGCGCATCTTCTCTCTCGGGAAGTCAGCCGAGATCGCGATCGATCGAACGATTATGCTGGATCGAACAGGCGGGACAGAATCTATCCGATCGACGAGCGGATCTCCTGCAAGAGAAACAGCTTCCAGGCATGCGTACCAAAATGACCGCGGGTCCTCGCTTGAAGCCACAAAAGGGAACACATTCTGAAACTATGTAACTTCTCAAAGACGTCTTTCGATCACATATTCTGTAAAAAAATTTCAAAGCGTCGAACTGTAGCCGAGAACCACGTGTTTTGTGGACTCGATCAAAAATCTGGTTAAACCATTATCGGATTTTGAACCGCTGCAATTTTTTCGGAATCCATTTTAAACTATAAAAAACACGGTGGAGAATCAAAGTTGGACATGGTCTAAAAAACGTACAAATTCCAGCCACTCGGCAGGGTTCAAAGAACTTTGTTTGATGTTCGTTTCGAAATAACTTTGCGAAGGGAATTCTCCCTTTTACTACATTTTAGGAGGATTTTCATCAGTTTCTTCGGGAGCGGCAACGTCGTTTATGAATAAAACAGGTGTGTGTTATTAAAGTTCGTACGGTGAAGCTTTGGGAAAGATATTTCGTTCCGAAATATACGTACTAGTGTTCGCTCCACGGATCAGTCCGAGTACTATTCACTTGCTGTCGCGATGTTGAATGAATGAATAGCTCGAAATCCGAAATGAAAATTGATTTATCCGCGGGAACCATGAACATTGAATTGGAAAGACCAGTTTAATCAACGCCGTCTGTAGTAAGAATTGCTGAATGGAGGGAGACGGCCAAAATTCGTGTACGATTATTGACAAGGTACCTCGCATTATGCGAAACTCATGTCGGTTCTTCGCGAGCTGTTTTTAGCTTAAAGGGGCCCCCAGACGATCAATAATATTGTCAATACGCCTATCAATAATATTGACGAGTAGGGTTGCCAGAAATGTCGACAGTGCCAACTCGCATTTAGGTCGCGTTGTGATTGGTCCGTGTTTTTCGTTAATAACTCCTAAACAAAGCCGCGGATAACATTCTTGCAACCATGTGCTCTGTAAACTGTGGTGTCCAAGGTGGTTCGGAACCTACCTTCTAAAAACTGTAGGTCCCGTCGCGAAATAACTCCTGAATAGGAGTTCACAAAAGCGCCGTAAAATAATATAAAAAAAAACATTTTTGCAAAGGAAAATGTCGCTTGAAATGGTCTCAGGAACCTTTCGGGAATTTTGGGACACCCTGTATATGAGATAGGCTCAAAATATAGGAGTTCGAATAAAAGAGGTACACAGCCCATTTTAAACTTCTTTATTCAAACAAAGATTT
Organism: Lasioglossum oenotherae; assembly: GCA_028455765.1. NCBI lineage: Eukaryota > Metazoa > Arthropoda > Insecta > Hymenoptera > Halictidae > Lasioglossum > Lasioglossum oenotherae. Next base: position 2,270,994 of record CM052299.1, on the reverse strand, counting down.
TTGAATCTTGATCTGCGATTTTTGAAAATTCAAATATGATATAGGAGATCAAGTTCAAATATAGAGGACTCATATATCAAATATAAAAGATCTGGCAACCCTATTGACGAGGCGCATTGAAAGGACATATGACTCTTAGCAGGGGTTCAAGCGCATTATCAATTAATTAATTCATTGTTAAGGGCCCCTAATAACCACCAATAAAATTGGCCCCTGAACAGAGGTTGTTTTAGTGGGTATGGGCAAGGATTTAGTCCTGTTTCCGCTGTCTATCATCGTTGACGGAGCCGAGTCCCACATTCTTCCCCTCAACCGTCTTATATGGAACTGGAGAGGGGGAGGTCGTGCGTAAAAGCATTTTTTCCTCTGTCCTAAAAAAAAGGGGGACTTATGTAGGTCGCCGAAGGACACGGACCCTGCGGGATCCTAGAGGGCCTATGTTATATGTCGCCGATGGACCCTGGAGATCGCGGGACTCCGTGTAGCAGATCGAACGACGTAGAATCAATATGTCCGAGTCCCCGAAACCTGGAAAACCCTCTGACAGACGATTACCGGATATACGGCGGATTTCGGTAACTCTTGCAAAGAGAGTCGGTAACGAGAGCGCCGATGAGGATGAAAAATTAGAGTGTCCTCAATCCCAGGTGGCCAGGAAATGAGAAACTCGCAGAGAGATCGATATCGTAGCCAGCCTCGATGACGCATATATTCACAGTGGCAGTCTGCGCGACATGTGGATCGAGCTGATTATCCCACGAAGTAGCTAATATAGACAGCTCCGTCCAGTCGCAAATCATTAGTCACGCACAAGATGCCGCGTTCAACTTGCTGAAGCTGCTATCGACAGATGTAGCCTCTAACTATCGCCGACCAACAATAAACTAACAATACGAAGAAGATTAAAATTCGCAGTCTACTTCTCACAGTTTCCACTTCTGATATACTACGTTTACGGTAAGGCTTCCGGGAAGCTAGGGGAAAGTTTGCACAGCGTATCGGTGTCAAACTTAGCCTCGGTGATATATATTTGATATATATTCAAATTCGAATTTCATATATATTCGGTGATATAATTCGAAATCCCTGGCGTATCCCGGTGACTGGTCATAGCAAACACCGCCTTTAACCCGGACTTTCAATTATTAGCCCCGCAGACTGCCGATTGCCTGTCGCAATTACCCTCTCTGCGTCAGCTCGGCCTGTCCCGTCGAATCGCTGGCAATAAATCGATAACCATTTCAATAACGATCGACTCGTGTCGCTCGCAACTCCGTCCCCTGTTCTCCCAGCGACAAGTTAATCGGCCGGTCTTCGAATTTTTACCACTTTAATCCCGTTGCCTCGTTCGGTTCTCCTTGCTGCCATTTCCCCCCGGTTCCTCCTCTTCTATTTTTATTTCGTTCGCTCTTTCTTTTTTCCTCCTTCCCTCGCTTTCTCACCCCACCACACCCTTTATATATTATTCGCCGTGATTCAACCGAGAGAGCTCGCTGTTTTTCCATTTGAATCGCTTTACGCTTTACTTTTTCCTCCTCCTCCTCCTCCTCTCTATTTGTTTATACGTTTCTCCCCCTCTCCCCCACTCCCCTCCGCCGTTGAATTCGAAGTAAAACCGACGAGGAGACAAAGCCACCGCGACGGCCGAGCCGCGGATTAAATGTGAACGATATTTCGGATTTCCTTCTTCGGCCGCCGAAGACTGGAGATCCACGAGACAATGGATCCTCTTTACTCTTTTAAGACGAGACATATACCTTTTCTTTTAATACCCACTACAAAAACCGTACGTCTAGGACTGAGAGCCCTTTTCTCGCTCGCTAATGTCCTTGTGGACAGTCAGGGCACCGCTTTTTGCATTTCTCCTGACTGCCTCTTTTCCCGGACTCGATTCCACTCCTGTTCTGTTCTAAAAAGGGGAGACATACACCGAGGTGATGTCGGAACGTGAGCTTGACTTCGAGAATTTTTTTTTATTTCGACAAGTGGTTATATTAAGACAACATTTAGCACATAAGTCGCGTGTCACGCTTTTATCTACAAAATATTAAAATTTTGGTTAAAAATATCTAATAGAAGTAGGGTGACCAATTTTTATTTTAGACCATTTTTAGTTTGCACAAATGAAATAATAATAATATAAATGCATAATTCAAATGAATTTAAGTTATGGATCAGATGTTGGGGAGAAATAGTATAAAACTAGGTGGCCACATTACCGTCCCTTCCTCTAGCCTTTAACTTCTTAATCTTTTTGAAGTCGGGGAACACTTTTGATTATACGATAAAAAATTTGCGGAACACCAAAATTAATGATCCAAAAAGCAAACAAAAACATCCCGCGTAGAAATAAATATATTTTAGCGAAATTTCTCGCGGAACACCGGTTAAGAACCAGTGCTCTAGAATTCAGTGGTCCCCAACCCCCGGTCCGTGGATCAAATGGTACCGGGCCGCCCAAGGAACATTAAATACCATTAAATTAAAATTATTAAATCAAAACAATCTAAAATATAAACAATCAATGTCCCCCCCCCCTGAGCGGGCCGCGGTAAAATTATGAAACGTTGACCGGTTCGCGGCGATAGAAAGGTTGAGGAGCACTGCTCTAGATGCTTGACTTTACGTATTGTCTGAGGTGGGGCGAAAGAAGTTCGCAGGAAGACGCACCACCGCGAGCTATTAGACGTCGAGTAAATTGACCAAGGTGGATCACGGGACGTAATTAAACGCGAGACGGCCTTGGTAGGAGGAGGGGAGGGAGCGGGTATAGGACGCGATGATGTAAATGGAAGATTGGCGCTCTGCAATGGGGAAACGCGGAAACGCTCTCTCCGGCGAAGTCTGAAATGTAATAATGCTACGAAACGTTTCATTGCGAGAGAAGCAGATTTACCTAGCGTCATTGTGCTCGCCGTTGATCCCGCGGCGGAATTGCTCGTAATATTGTTTTCTCGAATAACGCGCGCAATTGAGTGAGAATGTAATTGCGCGTCGGCCGAACGAAACAATTCCGGGCCGCGCCGCCGCTCGAAAACGCTCGTTTTCTCGATAGTTTTCGATAGTTTCTGCTCTCCGAGGGAGAGAGAGAGACGGAGTCATTGAATCAATCCGACGAGAACCATACCCGGAGGAACGTATCCATACGTTTTCGACATTGTTTCGATTTTTTACACGGAGCTTTTTAATTACCTGCCAGTTATCCCAGCGCCATGTTATTTACAAAAATTGTTCAAAAAACACTATACAGGGTATTTCATCTAACTTGACCACCTTGAATATCTTTGTTGTTTTTAAAGATACGTCAAACGTCTGAGGACAAAGTTGAATGGTACAACGGGGCTCATACGATACCAAAAACATTTTTGTATTTATGTAATTTTTTTAGAGATATGAAGGTCACCTTCATTTTTTTAAATGGAATCAGGTATTTTTTAATACATCAATCGATGCAGCTGGACATTCGTTATGACAAACTACTAACCTATGTATGTCGAAAAATTTCGAACAATCTTTGCCCACATTTTTTGGGGTTCCGGTAAAAAATTTTTTAAAAATGTTTAACGCAAATCAGTTTCGATTTTGATGATTGGAATCGAAAGAAGAAGAGTCAGAGAATGTAAAAATTGATGGATCATGGTTCTCAAAGCAACTGGATGATATCTATTGAGAATTCAAGCGAAAATTTGCCTTAAAGTGTCCACTATATTGGTGCTTTTACCTTTACCTAATAAATTCATACGTTTTCGGAATTGTTTCTATTCTTGTGCACCGAGATCCATATAATTACCCGCGAGCTATACCAGGCTCCAGAGTTTCGCTCTTAATGGACTCTAGATCTTTGTACAATCAACCTATACATATTTACGTATGTATACCAACACTGAAACTCTTAAGCTCCACTTTTGATTCATTGTGAAGACCAGAAATTATTTATATACACCTAATAATAATAAATACAATTTGCATAAAAATCCACGGGGTGTAGTGATCGATGACTTAATAAAAAGTTAGGAATTCTATCTTCAGTTTGTGCAGAGCCGTTTCCGTGGGTTTGCGCGGCGGGATTCAATAAAATAGATCAAGAAAATGGAATTTCTCTGTTAATGAATACGTAACGAAAAGCTATGGATCGGCCGTGCCGCAGCGTCGACGAGATAATGATAACAGGCCGAGGCTAAATTGAATTTCTTTAGCAGAGGTCGAGTTAATATCGTAAGAACGTAGCCCGGGCTCGGGCTGGCTTGTACCGATAGCGAACAGAAGCAGAAAATCGATTTGTTCACAGGCCATGTAACTTCCCCTCGTTTAAAGGACGCCGATCTGACAGGGGCCAGCGATGCAGCGTCGGTGCATCGGTGCATCGTGCAACAACCGCGGACCCTCATCGATTCTTAGCCGGCGTCGAATATTTTCCTGTGCTGCGTGCGACCATAACCGACCAACGTCGGATTACAGTCGACAACGTGAGAGAGAATTTATAATGTGCTAATCCGACGACGAATGCTCATCCTCGATGGCGCAGCAACTTTTTAATAGCACACTAGCGTGCACTTACGTACGCTTATAATTGAAAATGCAATAAAATCGCGACAGAAATTTGTGGATCGAATTATTAGAGCTCGCTGCAAAGAGGAGAAGCTCCTCTTTCTTAATTGCAGTTAAGTCATTCAAGTTTCTCAAATTTTAAATGATTCTTCTTAGAAGTAACTTCAATTTCATGCTCTGTTTTGTGATCAACCTTCTGGAAAAAATTGTGTTCAGTGATGTGAAACTTCTTTCTTTGATATGAGAACGGGTAGGGTGTTGTACCATTTCTTTTAACGAAGTTACAGGATTTTAAAGATGGAATGAAAATCTGCGAATGTGTAGGTTAAAAAATGAACTGGGTGTCTCATATCCCGGCCCTCGATATTTCATTCGCTTTGAAAAATCTGTAAGATCGCGCCACACTATTGTCCCGGTCATTTAGAATATCGACGTGATTTGTCAGTAGGAAATTTTGCAATAACGCGGCGCGGGACGTTGGGAATATATTTTTTTGCGCGATCGCCCGCGAAAGAACGATGGCCGAAATCTAGATAGTAATATTCGTCGGCCGCTCATGAATCTACGGACAGATATATTTATACGCGCGATCAATTCAAGCTTCAGAGCGGAGCTGGACGGGCCGAGTTTAAAACGGATCACGGATAGCCACGGTATCAAATATTGAAAAAAATTGATATCCGAATTTTCGTTCGAGCCGCGCCATCTGTTCGGATGGATCATGTACGTTGACCTCCTCCGATCCTCTGAACGCTCGATCCGCGTGGACAAAAATCTCTTACGTCGAAAACGATCCATTCAATTGACGATCTAGACAATTTTCTTTTATTTAATATCTTTAAAATATTGAGTAACTACACTTAATATATTGCATACATAATTAGGGATCTATATACCATCGTGTCACAAAAATGATCAAACTTGAAGTCGGACTCTTGGGGTCCTTCCCTTGTTAGTGTCGCGCTAAGTGTTTCGATGCGCGGTGCAAGATACATGGAGCAAAAATAGATGGAGATTGGAACAGAGAAAGAAATGGCGAAGGAGAGGCTCGATACGAAAAGCCCCTGAGATACAGGGTGCAGGACTGTTTGTAGTCGTCGTGAACGTGAAAGCGGGCGCCCGGTTTCCGTTCCTCGCTCGGGATGTCGAAGACGCAGGCCCCGCCGCTAATTTGCAGAAATAAATTCGCAGTCGTACGACCGGCAGAGTCGCGCCGGTGGAGGAAGATACCGAGAATCATTTCCGGTTTCATCCTATACAATACCGGCTGTATTCGTGTGCGCGGAATTAGCATCTGCGCGAGAAGAGGAGGAGAACCAGCGAAGAAAGAAGATGCGGGAGGTACTCCGCATCTCCGATTCCTTAGCGCGAAACATCTTTCGAACCGTTTCCCATCTAATCGATTACAGAAAAATCGATTCGGTCTGTTTCCGTTTCCTTCAAGGCGATGCCCACCACCGGTGTGCTTCGAAGCCGACCGGAAGCCGCGACAGGATTAATTACCGAACGGTATTTGCGAGCTCGTTTGTGTTCGCGCGGAACGATTCTATTAGATTTGCTTGGCCGATCGAATAAAACCGAGGATGTCACCCGCCGGACGGCAATTAAACTTCGCGTCGGTGTATTTGTTTTACCTGGCCCCGTATCGATTCAATCGGAATCGCGCAAACTCGAACTCCACCGCGGTAAAACGTGCTCCAGTCTTAAACATTCGCCGGTCGCGCGGATCGGTAGTGTGTGCGGTATTTTATGCATTTAAGACGGAAATAAACTCATACAATTTTTCGGAAACTAGCGGGATAAGGAAGACATTTGTACGTGTCTTTATTGTGTCTCAAACCTTTCGCTTTTTTGCGGTCGAATTAGTTGGGAGTGTATCTATTCTGTGAGTTTAAATTGGACTGCAGATTGTATGCATTTATGACAGAAATGAATTAATGCAATTATTCAAAAATTAGTGAAACAATTTTTCTTATGGAGTACGACTAGGGCAACCTACTTCGAACAAGACGGAGGAAGAGGTTCCATAAAGTCATCTAGAAAAATGTGAATTTTCAAAGGGGATCTACGAACTAATGACGAACACGAGAAAAATAGGACCATAGTTTCTCGGTCTGAACCCGTATTCCGCAGGATCTCGTCGACTTGTTTCGCTTTCGCCAGGCTTCGTGAGACTTCAAGAGAGAAAGGGAGGAAGAGGAAGTGGCCTCGGCGGAAGTGAACGACTAGTCGGGCGACGAGGTACGGAAAAAATGGTCGCCTCTTGACGAGGAGACTGTTGGGTAGAGATCCGGTGTCGGTCTTCGCAGGTTATAGGCGGCTTACGGATGCGAGGAGACGCGTGCCGAAGTCTTAAGGTGGCCTTAATCCAGACGTGATCAGCGCTGCGCTCTGCGCCGGGGTTCTACGCTCTCACAGGTTGATCCCTGGAAATTGGATCGATAAGCTCTTATTCGGTCCACCGCCTCCAAGTGGATCCCGTAGACATTCACCCACGCTGCAACGCGTTGCCACGATATTGCGACTGCTATCGGAGCCTGCGACGTGTTACTCGCTTCGCTCCGCTTTGCTCTGCTTCGCTCCGCTTCGTTCAGCTTCGTTCAGCTCAACTCTGATCAGCTCTGCACCGGTCTGCTCCGATCGCCTCGTTGAGACCCGACACTGTGTCACCTGTCGGATAGCTCTTCACTCCCCGATAATCATTTCGGCGACTATCACTTCCCTGACACGTGATTTCATCAACATTCAACAGCCACACTTTTCTCATTCCCCTAACTCTACGCACTCAACATATTTCTTCAGCATATTTTCATTCTATGAGACTTCCTTCGTTTTATGCATACGAAACAGTCGCCGTTTTCTCATTTTTCAAAATTATTAACCCCTTGCCGTACCATTTTCTTTACCGTTACAGTGATTAAAAAGTCTTTATGCACAAAAATGTCGTAGAAGGGAAAGAAATGTATATTTTTTTCTATGGCTACATTTATTTTGATGCTTAAATATCGATCACAAATCAAATTTTATTTCATCTCACGTTCATATTTGTTACACTTTGTTAAGAACCTTCATCGCGAGTCTGACTCGTCAGAATACAAGGGGTTAAAGAAACTTTTTATTTTTCGTTTGCCAATCACTTTTACCGCTGGGTGCAAGCTACCAAGGTTTTGCTGGACATGATGTTAGATAATGTTGTACAACAAAAGTGAAATAAAGCTAATTAGTTAGATTTACTCCATTTTATTAGGCTTACAGGGTTGCATAATGAAGATCAGGAGAGAACATTTTTTTTTCTTCAACTACAACCAATTCTCAACAATATGTTTTGGATCCCCATGGCGTCGAAAGGTAATCATATAGCATATATCCCCGAAGAGCCCGACGTCGACGAAAACATCGTCGCCGAGTAAATATCATCAAAATCGTTGCCGTTGGAAACAACGTCGGTGAAAACATTCTCTCCTGAGGTAAAAGTGACCCCACACCTGGTGAACCGTTCGCGTAAACCGGTGTTTTCGATAAGCGCCGATAACAGCCGAGAAGTACAATGCACTCCACGTTTATCTTTCCTCCATCTTCCTCGAGCACGATCGAGTCTTTTATCGCTCGCAACTCCCACGCAGCATTCCAAACAGCCTAACACCATTTGTCCCGGGCTTTTATTCGCACCTACGGAAAGACAGTCCCTCTTCTGCCGTCGAGCTGACTATTCTGTGCTGTCACTGTTCCTTTGCAGGATTTCGTACCTTTGCTGTCGGATTTACACCGAACGACCGGGGAATCCTGGATTTATTTTCTAATGTTAAAACATTTTTCTCTTCAGCAATTTTAAAAACATCTTTCTTAGAACGTTCAACACGAAACCTACCAAGTAAAAAAGCGAGTGGTACATATTGTTTGATAAAAATAACAAGATTTAATTAATATTGAATTAATAACGACCGGGGAATCCTGGATTTATTTTCTAATGTTAAAACATTTTTCTCTTCAGCAATGTTAAAAACATCTTTCTTAGAATGTTCAACACGAAACCTACCAAGTGAAAAAGCGAGTAGTACATATTGTTTTCTAAAAATGGCAAGATTGAATTTATTTATTAAATTGTCAAGTTATGATTTTTGTCCCACTCGTGCAAAGAAATTAAATTTTCGAGTCACGCTGATGTTTGCCTAATTTCCATGAAAACCGAACACTGCCTATTCGATTCAGTGATTCGCGAAAAAGATTAAACTTCCGAGTCATGCTGATTGTAGTCTCACTTTTTAAAAAAATTGATCATTTCTGTTTCCGTTTGGTCGCGCATGTCGTGAAAGAGGTCGGCAGTGTTCCTTTAGCGGGTCTCACGGTGAGAAAGCGATGGTAATATAAAATATATGCATGATACACGTGCCGCTATACGTTCGGCCGGGCTTATGCCTTGGGGAGAATGACGATGTGGCATGGTGTGGCATGTCCTGGCGTAAAGCGTAGAGAGAGAGAGGGCGCGGGATGTGCCCGCTCGCATTCCCCTCGAAATCGGATATTTTCGGCTTTAATATTTACGCAGGAAATAAACGAGCCGAAAATCCGGCGGACGGGGCTACTCGCGAGACGTTCCTCTGCATAATGTATCGCGGGGACGCGAGCAGCCCCTAGGTTTAACCGTCTTTTAGGACTCAACGGCTTATAATCGTTGAATAAATTAACGGGACCAGTCCCGGAGCCTTTGCTGCCACTAATGGTGCTCGCATGTCATGTTCTCCGACAAGAATATGTCCCCTTTACCTCCTTTCGAAGTCCTGTGTTAGTTCAAGGAATGCATTAGAATGCACACTTTTATCCAGACTACCTATGTTTTCGTGTCTAAATGTAGCCTCCATTTTATTGGATTGAGATGAACGCATTTTCATTTAGAAATATTAAAAAGTCAATGTGCCTAAGAAATATCCGGCTGGGTTAGGTTGGGACTTTGCACACGTATTTATTAGTCTTTTACGTGTACTGTTGATTTTTTTTCAAGTAAAAATAGTGAAAATTACGTGAACGACTGTTGCCCCGGATCCGGTCTTTCCACATGAACGTCACACGAGATTGCAAATGCTTGATAAGAACAAAGAAAGAAAAACAGAACTTTTATCTAAAACGTTTCGTTCACTTTCTCTCGGACGTTCACACAGTTCAATTTCCATGCTAGCCATTTCTGCGCGCAACGAACGTCGAATAAAATTTCAATGGGCCACTCGGGCGAGTCCTCCGAAGTATAATAATCCCCATTCCCTTGTGTACAACTACGTGATTAACTGATAGAGAGAGAGACAAAGAGAGAGAGAGGGAAATCGAACAGCAAGAGAGGCGATAGTCGAACGGTTTGTACACGCGCGCGCTTGGCGAAAGGGAAAGAGATTTCCAGGGCGAAAGGTTAGCGCCGGAGGCTGGTAATTAGAAGAATAAGCGGAGGATCAAGAGGAAGGTTAATTGGTCGGTCGGGGCTCGAGGGATTCTGGAATCCAGGAGCTGGAACACGAGGACGACGGTGGGCACACATTTCTGCCTCGGTAGCCAGCCGTTTCTGCGGTCGCGGTGTGAACTCCCGCACTTTCAGGCTACGCTTTGTTTTATTTGGCGGACTGTGCGGCTTCGTGCCCTGCCTACGGTATCACCCGAGGCCCCTGAAGGTCTCCTAGCCTCTCCGCCCTCGTCGTCGTCGTCGTCGTCGGGAACAAGCTTGGAAATGATTATTCGCGGCCGCCTCGCGCTCCCGGCAATTTCCCTTAAAAATATTCGAGAATTTCGGCCCCAAGAGGCTGCGGTTCGCGTGAACAGGCCGCGCGAAAGGGAAACGCTACGTTAATTGCTCCCGCGGTCCCTCCACCACGGATGGAAAAGGAAAAATCGTTTTCCGTTACCCCTTTCGCCGAACCGGATCTCCCGAGATACCATAAACCTTCTATGAAGCGGACCATGTTGACTGGGTTCGTTTTCGAAGTGGTAGCTCCGTTTCTCGTATATTTGTGACTTCATGTACGCTAATGATTAAATTTTAATATAGGACCATATAAAAAGCGGTGGTAATAATTTTGTATTGGGTTTGGCAAATAAGTTCGTTCAGCTTTTGTGATTTATTCCACTCTAAAAAACCGAACGAACTTATTTACCAACCCAATAGTTATTTTTCACAATTTGGAGCGACAACAATTTTTTCAAAATTTCTTATTCACTTCACCTATATGTATTATATTAATGTTTGTCAATATTGCATCGCGTTACAAATATACGATGTGACATGTCACGTTATTATAAGACAGCATGTGATGTCACGTGACGTGTAAAATGACGTTTCCCCTTTATAGGGTAAGGGAAATAGGACTCGCTAAGGTCAGCCAGTGAAACAGGTCAAAGCGAAGTCAGACCGTAGCCTAAGCAATCGATAATCCTCTCATTCAATAGTCATAGTTATTCCCGGTTCTGTGCTCCACGAAACATTACCGTCTCTTGCGCCCCACGCTAACATACAGGATGTTTAGAAATTATATTCTATATTCTACACCCTCGGTTTGGTCTAGGTTACACTGTCCAACACCAAATTTGTTCCACAACTACTGTTGGGTGCTTCCTATAGAGTTTTTCGCGCTGACATGACTTTGAAAGAACAACATATTTTTCAACTTTAAACAAATATTGTGGCGTTATTATCACAGATATTGAATTGTTCTTTACAGCAAAAGATTCCGTAGATTTTCCCGAATACAGCGATGTCCAATATTAATACATTATGAATGTTTAAACATGTTCAAACGATCACTAAAGGCGGAGAGACCATGGTTGAACAATTTATCCGTAGGTTTCATCGCCGCGACATTACTAAAAACAATCTGAAAATTTCCGAATAAAATTGTTTGCTTTGTTCCGTTTGGCGCGGCAGCCCGCGAGGACGCTATAAACGCTCGGAAAATCCGACTGTCCGGTTTTGTAATGTATAGCGCGTAATATCCCCGGGAATGTGTGACTTTTCTTCCTGGAACCTTTTTGCGTCGCGCGAACGGGATACGTTGCGTGTAATGATACATCGCGACCGTGAAGACTGTTAGCGAAACAAATGATGCCGGGGAGAACGCGCTAAACCCCAGATTAGCGATACGTGCTGCAAACGGTTGCCAGATCTATCTTGTCTGTCTCCCATCTTCTCCCATGAATTTTCAAATTTAAAAGTTTCATATCGCTGCGCTTGTAATGCCACTGCTTCTTGTGAACACTCGAGACCCGGACACATCGTAGGACAGATGACAGTCTTCATACACGCATTAACATTTGACAATACGACGCCATTTTCATTGACTTCAATCCTATTCATTTACAAAGACGAATTTAAGTTTAATTGTTTCTGTGAATTTCTACATTCTTAACGAGGGTAAACTTTACTTTACTGGACTCAAAATTAGTACCTTTTCCCTACGAATTATGATGTATTTGGTATGTAATCCTGTAGATTTGTACCCGACGCGGATGCAGATCGAAGTTTTGATTCTCTAGAATCAATAGTTAAGAAGCTATGGTCGCTTAAAGTTGAGCATTTTTGACAGGCAAGGACGCCGTCAAAAACTGGAATTATGCTCAACTTTAAGCGACCATAACTCCTCAACTATTGGTCCTAGAGGTTCGAAACTTCAATACATCATAATTCGTAGGAGAAAGGCACAAATTTTGAGTCCGGTAAAGTAAAGAGCATTCCTCGAAAATTAAAATTAATTCTAATTATTTCTAAAATATTTGCGGAATACTTTATGCGCAGACATTTCCGAAGGGGGTGTCGATAATCGAGGGTTCGGGGGCGAATGGCGTCGATAATGGGGCGGCAGAAAGTGCGAATCGCGGGGGTGCGTTTTCGCCTAATGCGTCTCGCGTGTGGGCCGCGTTATGGCGAGAAACGTCTGGCGAAAATATCGCGGCCGCGTGCATGCCGGCGACACCGATTGCCCATTGACGGGAAAGACGGTGGAAAGCGGTTTTCTTGCCGCTCCTCCCGGCAACCTATCCGGGAAAAAGCTTTCTTGCTTCCTTTCGATGTCACGGAAAAACGCGCGTCGTACCGATACGTCCCGTCGACGTTCAGCGCGACGAACGCAGTCGAATGCAATCGCTGCAACGATGCATCGCGGAGAAAAGTGCGGCTGTGGCGCAACAATGGAATCACCCGACGAGCAGAAACACCTTTTTCGTCGGGTAAGAAAGTGTGATGGATCATACACGCACCGAAGATCTTCGACAGATTTTTGTTCCTTTGACTCTTCTTCTTTTTTCTTTTTATAACACTTTCAGTGCCTTGCCAGCTGTCTCGAAATTGTTATAAAGCCAGAATCATTGACCGAAGTTCTTAATTTTATATTTAGGACTGGCTAAAGAGTCTTTCTATGTGAAAATCATTCGCATGCCTTTTACGGTGAACGCAGAAAAAATTCCAGAATGAAATATCTCAAGATTTCTTCAAATTAAAGGTTAGAGTTTCTGTTAAAAATTGAATTTCTCAAAGCATGAGAGGGATGAGAGAAGGCACAATCTATAAGCATTGTTTCCTGGGTATCGAAATGCAAAATTGGTGCCGGCCAGTGTTATTTATCGCCACGAAACTGGACGCGTTCGCGGTTCTTTACTTTCCTTTCCTCTGTTTTCTCCTCCACTCTCTCGCTCTCTCTCCCTATTCATCTCTATTCACAGGGCATAACAAAGAGGCGTCGCGGTGCCGTCAAAACCCGACCACGCGACGGTGAATCGAATGCATGTGTATCGAGCGAACAAGAAACGAAAGAGCCTTTCGGAACGCCGGTTACGAAAATGGATGAGCCGACAGAAGCGCGGCTTTTTAACCGACGTCGGACAACGTCGACGAGTCGATAACCATTATTTACGCGACCACGATTGTTCAACCCCTCCTGCCGATGTTTATTTATTCATTTATTTGCTTACGGGCAAATGAACTCTTCGGTGTGCGCGAAATGCACGAGAACGTTATCGACGTTATTCGAACGAAAGCTTCAGCTTCTACGTAACTGTTCAATGTGAATTTTTCAGTCTTTCAGGACAGCCGAATTTGATAAAAACGTGCATCTAATGGGAACCTGTGCAAACTTTCCCGCCGGTGCTTTACATATTTGATGATTTTTTCGACTTTTCTATTCAACAAAAATGAGGAATAAGTTCGATGCAAAACCATTGCAACACCGCAAGGCGATTTTAAGTTTCGAGACAGTTTTTAGAACCCGTCCTCGTAAAAATTTTTTAACGCTCGTGGACTTAAATAAGATACGGAGGATGGTTTTGGTTTTGGTATGGTTTTGGATGGTGGAGGATCACTTTTTGCAGGCACCATCGTCGATTTTGTTCTAAATGAAATATGTTGTAGTCCATGTGAAATTAGAGGGGGTTTAAGTCATCATTTTGCCGGTTTCGAATTTTTTTTAGAAATGGCAGGCCTTCAAAGTTTTCAATTTTTGCTAATTTCGGCGAAAACGTGCCTCACTTACGAATTTTTATCTCGGGAACTATTTGTCCGATTGAGCTACATTTTTTTTCTTTTGTTCGAAAAGGATTGGGCTATTACAAAATCATTTTTTCAACCTAGACAATCAACTTTATAATTGTCGAAAAATTTAAACATATTCTTTTTTAACGATGATGGGGCTCAGTGATTTAAATTTTGGAAAAAATGGTAGTATTCCTTGAATTTTCCTGTTTAAAATGAACCCCCCCCCCCTAATTTCACATGGACTGCAACATATTTCATTTAGAACAAGATCGACGATGGTGCCTGCAAAAAGTGATCGATTTAGCATGGAATGACCCTTTAAATAAATCAGAAGATTGTGTTAAAAAGTCTCATTCGATTTTCAAGGGATTCTTCGATTGAATTTTAGAACGTATCCACGGTGGAATTTTCTAAATTTTCCAGGGTTTAAATTAAAGGTGAAAGATCTCCCTTCATAGGCTATTTATCGCCAGGAGAACTCGAAACCTAGCTTTAGAAATGCGCCCGGGCAACGTGTGCATTTATTTCTTGATTTACGACACGATCTGCAGTCAAGATCAGACCACCGCCTATTCAAACCTGGAGAGCCCTCGAAGAAATGATTACGCTATATTTTATCAGAAAATGAATCTTTCAAACTGTTCTCATACGATCTTGAAGACACTATCCATCGGGCATTGAAATGAGACCAGAAGAAATATTCTACAACGTTTTTCCATAAAGTTAGAATACTTTGAACCGGGACGATTTTTGAACGAAAAATTCAGTGGTCCTTCAGTGTAGCCAGCGTAATTACAAAGCCGTCATTCTAATACAACTATAAAAAGAGAGAAGCATAAATCATGGTGGGCGTCTTCTTATCCGAAGCAATCTCAGCGGGAACATAATCAGCATCCACGCAAGAACGTAACTCTGCGAGCACCAGCTGAAAGCTAGTTAGGAATCGCGAGAGATATTTGCGGCAAAGGGATCTTGTGCGACAAACATTTGCGATAAAGAAAGTACAAGAACCGCAGTGCTAACGACGAGTCGATGCAGGCAAAGAGAAAAGGGAACGAGGGCGGTGCAGAACAGAACAGAACAGGTCAGAACAGAGAAAGAAATTGCCACTCCTACTGCCGCGAAAGAGAGAGAGAGAGCGAGAGAGTAAGGGGATGTGGAAGAGCGAGAGGAAAAAAGATTTACAAGATCCCGAAGTGGATCAGGTTGGGAACGGGGCAGAAGAGGGATCGCGAGGGGCAGAAATACGTCGTCGGATGAGACAAAGGTCGGAGAGGCGGAATAAAGCGTGTGTACGTTCGCAAACAGGTTCCTTAATAAGAGGAACAAATCAGGTTATAAACAGGAGGGAAGACAAAGAGAAGAAACGAAACGCCGTTACAAGAGTACCGGAAATGGAAGGATCGCGCGAGGATCCTGGCCGCGCGCATATCATCGAGCGCCGAGCACGGTCGAGCGGAAATGGATGTTCGCGAATATGACGGCCGCGCCCCAAGTCAACTCAATACTATATCCAGCTAACACGGTAAACGTATAACACCGGAGTACCTCGGTTTCCCGTGTACGCTGCCCTAGAGAGCCCTGTATCCTATTATACAGTCTCCGAGTTAATAGACTCGGACTTGCGAGTCCTCTAGCTCCTCTTTCCCCACCCCTTCCCATCTTCTTCGGCTTTTCACAGCCGCGGCGAATACGTCAAATCTAAAACGAAGTAAATATATGTAGGTAATTTAAAACCACGTGTCAAGTATAACATTTCATACATCCGTGTTTAAAATTTTACTAGCGCCGATAATATCAAGAATTAAACGATCGAATCGTGCCAGAAATTCCGAAATTTCTTGAGACAGAGAATAGAAAGATATGAGCAATAGATGCGGGCACATTTCTGCGAGCATCTCGGCTCCAGCAGCCGCATCATTTTGCGCGCGGCCGCTTCCATCCGATTCGATCGGTTTAGCCGGCGATAGGCGTGGTAGTCGGCCAATGGAGACCGACGGCCGACGGTGTCCCGCGTTTCACATAATATTGCATTATTGTCGCGACGCATTTCGGCTGGAAGCGTTTGCGAGCGTGCGTGCTAACGGAATGTACGAGCGACACCTGTTCTCCCAGGTAAATCCGATTCCCCGCGCGGTCAGCAATATTCATTAGCCCGCGATTGGATAGAACAGCCCTGGCGCGCGCTTACCTCCTAGCTCTAACTCCTCTGGCTCCGTAGCTCCAGCTTTGGCTCTATGGTTCTGACGGCATGGGTCACGAGACGAACCCTCCTCGCCCCTTCCATCACGGCAAATCGGATATATAGACGTGGTCGTCCGTCGACGTAATCACGATCTCGTCGGATTGAACGTGTTGAGTGTCTTGGACAATGTCCGTCTCATCGACGGACCCTCTCCCACACCCCACCCCGATGCTCACACGCGGCGTCGGGTCGTTCTACTTCCGACGCGACTTTACGACGCGCGTTAACATGCGCCATGGGAATTCCGCGCCATGGAATTTTCAATTTAAACCGGAATTTCAGGGGGCTAGTCCACTGGCCGACTAAGGCCACTGAAAGTTTATTACTGGCCCTAACTGGGCTCCCGCCGGATACCTCCAGCTCGCCCCGAGTTAGCTGTACTGGGTGGCTCTGAAACGTATATTTCACGAGAAACATATACAATCCTGTAGTCCTGCCCCTTATGTTCCCACCGAAATTCTTTGCTGATGAAGTGCAGACCCTTCGCCGAGGAGTAAGGACACTCTGATTCCAATTCAGACTATGTTCCAGTGGAAATGGACTCGCCTATGTTCGAGGCACCTCGATCACTTCGAATATCATCTGTGTTATGCATTGCATGAAAAAGTATATGATATACAGGATCGAAGATTCCGGTTCTCCGCAGTTCACGCCGTTTGAACTTTTCGCCGTGGGATTTATTGTCGCGAATCCAGACTCGATAAAGATCCGTTCTTCCCGCAATTGTATATTAACTGGAACGGTGGCGCGGTCGCTTTTCAGCGGACGTTATCGCGTAACTCCCACCGGCTAGCCGAAACGACATAATATACTGGCGAAATTGCTTGCACGAGCGTCGAATCTGTAGCTATTATTCCGCTCGCGTATTTCGTCGAATTAACATCGCGTTCCGGGTGGCCGAGGAACATCGGAAACTGCGGCGCGAGGAAAATTCGCCGCGGAAAACCGCGACAACGTTCCCGGCGGTCGTTCGCGAACGTTTCCCAGCATTCCGGATCGATCAAAAGTGACGTCGGCCCGTCCCCCATTTCTACTTAATCTTATTTCGTATTAATCTTATTCGTACTGAATGTTATTTCTATCTAATTTCAATTCTACCGCATCTCACGATCTACTTAATTTCTCGTTTCATGTCGAATTGGCGCAATGCTAAAAACTCGAGAGACGAATAATTAATCTTGTAAATTCCTTCATTGAGAATGGAAATTGAAGATAAGACAAGCTTAGAATGAGATTATTCATACCAGTTACAACTGGTAAAACAATCTGCAAGGCATGGGAAAGTACCCTGCTGTAGACGTTAGAAGAATTTAAGAATTAACACGTTTTCATTTAGCTACCGTTTCTTACCGATTTGGACGATTTTGATAATGCATAAAAATTAACTGTCTAACGACGAATAATAATCCCACAAGAATATATTAATGCTTGAAGAATATTTTATTATTCTCGCTGTTTCCAGGTACAAGTAGAACAGACAGGTTTTGGTCACACGCGTTAGATCAATCCTACCCAGTCAGTATCACTTGGATTTGATGAATTCTTAGAACCGATCCCCTTGAAAACATAAAAGCTTGGACACATTGTCGAACAATAATCCCACAAGAATATATTACATAATGCAAGAAGAATATTTAATTCCTGGAACCCGATTGAGAAATTATTCTCCCTGTTTCCAAGTATAATAAGTAAGTAGAACAGACAGGCTATGGTCAGACGCGTTAGATTAATCCTATTCAGTCAGTATCTTTTGGATTTGATGAATTTTTACAACCGATTCCTTTGAAAATATTTTTACCAAAAGCCTATGGAGATACAATATTCTACAAAAGCTTGGAAACATTATCTAACAATAATCCCACAAGAATATATTACACAATGCTAGAAGAATATTTAATTCTTGGAACCAGATTGAAATTATTCTGGCTCTTTCCAAGTACAATAAGTAAGTAGAACAGACAGGCTACGGTCAGACGCGTTAGATTAATCCTACTCAGTCAGTATCACTTGGATTTGATGAATTTTTACAACCGATTCCTTTGAAAACATTTTTACGAAAAGCCTATGAAGATACAATATTCTACAAAAGCTTGGAAACATTATCTAACAATAATCCCACAAGAATATATTACACAATGCTAGAAGAATATTTAATTCTTGGAACCAGATTGAAATTGTTCTGGCTCTTTCCAAGTACAATAAGTAAGTAGAACAGACAGGCTACGGTCAGACGCGTTAGATCAATCCTACTCAGTCAGTATCACTTGGATTTGATGAATTTTTACAACCGATTCCTTTGAAAATATTTTTACGAAAAGCCTATGAAGATACAATATTCTACAAAAGCTTGGAAACATTATCTAACAATAATTCCACAAGAAATTATTAGATAATGCAAATCCTTTTAAAGATTCTCGTTCTTGAAGCGGAATTCCAAGAGATTAGCGGGATGCAATAAGTGCAGAAAATCCTAGACAAACATCTAGCCACAATTGAGGGAACAAATGCTCCCAAGGGCTTGTCTGGACGCTAGCGAAGTAACCGGCGTGCTCGAAAATAGTAATTTAGCGTAAGACAAGGTGTCCAGCGGTGACCGTATTCTCGAGAGTAACGAGATCGAAGGAATCTGTTGTTTCGGAGCAGGAGGATCTCGATGGCTCGTATCTCACCCGAGGTTTTTCGGCGGCGGCAGCTCGCGACTGGGATTTGTCAGGATGAAATGCGCCGGACAATAGCGTGATTACTGGCAGGAAAGTTCTGTCGTCGCAACTAATGGGTTCGGTAACACGATCCGATCGAGTTGCTGGCGTTGCAACGCGCCGCAACGGGTCCGCTCGTCATTGTTTCCCCTTGGAAAACGAATCGCTGAACACGTAAACATTCCCCGGTCCCGCGTGTCCTAACTGCGGGGATATTTTCTGACGAACGACCGGCGTAATCAAACGGGACAATGGAGAAGATGACGCTGCCGCGACCCGGTTTTCCTGGCGATTCCAAAATCGTTATCGGCTGTTGTCACTCGATCACCGACCGTTACACGCTCGAACCCCGTTTCTCCTGCCGTGAATTGAATCTTTCAAGTTTCATATTTTCACCAAATTTTCCTGCACACCGATCGATAACCCCTCGAGCCTTTCAAATAATTAAAATAGAATAATTGATGCAATTAAAAAGTGAGGAAGCTTCTATGGAGAAAATTTTAGTGAAATTAAAATAATTTGATGGTAAATGTTAATCTTGGAGGGCATGAATTTTAAAATATAGTTAATTCGTATTATTATGCAATTGAATTTTATTGAGGCAATTTTTAAATATATTAATTTTTTTATATACAGAAATTGTATAATAAAAGACACAAACGAGTGATTTAAATTCAGTTTGTAACCAACTTTGCGAAGTTGTGGTAAATTCCAGGTGGAAAATACTGGAGAATCTGGGAGGTATGTCACTAATGGAGATGACGCGATTGAATTGCAGCAAAAAGAACAGTGAATGAAACGGATCAAACGGAACGAATTCTATGGAAGGCTGACGGGGCAAACAAACAATCTGGAAACCAGTAATGGGCAATAGTTCTATATTAACGTAATCCGTCAAGCGTTTAAAGTACGTGGATTAGCAGTAACAATTAGTGGCGGGACAGATTTAATGACATGCTCATTAATACCAATGCATCAATCCGTGGCTATTATGCTATGCTATTATATAGGTATCGAATAATACGTCGTATTCCTATTGGTCGAATCCGTTTGATAATATGTATCTCGCGTCGTATCGGCGCAGCACGATCGAGACACTAGAGGAGATATACACAACATACGAAACAGATTATAGCGATATATATATATATATATAACTTCCAAAGTATGCGTTACACGAAAAAGTTTTGTATACAGAAGTTGCATGGTCTGAAGGGATACATTATGTAGTGTATTTATTGTTTTTACAGGTGGACGCGTAAAGGACATGTGAAGGTCAACTTCATTTTTTAAATTGAATGAGGTATTTTTTAATACGTCAATCGATTCAGCTGGACATTCGTTATAAAAAAGTACGAACCTATGTATGTCGAAAAGTTAGTAGTTCAGGAGATATTTCAATTTAAATAACTCTAAAATACTATTACTGTCGTACTAAGACGTTACACAAATAAGTAAACACTATATATATTCATATATATCATTTCAAGCGACATTTTCAAAAATGTTGACAAAATTCGTTGGAAAATGTCGCTTGAAATGGTCTCAGGAACCATCCCCTTTCGGGATTTTTACGAATTTTGGGACACCCTGTATATGTATAGACAAACAGTACACTGTAAATATTTCAGCCTCATCAATCGCGAAGAACGGAAACTAAATGGAAATTGACTTCTTCAATAATGAGTTCCTAATAATTTGATAAGGTTGAAAATAATGTATACGTCAATTCTTTTCAATTCTTCTATCATAGTAATTATTAGGCTGCGGATCTTCAAAAATAAAACTAAAAATATTCTACATACAAAAATAACCTTGGACTACCTCAAGGTCATTTCAAGGATGTATGCTGAACGTGTCTTTTCTGCACTTTCATAATATCAAGACCTTTAAATAATCATGATAAAATGAAAATGACAATTTTTATATTTCTGATACTTCCCGAGACAAAATGGCGGTGCAGTTCCTAGTCGAAGAGGGTGGCAGACGTCACGAGAAGGGTGGGAAGGGAGGAAAAGAGTATAGGAGGTTAGACAACGGCGGAATCTTACGTAACACCCCTGCGGGACCATCGTCAACGGCATCGTGCACCCGTGGGGATATTTCATGCTTGTTACGGGAAATAATTAGTGACGGCAAGCAGCCGAGCAATGTACCGTCCCACGTCGCCGTTACGGAACAAATTTGCTGGCGCTGCGAGCGCAGCGGCGCGATGCAACACGATGCAAGGCTGTTCGTTGCACCTTCCGATAAAGGTTTGAGCGAATACTTCCTTCTCCTGTTGGAATTTTATACTTGAACACTCTACGTCCCGCGGGAACAGCCTGCTTCAACACTTTGGCCAAAGGCAATTGAAGAAAAAATTAATTCATCTCTATATAATAAAAATGAAATGCTGTTCGTTGGTCACGGGAGAACGAGAGAACGGCTGGACCGATTTGACTAATTTTTTTTTTTAAATGTTCGTTGTGGTCCGAATCATGTTTTTAGATTTAAAAAAATTGGATAAGTTTCACGGAAAATGGAAAATTCGGGAAGAACTAAAAGTGCTTTTAGAATTATATTTCAATACAACAAAAAAACGAACGTCCTAGCTTTTAATCAATATTTTAATAGAAATTTACATTATCGATGTCTGTTAAAATAAAATGCGTGCCACTAACCCTCTCGCGAGCTCGCAAAGCGAGCGAGCAACAACTCCCCTCTAGTCCATTCATAAAAATCCTCACGCTCTTCACTTCTCCAATTTTTGTTCCGTTGAATAAATTTTTCGGAAATTGTTAAAATGTTCCAAGCAAAGTGCGAACCAACAACGATCCCTCTCCGCGAATTACCGACCGTCTGTGCATCCCTGTACAAACGTGGGTGGGTAAAAAGAAGAGGAAATTAGACGTCGACCGAGGGAACACGATAAAGTAATTCTCATCGGACCGCAAAAAAAACGTGGCCCGCTCTCTCTCTCTCTATCTCTCTCCTCTCTGTCTAAAACGTCGTAGACGAAGATTTACCGTCTCCGAGGTTTTTACTCGGTGGACGAAATTCAAAAAGTTAGAAACGGCTGCAGGGGCGTGGGATCGAATCGGACCTCTGGATAGATTTATTTCGCCAACAGGTGGATTAAATCGCACTAAATCTTCGAGTCGCTGCCGGCCAGAATTAGGTCACGGAACAAATTACCGGAGTGCATTAGGTGTCATTCTCGGGGCTCGTTCCCGGTCGAACTAAATTCGAATAAGTTGGGGGTTCGCCGGGTGCTACGGTATTTATGATTTTTCGATCGTTGGAGTTCGCTTTGTGTAATTGTGGATGGGGTTTGAAGCTTCGTTCCGCTGGGTTCGAGTTTGTTTAGTTTACGGTTCTCTAAAGTGTGCTGCTATCATCAATTTCGTAGAGAACGGACTGCTCGTGCTTTCATATTAAATCGGTCACTTGGTGTGTTGCTCAAAATGATACATAAATATAAATTAGATACTCCCTCTGTCCCATAATAATAGGAGTAAGTAGGGTTGGGATCAAGTACCTCGCAAACAGTTTCGAACATCGATTGATTGAATTCGAACTCTCTATAAGTACTTCGAAAAGCAGAAATAGTACTCCTAAGTATACTCGAACCTATGCCAGACAGTTTCGTAACTTTTACAAGTACTTTGGTAAACGGAAATAATACTTGCAAGTATGTTCGAATCTTGGTCGAACAGATTCGAAACTTTTATGAATGTCGCACCGGAAATTCTCTGATTTTTCTAATCATTATTTCTTTTACCTTGAAAATCAATTATGTTGTCGTCTAATACATAATTTAATTCAACATGTATAACTATAATTTCATGATATATCGGAAATATTACGAATTTAATAAAGAAAGTACTTAAAACCTACTATGCAGTTCTGATTTCCAAGATTCGAGGACTACTTGTGAAAGATTCGATTCTCCTTTCAACATCGAAGTACTTATAAGTATCTTTTCGGAACTTGCAAGTACTCATTCCGAGGTACGATATCATAGTTTGTATAAAATGAATAGTTTTCAAATATAATACGATTATACGATTAAATATTTTTAACGAATTGTAACTATCATGCGCACAATAAACCACCCTGTATTTTTACGACTCCGTTTCTGCGCTGAAAACAGTAGACTGCATATAAACAACGACTGTTACATTATATCACTCTTTTCCACTAAGCACACAGTGCTACAGACATTCTTCAAAAATCCAGTAATTTATCAGCGATGACAATACGGGAAACATGTTTGCGGATAAGCTAAATTCACGGCGTTGTGTACCTTACGAGTTACCAGACGAGTACAACGTGGTTGTAGGCGCTCAACATTCGCGTCGCGTTTGAAAAATGTCGAAATAGAGATATAAAGCTGAAGAGAGACGAGAGAACGCTTATTATCTCATATGGAATAATAAATCCATTAAATCGCATTATTGCTTGCTCTAACAGATTTTACAACAATATCGATTTTTTTAATGGCACGTTACAGGCATTCAAAACAAAATTGCGCAATACTATTCGTTAATCATACCTGTACTTGTTTAGTTTCGCGCGGTCCATTTTTATGTAAATTTTAATTAAGACTTAGGTTAAGACTTTTTTTGTTTCTTTTTTTGTCATGTCTTCTTTCTGTTTTTATCAGTTATACTGTAAAAACTGTATACATTTTTATAAAAGGACCTCGGTCCGTATATAATAATAATAATAATAATAATAAAAACTCGCAGTACGAGAAAGAGAGACAGAGAAAATCCCTCTCCTTTTCGTCCTCTCTCGCACATTTTCCGCAGTCGCCAAACCCTAATTGTCTAGGGTTGCGTCGATCAAGGCGAGCGGAATCGAACAAGGTCGTCCGTGTATTTTCGAAACGGCTGAAAATTGGCGAGTATCTCGGAGACTTCGAAATTCGAGCGAATTGGTAATCGAGGCGAGCCAGCCAGCTCTCGGATATTGAATATTCAATTTTCTGCGAAGGATGTTTGTTTCGGTGGCAACCGCAGCATGCGCTCTCGCTTGGATTTTTAAAAATATTCCCCCAACCGGCCAGCTCAAGCGAACCAAAAGGATAAATATGGAGAACGGGGTAAATAGAAGCGTTGAAAGCATGTTAAATACATATAACGGCAACCTCGGGGACGGGAAAGAGGCGCGGGCAACGAACGGGGTTCATTCTCTTCTCTTCCCTTACACGTTTCGTTTAATTAATATTGTTGTCCGGTCCGCTCGTTAGCTGGATAAAGCTCGCTTAATTATACTCGCACAAAGGTTCGATGGCCTTGGAAAAATACAGCGTCGCCATTAGTAACCTATTCGGACGTTAAGACCGGATTAACGGCTCTCCTCCGAGCGGGATACATACTAGTTCAACATGGAGAAAGAAAGGACGGGACTGACAAACTAAGGAGAACTCGAAGAAACCGTGGAAAGTGTCGGCGAGTAGCTGAATCGTCTCTTTCGAGGAATCTGCCATAATTTCGCGATCAAGATCAATTGCTCTGAATCAGATAATCCAAGTGTGTGTTAATTAGCACGCATATAGCTATGATCGATATCAGGGAGAACGAAAAATATTGAATGCTTAAAACATTAGGAAAAACTATTGTTTAGTGCCGGAATATACAGTGAATATAAAAAATATTCGTACGCCCTTTAAAATAGAATAACTATTTTATAATTGTACCAAACGACCTGATTTTTTATAATCAATTAGAAGCATTGGTTCACGAAATGATATGCAAAGAAGATTTTCCAAAAATTATAATTTACAAGGTTGCATGCCAGAATAAAGAAGGCAGTTTTTAAAACTTCTTTATTTGGCTCCTTAATGAAAATTGAAAGTATGTGTTCTTGCACATCATCTCATA
Source organism: Lasioglossum oenotherae (assembly GCA_028455765.1). NCBI lineage: Eukaryota > Metazoa > Arthropoda > Insecta > Hymenoptera > Halictidae > Lasioglossum > Lasioglossum oenotherae. The sequence goes on along the minus strand of CM052299.1, from coordinate 2,246,133 downwards.
AACCAATGCATCTAATTGATTATTAAAAATTGAGGACGTTTGGTGCAATTATAAAACAGTTATTTTATTTTAAAGGGCGTACGAATACCGGCACCAAACAATATTTTTTCCTAACGTTTTAAACATTCAATATTTTTCGTTTTGCCCAGAATTGAAAATGAATTTTACCGCTAACTTCTCAATTTTATTCTGATTTGCTAGTCGAAGTATTGAAGATGCAAACAAAAATATGGGAAATATACCTCGCTCGTGACCTGTGCAGTTTTTCCAAAATGTCTGCAGAGCGTACACAGCTGGTGTATTGACACAGGCGCTAAGCCTTTGTTCTGCGACTGTGCTCTGTGTTCGTGGCTCATTCATATTCAACGATTGTACAGGAAACAAGAAAGAGCAAGTCTCGCCACTTTCAAGAGAGCGCAAGGCAACGGGCCCGGCACACGATATCGTCGCCATTTCCAAACCAGCCATCACCGTCTGGCTCGCTATAGTTCCGCGATGCGCGTAGATCCGCGGGTCTACTTTGCTTCTCCCCCTATCATTCTTCTTTCCTCGAGTATTGTTCGCGATTCTAGAAACCGTTGCGTCGCGGTTTACGATAGGCCTTCGAACCAAAGCGCCGAGTCGTTTCAGTGGCGATTCCACGACGACGTTGTGCCATGGCGAACAGCTGAATGGCAAATGGCCCGGGAGCTGAACTGCAACGAGTACGATACCCTGAGGATCTTAACTCGCGCAGTTCTCGTCTCGTCTCGTCCGACGATGCACCAGATCCTCGATCTACAAAAGCAGGAATGATGAGCCGAGTCCTCGTGCATTTATGACGGGAAAAACTGTTCTAGGGTTATTTATAGGGTCAACGCCATAATATGGTAGGTCGTTGGTTTCGTCTTAACGTCAGCTTCGACGTTCTGAGATTAAAAGTGGGTGTCGAGATTTAAAAAATTACAATGATCTTGATTTTTCGTTGAAAAATTTTTTCTTCTAAATTTTATACATTGAAGTTTTTTGTGCAGGCTGTTAATTTTCACTCGGACACCTGAATTATTAGGTGAAGTAAAAAGTTCTGAGCGTTTTTCGCATTATAAATAAAGTGAAAAACGCTCAGAACTTTTTACTTCACCTAATATTTCCGCTACAATTACAAGTAAGAAAAAATAACTGAATAGGATGTATGTACATGGTTTTAAGGCGTGCATCAGATGGTAAAAAAAATTCTTTGACTCTCATTTTAACGGTTTTTCAACATCACCGTTTTTTTTTTTGCATATTAACATGTGTTTTTCATAATGCTCAACGACCTACACACCATGACCTTGAAGGCGAAACAATCTGTTTCAGTTTGAAGAATACAAAAGTAACAAAACGAGAACGGTTATATCACTTTATTTATTAAAACCATTTACATCCTATTTAGTTATTTTTTCTTACTTCTAATAGCAGCGGAAATAATTTAGGTGTTCGAGTTAAAATTAACACCCTGTACATTAAGTTTAAGGTCTAAATACTGATTCAGTTTTGTTCGAAACATTCTTCTGTTGGGTTATCGGAAGGGGCTGACTAATTGGGTGTTTGCCTCCGGAACGTATAAAAGTGATCATTCAGTATCACAATATATTTTTTACGTATATTTACAATCTTGTGGATGTGTAATGTTCAATAAGTTTAGCTACGTAGGAATTAAATAACGTATTGAGTAGATTATTTGAATTATTTTGAATACCGATTTCGGTGGCACTAATATCGAGATCGGTAAACGGTTCTCCGGAAAAGTTTACGAGGCCATTTCTCCCGGAACCGTCCATCCGTTTCGTTCTCCATTTCTCGGTCGCGTCGTTGAAAATAATTGCGACGCGCACTTCGAGGGGGAGCACGCTTCAACTTCGATTGCCACTCGTAGTTTTCGTTCTCGAGACTGAATCGAGATATAAATAATCGCGGTCGCGGCGAATTTTATTCACGACCGGCTTCCTGATTGTTACTGGCTCGAACAGTGCACGAAGAACAGTATCTCTACGGAGCAGATGCACGAAATTATTTTCTGGGATCAATCAAACGGAATGCTCTGAACAATGCCCTTGGAAATCGTGGAATTCTCTGACGATACCGTATGTGGTACTGGAAGAAAATATGTTTTCACAACTTCAGTTTAATGAACTTCCACATTACATGTTCACAATGTACATATCTACGCATTGCATGTTTACAATGTAAGTTTACACTGTACGTATACATTGTATATCACATTGTGTCAACCGAGCGAGTCGTTGCCCTCGTACCGAAAACATCACGTTAGCCACTGCAAACAGTCGAGGACCGGGGGAATGAACTGACAAGTAAACCTAGGCCAGTGTCATCGCCCGTACCCTGACTAGGTCACGAAAAAACCCATGCGGGTGTGCCGATACGCACCTGTGTGTACGACGATAAAGCCAGGCCGCAGAGGACGCGGAATGTCTTTTGTCCAAAAACGCAACGATACGAAATACGAACTCGATCACGACTTACGGCTACGACGCACGGCTAACGATTACGATTTACGGCTAACGATTACGATTTACGGCTTACGATTAAGAATCGGTGAATACGGATACGTTTTGTATTATACTTGTACTGTCTATCTTTGTTATTTCTGTCGTGTTGTTCTAAATAAAGGACAGATATTTAATTCTCAACGATCTTGTTCCTACACAATTAGAAGCATTGGTTCACTTCCATTCATAACTGTTACGAGTGATCGAAATAAGCTTCTCTCATCGATAACTGCTTTGAGCAATCGAAACAGTGTTTCTTCATTGATAACAGTTATCGAGAAGGATCCAATTTTTTGGACACTAATAACTGTTACTTGTAACCAAAAAGTATAAAAATTAATACTTTTCGATCATTTTGTTCTTCGAACTTTTTTCTTTATATTTTGTGTAGATTATCTTAAATTTCAATAATAATCAACTTTTTATTAATGATTTTTATCGTAGAAAATTTTAGAAAAATTGTTAATTTTGGTCTCTGAGAGTTACAATAGAATGTGATCGAAATCCAGCCTATGTGGAAACAACCAATCCTCGGTCGCGCATAGCTTGCCTAACTCTCGGCACGTAACAGTACATACACGGTCTGTCCCGAAAGTAATGTGACCACATTTTTTTTTTTTATCTATTGAATGTATATAGAGTGCCTTTAATTGAGACCTTTAATTTTTTCCAGCGCGATTTCCATGCTTCGTATGCTCTCTGGAAGGAGTTACAATTTGGAGCTTCTCGTAGTACCCTCGTCAAAGCCTCGTCGAGCACTTCCAACCAAAACTTTTCCGTAGATTACGGGGAAAACAGTAAACGGTACTTCTTAGTTGGATCACAACATTTCCTCAACCCCCGTACAGTCTTGACTTGTCTCCCGTCGACTTCTTCTTTCCAAAAATTAAAAATGTACTAAAAGGATGCCATTTTGAAAGCGTGGAACGCGTCAAAGAGACTGTGACGAGGGTACTACGAGAGGTTCCAGATGACGCCTTCTCCAGGGAGCATACGAAGCATGTAAATCGCGCTGGAAAAAATGTATCGACGCCCAAGGATCCTACTTTGAAGAAATTAAAAGGTTTGTACCCATAGGTTTAATAGACTGTTTTAAAAAAATGTGGTCGCATTACTTTCCGGACAGACCCTGTATATATTAGTATATATATATATATATATATATATATATATATATATATATATTTAAAATATATTTGTCAATATATTTTAAAATCTGTATATATATTTATAAATAAAGCGGAAAACGCTCAGAACTTTTTACTTCGCCTAATATGTATACACAATGTATATTATGTATTGTATTGTATATGTATATGCAATGTATATTATGCATTGTATTATACATTTATATCGTACATATATATTGTACATATCATACATTGTATTATACTTAAGTGCCCATCGCTGAAACTGACGTTCCAGAATTGCAGCGTACGACTCCGACTGATTTTTTCGTCCCGTATGTGGCAGTGAGATTTTCGGGGAGGAAAAATTATAATCCCGAATTTGTTCGGTATTCTTTATGCAAATAGCGTCCCGCGGAACGGCGGTAGAAGCGTCGGAAACCTGCGAAACGGCGAAAGGCGATGGCGCGTGCAGAACGAGCCGCGGAGCCTGCATTTTGCGGTTGCCTCTCATATGCAATCACTGACGCACCACGCCCTTCCAGAAAATGCAGCTTGTCGCCGTGCCTCGGCGAATTTCGCCGGCTGCCACGGGTGTACACCGCGCTACTCCACCCACCTCTCCAATTCTTCTACCTTTCCCTTGTTTGCGACAATTTCCCGGCAGTCGACGCATGACAAAAATTACGGCTGCGCAATATCGAGGAAGTCTGTGCAGTTTTTAATTAATCTGCACCCTCGCCTATTCTTTTTTCTCCCTGCCTGGCTGGTCATGGAGAGGATAGTCCCGCGATTCGAAGGTTTCGGAAATCGAAACTTTTCGCTGCTGTTTCGGTATCGGGAAAATATAATCCCGGAGAATTATAGACAAATTGGAAGTATCCGTGTCCCCGCTGGCTTCGGGGCAGAGAGCTCGGCCTTCTCGTATACTTTACGACACAGCTTGAAACTTTAAATGTGCACTTCTCAGAACGACGTTAGTCGGATTGGTTGTTACGGTACCTCGGAAACCAATCATCCGGCTGGCTTGAAACTTGCCGGATGTCTCCTGCGGACGTGCAATTATCGTCCGTGATTATACCGGATCGCGGTGCGAGCAAAATTCGACGAGGCAAATCCGCCAAACAGCGAATTATTTTCCCTCTAACACCATTGTCTCTTATTTCTCAGCTATTCTTGCTTGTCAGTGTCGCCAGATCAACACGTGCCTCTCGCTCTACATTCCCCTCCTACGACGCTAGTCCCCCACGCTTTCGCCACGTAACTGTATTCCCCTCGATTCGAGTCGCCATGTCTGTTCTACGTGTTTACGGTAACTGCAAACGCAATTGAAAAAGCAATTGTTTTTAAAAACCGACTACAATAGCTCGACAGTGTACACACGAACAACAAACACATGCAATGATATATCAACAAAATGGAACGAGTTTAATCGCATCTTTTAAAACGTTGTACTGCGCAGTCATTGTTTTTCTGCGCGTTACATCCGGAAAATAGTTGGCACTTTTATTTGTGAAAACTGCAGCGAAGTGTAGCGTTCGGAGTGCGTGATTCGCTTATCGAGGCACTGGCGGAAGAGCATGGTTCGCCTGGATCGTAGTTCTGGTCGTTTTCGGAATCGCTATACTGTCTTTTTGCGGAGGACGTGCACGCGAGCGCGCAACCACCGCGACAACAGCGAAATAACGACGGGGACGTTTCCACGTTTTTGCGAATTATCGGCGTCGTTGCTCGACAAATATGTGAAAACGCGTTAAGCGAACCTGCCAGGCTGCCTGCCTGCCGGAGATACGGAAACCGCGCGCGGTTTTACGAGTGACTTTATTCCCATATACTTCCGCGGCTGCAGCGAAAAGAATCCGGTACAAGTCGTTGCGACACGATAACTTTTTCCTCTCGCCCCTCTCTCTCTCTCTTTCTCTCTCTCTTTTGCGGCGCCCAGTCAAACGTTTTGCACGTTCCCGCTGGTCAACATTCTTTCTGCTGTTTCGGTCGAAACGTGCCTATCCACCGATTCCTGGTGTTTTATGCCGTTTAGAAGAAACCGCTGTTGTATCGCACATTTTCGCACCATTCGTTCTTCTCTCGGTACTGTGTGCCCGTTTTGGGATGGCGAGGTCGAAAATACAGGGTGTATAAGAAGTAATGGTCATCCGTCCCAGAGGTGATGTCTAGAAGATTGTTGTTGAAGTCGTTTTTTTACATCAACACCTTCCACTTATCGAGAAAAGAAAAAGTTTGAAAGATGCCATATGTCGAAAATAAATCGTTGAGCCGTTTATTTTGAAAGTGGCCTGTGGCCATTTTCGAGAACAATCAAGCTAGCAATTTTAATATTTACATTTCTACATTATCTTTTCATTCTGAAGCAAATTGTAACTTATATTTAAACTTATATTTAAAATCATAAAGGGCCCAAATAAAAAAGTTTTAACAGGTGCTTCTTTTATTTTTGCATGCAATTTTCTAAATTGTAATTTTTAGAAAATATTTTTTGCGCATCATTCAGTAAACCAATGCTTCTAATTGCTTGCGAAACATCAGGGGGGGTCGTTTGGTATAATTATAAAAAAGTTATTCTGTCTTAAAAGGGTGTGCGGAGACTTATTTTACTGAGTGTATACCATCTAAAATTTTCTATAATATATCAACGGATGAAAAAATGCGGTGTTTAAAATACTGAATTTATTCAGTAGAGATCCGAACATATTGAGAAGGACGGAATGAAATACGGATCGCGTGGCCGAAGCATGTCGTCGTCGCCGGCAGTTTAAAGGAAGGAAAAAAAGAAATATTACGAATAATAATATATGGTATTGAATCAAATACTATTTTCAATCATTTCATGATAGACATAATTCAAATACATCACGATTTGCTTCTAAATTTCATACTATTGAAAAGAATACATTGATATTCATCGAAGTAAAAAAATTACAATAACACGCGTGTTATTGAAGTAACAATTCTTTTTTCTCAGTGTACAAAATACACCGCGCGAGTACTTAAGTGAAAATTCAGGGCGTGGGTAGTTAAAGGTTAAAATTGAAAAGAATCTCCAGATACGCTGAACATTCAGAAGGCGCTGGATAGTATTTGTGATTCGCGAGAACCGTGATCGTGCGAGTTCTTGGTCGCGTTGCGCCGCTCGCGGATCATTGGTAAACAAAGGGATATAACAGATCCGGTATGGCGTGGCAGGGCTTGATACCGAATTATATCGCGAGAGGCAATACGACAAGGATAATTGAATGGAATAATAGAGGCAGTCGAAACGATTTACTTGCGCTCGGTCTAAATCGACGCATTTGGCCCGGTCGTTTGTAGTTTGTTGGTATCGAGTCGGATGGCCGTTCGTCACATTGAAAACGCTCGATGCTCTAATTATATTACATCTACCGTGAAATACTGGACCGAGAGAGACAAAGAGAGAGTTGGAAGGATATTTCAACGATCGTGCGCGTATCTATAATGCTCGTTATCGGCGGCCCATTCGTTCTAACGATTATGGAAAACTATCTAGTACAGATAATCCCGGATCGCGGAATTGTTCGTCCTCTCCGAACGAAAGCAGCGCGGTGCGGCGGCCTCGCGATTCCATCGGGGTAAAAAGCTCGTTAATGATCCCGTTAATTTCCAGATATCGAGCACGGTCTGTACGCCCGTGTTTTATTAAGCTTATCTCGATCCCCTCCGATACACGACCCGAACAACAAAGCCTGACTCCGAAAAAATCGCATCGGTTTGTATCTCGATAACGTAACTCGATCAGCTCGCGTACGCAGCGGCAAGAAATTACTATTCCTTCCGGCCGCGTCCAATGAATATTTTAACGCCCCCATGAATACGTTACTTTCGCCTCTGCAGAGCTTATTTCCAACTTGTAATCGTTCAACGCTTGCCACGCTTGCTACGGTTAAACTGTTAAGAGAATGATCTCGACGATTTTCGGTCATTTATGGAGATTATTGCTGTGACTTCTCTTGCTCCAAGCTAACAGCTTCGAAAATTCGACTTGTTTTCCTCTCGAATATGCTCTGATCGAACTCGCCGAAATAACGATGTTACAGATTATTTATGTACTATGGTGCGACGGGATTTGCGTTTTTATCGAAACTTCGATTTATGCGACTCGCCAAATGTAACCGGCAAATCGATTTTCATCGGAGCTCGTTTAATACGTTATGAATTTGTACCGGTAATGCACCAACGATGTCAATATGTACTACCTCTTTTTATAATGCATTTTTTTCAGGCCAGGTAATTTTTTTTTTTTTGATCGAAAAGGTTTAAATAAACATTAAGCAAGATGATCGTAACTATGTTAATGATAAAATTGAGGCTTTCGAGCAAGTTTAGGGTAGCTACTTCCGAGAGGGTTAAATTATAAAATTTGGGGATGTCTTTTTGCAGAATATAAAAGGGAGAAAGCTTCGCGTTTTTAAAGGAATATACGCATCGCTCGCAGCATTGGATTCCGATTTTTCGGAAGCAAAAATGTTGCAAAACCGTGGAGTAATTCGTTAGTTTCGAAACCTCGTTTGCTGTGTGGAACACCGACTGCCGTCCGGTCTCGCTGTCAAAGATCGGAATGCCCGTGATTGGAAGTTAGTTTCATTTTACGAATAGGAATGTTCTAACTGAAACACTACCGGCGGATTTCAAAAAATTTTGATTATTGCCCTGTGTTAGAATCAACTTCAAACGTTTCCTAAAAATTTGTCTAGCAGAAATTCTCCCTTTTTAAAAAATAAATCGTGCAAGGTGTCAACGATCATTTTTGTCAGAATTGTTTCCAGCCCTCGTAACCGTGGCACATTTATTCGAAATATATTATTATAAATTCTCTCGTCACGGAAATGTGGATAAAAAGGTAAAAAAAAACATCGAGACAATTGAACGGTAGAAGTTGGGCATCTCGGCCGCCTGTTAACCGGAAGAATCGATCCGGGAAAAATTATTATTGGGAATGGTCGAGAAAGAAGGAGAGGGAGAGCTCGTTAATTGCGAAGGCACCCGGAGAAAATCGCGGTCCATTCAGAAACGATGCGCGCCTGGCCTCTCGTAAAAATTGCAACCCTCTTTTATCTCCTTTGACCTCCGCCCTCATCGGTCTTGTTCTTTGCGACGCAGTCTGTACCATAAAAGTCTTGGTCCCGGAGTGGATGGTGGTCGGCGAACAAAAACGAGAAAATAAGTAAACGGAGGAGTAAATGGAAGAGAGTGGCGTGCTTAGAATGGAGGGGGATCGCGATAAAAGTAAATAAAGCCGATAGCGTGTACGTCCTGTTGCGGATGCCGGCCAAGCGGAGGGCGTCTGAGGAATCGGCTAGGCGATGCGTTATTAGAAACCGCCCTTACCCCGTTGCATCCCGCTTTTCCGAGGGCTGCCACCTCCTCTTTTTCGTCTCCCGATGCTGTTTCTCTCCCTGGACGTTGTTACGTCGTCGGGTAACCACAATTTTTTCTGATCGGCTTATCGCGAAGTGGCTGATAATCTAACTGGCTCCTGGTACTTCTAGATGTTGTCGTCACCAGGCTTAGCAGATCTTTAAGGAACATGTAAATATCTTCTTCGTAAATTGCAGCTACCAGAGGCAGCTAGACATTTTCACATTATGGTTATCGAAGATTTTTTTTCAGAAAAACTATCGAATGCTTTGCAATGGAATTATACACACATATTTATTGGTATTCGAAGTAGAAGTGTAATTTTTCCAAGTAAAAATAATTGAAATTGCACGAGTGAATAATTCTTTGATAGAGGAAATTAAAGAGTGTTGTAGAAAGGAAATGAAACTTTTATTTTAATAGGATCAGAAAAATAGCTGGATCGTTGGGAAGAGGTTCCCTAATAACTTGAGCAAAATGTCCCGGACGTAAGTCAAGACCAGTTTACGCCACTTCAGGCACAAGAGCTAGGAAAACACTCGAAATTCGCACGCTGCAGTTCCTTATGTCAATTTCTAACCGCAGACGCGCAATTCAGGAAACGTGAAATTCAAATTCTTCGAAGACGAAAATGTTAGTCTAACAAAACCATCTTCGAAATGAAAGGAACGCTTTGTAGACTTTGATGTGTTGGTAAACTCTGGATGGGGAATGGAATAATGAAAATATTATGTCAGAACGTAAGAATTTTAGCGAGCGTCACGTCCTGCTTCAGCTCCCAGCGATTCATATTTGAGAGAGTCTCTTCAAATTTTCGATGTTAAATTCCTAAAGGGTTCTCTCGGGTCTTACCTCCATTAACTCTTGCAGGGGAATTGGGTCAATTCGACCTAGGACCAGTCACAAATTCTTTTTCCCTCCGTTATTAACTTCGTGTGGACAATCGGGCACGCGTCTTCATATTTTCTTTCATCACTTTTTCATGTTCTCTTAAAAACGCAATCCTTTAGACAGTGTTACAACCATTTTTCATAAATAATTTTCAGTACGAAAATTATAAACCTTCTTCCACTCTTTTCTTCTTCCTGCAGTATTTAATTAAGGTGATCGATGTGGAGCTGCTTTGAGCAAAAAAAAAAATCCAGGCGCAATGCTGGAAAACTATATTAATTTATAAATTGTATTAAAAATGTTATATGTTCCATTTAAAAAATCAAAGTTGACTTTCAAAGTCCTTGCCCTAATCTCCAACACATTACTGGTGTACAAGGTCATATTTGAAGGACATAATCTCGACATAATCAAATGTACTTTTCCATCAACTTCTTTACAAAAAAATGAAAAAAATCGCTTAGGAAGAATCAGATTTCCCTCGCAAAGCAAAGTTATTATAAAAATCACGCGCACAGTGTTCCCCCGTGTTCCATCACGTTCTGCCGGTCGGTTATCAAAGTTGATTCGCGTCGAGTGTTTATGAAAAATTTGATACGCTTGCCCGTGTTATCCGTTGAGCGACGACAGAGGGCCGATGTCGACGCGAATCGATCATCGAAAGCGATCGACGGAATGAAACCCGTGAACTGCTCGATCCGGCGAATTTTAAACAGTCTTTTTTCCCCTCCCACCCCGTTTGTTTTCGTCGGGAAACGAGGTGCTGCGGATCGCGTCCTCCCCCCGGTCGTTTGCGGCGCGCGGTCCGCGAGACACGCGGCTGTTTTGCGGTTAAATTTGCTGCACGGACGCGGCATTTGTTAATCCTTTCGAGCGCGCCAAGCGAGGCTAGGACAAGTTAATTGCGCAGAAGCAATTAAGCGGCCGAATGACACCTTGAATTAGGTGGCGCGCTTTACAGTCGACGGCTTATCGAAACAACGCACGTACATTACGACTGCTCTCGAAAAATACTTGACATTCTTAACAATTAACCTGGCGGCTGATTAAATATTTGTTGTTGCCCTGTGCAAATGGCATGATTCAGTATCTGCTCAATTTGATTATGTAATAATTTCGCGATCCTTGAATTCTACTTTGTACTCCTGTTGCGAGTATAACATACTCTACCTTTTAATAATTTTGATTATTATTGTATACGAACCGAGGTCCCTTTATAGAAATATATACCGTTTTTACAGTATAACTGCTAAAAACAAAAAGAAAACATAACAAAAAAGAGTCTTAACCTAAAATGTACATAAGAATAGGCACGCGCGAAACTAAACAAGTACAGGTATGATTAACAAATAGTTTTGCGTAATTTTGTTTTGAATGCTTGTTGTTGAGTGTCATTAAAAAAATCAATATTGTTATAAAGTATGTTGGAGCTAGCAATAATGCGACTTATTGGATTTATTACTCCATATGAGGATTTGGATTTAATTGTTTGAAATCCTGGTCTCGTTCTCAAAACACGTTCAGGTACGTAGAAATTTATTTGCCTCAGGAGTGTGCGGGACAATCTATATTATTATTTGTCAAATTAAAGATAAAGCTCTGGTCGGAAACTGTTCTACGATCGGATAATGTTTCAAGGTTGACTGTGTTTAATATTATAGAGTAATTATGATCAAAGATTAACATTGGGTTGTTTGTCTTATGTGCACAAAACCTGAGGAATTTATGCTGCACTCGCTCTAGCATGATTTCATATTTAACGCTTTTCGGAGACCATATATGTAGATCTACAAAACATATATTTTAAATTTTCTTTAAGGGCCTTATAATAAAAAAGTTAGAAACATGACTTTTTTATTTTTGCCTGTCACTTTGAAAATTATAATTTTTTCGAAAATCTTTGTTGCATATCATTTCATAAACCAGTGCTTCTAATTGATTATAAAAAATCAGGTCGTTTGTTACAATTATGAAAAAGTTATTCTGTTTTAAAGGGCGTTCGAATACTTTCGTGAGCCACTGTAGTTGAAGCATATTCTAACTGGGGACGGACAAGGGTGATATATAGCAGCCTAAGAGTATGGATTGAATGAAAATGTGTGAAAAAACGAAGTATGAAACCGAGCATTCTTGAAGTGGAATAATTTTAATTGGTCGAGAATGTTCTCACAGTTTTCTGTTTCACCTATTCTACAATAATATTCTATAATGAAGGTTGGAAATAGTGCATCCAGAATTCTTGTAATGCTCGTCCTGTGTTAAATTGCATCTACCCTAACAGTTCCAATCCGCAGTCTTATAATTACATTGTACAAATAATGTCCTAACTAGGTCAGTGTTTCCTTTTCCCTTCTACAACGTTACTCCCCCACTTTCCGGCGGTGAATATCCCCACGCTCTCGCTACGGACCGGTCACATGACGTGATGCGCGCATTCAATTCGCGATGCGGTTGCGTCTGCGTCGTGACTAACCCAGTAATGGCATAGAGGGGGGTAACTCTATTCCCCTTGACTCTAGTAAATTCCCCTGATCTGGTGACACTGGTCGGATTTGCGACGTTTCGCGGCTACCGAAAGGATCCTTGGGGACGTGAGAAAAGGGAAAACCATGGGTGCGCATCGGAACAGCCTTTCCCAGTTTCGTTATTCAGCGGTTTTTAAACTGCTGCCGCCGTCGCCGCCGCGCGCCGGTTCCTCCGCAGAAGCTTGTCCGCCCGAAAAAAGCAAGAAAACCCACCGGAGAGGGAACTTAATCTTCCTCTGGCTTTCCTATCGACATAAACAACCGGGATTTTCTCGGGAACTTCCGTAATTGCGATAAAATAAGGAAAATGGAGAGAGAGAGAGAAAAGAGTGGAATCGAAGACGAGCGAACGAACGATTCCTTGGAACATAAAACACGTCGGCGTCGGCCATTGTTATCGTTAATAACGTAATTACGGGATAGGTTTAATTGGTTCTAATTGCCATTAAATTGGCGCACGTTCTCTCAGAATGACCACATCTCCCGTGTAGGAGGGGGGGAGAGAATATCTTTGGTCTTTCTGCTCTTCGATAATTGAATTTCACGCCGACAGGCCGCCGAATTCAACCGGATAATGAAAACACCCCGGGATTCGGATTCGGAAGACAGCAAACGCCGACTCTGATATAACTTATGAAAATGAAATTTCCTGGCAACCAATCCCGAAGCTGGGAAATCATGGCGGCTTCTGCTGCCGCTGCTGCTGCTAGAAAACGTTTCCTCTTTGCTCACTTGCCCGTTAAAAAGATCTTCTGTGTTTGGACGCGCCGGTGTTAGAGCCCCGAGCCCGCTGTCATAGAAACGGATTTTGTGCACGGCGAAATTTCGCGTATCAAATATCGGCCGGCACGCATTTAATCCAAATGGCCGCTGCGCTGGAACGGAACGTAGCCTCCGGATACATTCGAAATCACGTAGACCGGTCGCGATTCACGCAGATGGACTCTGCGATTGTTGTATCCTGCATGGTTTTGTTTTTCTCGGCCTGCAGTTGATTAAAAAAGCGAAGAATTAATTTCTCGACATTTTTTTAATGCGAAAATTGTGCATTCACCACATTTACAGGTATTCTGGTGTCGATTGCCATGTGTTACCAAAATTCACGAATTGTTTTCACTAAAACTGTCCAACCTTCTGCAATGAAATTTTACACCGATATTTATTGCTATTTGAAGTACACGAGCAATTTTATCCAAGTCAAAATAATAACAATTGCACGAGTTAAATATTCTTGACATATCTAAAAATTCTCATGATGCTTTTACCGTTTTAAATTGCACACTGAGAAAAAAATCCTGTCGAAACAAAAAAAATATATGTTGATTCAATAATATGTACTATTGAATAGTGCCAATATCATATGAACTTATTTTAATATTTAATACTATTGAATTTCAATAGCAAAACTAACTTCAGCCAATCATATAAGCCAATAGCTTGACCATCAATGTTTTCAAAAAACTAAGATATGGCCTCAAACCAATTCCAGTATAAATCAATACATTCCTCAAATTTTTTTAACAACATATCTGATTGAAGGGAAAAAAGAAATATTACGAATAATGATATACGGTATTGAATCAAATACTATTTTCAATCATTTCATGATAGACAATTCAAATACATCACGATTTGCTCCTAAATTTTATACTATTGAAAAGAATACATTGATATTCATCGAAGTAAAACAATTACAGTAACACGCGTGTTATTGAAGTAACTACTTTTTTTTCTCAGTGCACCTATTCATTTTTAACACGAATACATAAAACTCTATAGATATGTATAATTTACATGAATCTGCAAAATACAGTTTTTGAATTTTCGTGACAAGCCCAGATGAAAAAGCAGTAACAAAACTGCAGTGGTTGGATGCATTTAGAAGAACGTTATTCCGCGTTTAAAGCGTGTGCCATCAATTATGAGAATGGCTGTATTATCGAAATCGTCGGTTCTGAACACGGTGTCTAAATTACTGAAATAAATTCGAAAGATAGAAGGATAGAAGGGCAAAAGGAAGAGGGAGCGCGAAAAGGTGAATCGCGTGGATATGATAGATAAAATCGCGCGGAACTAAATGGCACGCGCACGATTATCCTGATCCGTTCTCATCCAGCGATTCGACCGCTGCGAGAGAAACAAGCGGCCGACATTCTTCCGCTCGACGGCGTTCCCCGTAAAGAGAGAATATTCGTTGAAGCGAGAATTTTTGGCATAGTCGGCCCGGGGCTCGTGTAAATCTCGCGCAGGACCACGCTCCCTTTACGGAAACGATAATAAGCCGACAGTGCCGGGTCCGCTTTGCCCCGAAATGAAAGCTTTGAAGCATCACGCTCTGCAACGTGCTGCTGCTACCTACTGCCGTTACTGCTCGACGCTTTTACAAACGCGCTGCATCCCATCCCGTTGCATCCCGTTGCATTGCGATGCAACCAGCCCTCCACACGACGATCGATACACGCGCCCGGATTATTGTTTATTAACGAGCGACGTCACCGTCATAAATGTTCCGCAAGTTTACGCATTGACGACTGGTTGAAACTATTCCCGGAGGATGTTATTTGATTGATCGAATGGTTTCGATTGTTTAGCGCCGTGTAATTGTGGATCTTTATGCGTTTACAAGATATCAGATTATATTAGCTGATCGGGTTTCAGTAGAATTGGCACTTTGAAACGGAAAACTTTGTAGATATTCGCAATTTGTTTATGATAATTGCACTGTGTACAGTTTTGTGAGCTGAAGTTGTCCAACTTTAATCCTTTGCGGACGGTTGTCTGCGGACAGCATTTTTAACATTCTGGATCTCAGGAACCTCCCATTTCTGTTTGTTGAAGGAATTTTGAGACACCCTACATGTATAAACTTAAAACGACCGCAGAGGGTATCCAGTACGGAAAAGTATAATAATTGTGCTAAATTTGTTCCGATCTGCTGGTACTCTGATCAGCGAAATCTGCCAACCGCAAAGGATTAAGACTTTCTAGAAATTTTTTTTAAATAAGTATATTCTACTGCTCCATTTTATAAATTACCTTGGACATTTGTTGGAGCTTTAATTTGTTTGTAAAATATATTATAAAAATAGAGAAATCTCTTGCCACTGGTGGCCACGTGACAGGCCTGCAGTCAACGTTGTTAACCAGGCGGACGAGGTTAAATTTCGACAGGATAGTTTCGAGTTGAAATCAGAGGCGAAGATCGTCGGCTGGGGTTAGTCTTTAATCAGTGTGATTAATTTCGCGGGGACAAGTAGCCGTTGTTGTCGATATTTTGCAGGGAACATACAATATTCAAGTTACACAAGCCGATGTTGATGAAACTAAAGTAGCCCCTACACGATCAATAATATTGATGGAAATCCTATTGACGGATATTGATAGAAAATTATATTTTCTGTTAATATTGAAGAACCGTTTGAACGTCTAGGAGGTTTATTGTCTATATTTCCATCAATATCAGTTGCTTGTGAGTACGTGACGGCGCAACGTGAGGACGACGGCGAATTTCTCCGCTCCGCGAATCTACAATTGGATGAAACAAACAAATTTTCTATGACAGCGTTATTAGGCTCGGGTAGCCCTGCAAGTTTTGTTAAAGACAATTTTGTACCGAAAGATATTCCTATATATAGTGTAATTATATATTATTATATATTATTATTATATATTAGATATTATTATTATATATTAGATATCATATATTAGATATTATTATATATTATATAATAGTGTAATTCTTTACACTATGCAATTAAATTATGGTTCGAAATTTTGACAATAGGCCCGGTGTACGCACGAAAGTGACGCCTCAGTATAAATGACCGTTACGAAATTAAGGACGACGACGGACACCAAATTTCGTAAATTCCGTACCGGGGAACTTGGGTACCTGCGAATATGCGACGATGGCTTGTTTCCTCCGTCGATAGATTACGCGTTAGATTAAGCTAATATTATTCTTAGAATTACGATATTGGATGTGTGTGCGTGTGTACGGATGGAGAGTGCGGAACGATGGAGAATTGTAGGAACGCTCCGCTGTTCAGCATCTATTCCTCTTTCTCTTTGATTTTTTTTTTTGTTCGCACAGTGAAATAGTCAATGTTAAAAACCCAAATCCGAACTGGAAAACATTTCGAAATTCACAACAAAAACACCACTGAAACAGCCCCGACCATGCAGCACGAATATTTTTGCCAGAAATGAGTATTGGTGAGAATATTGATGCGTTTATATTGAAGCATACTGATAGAGATCGTCAATAGAGCGTCAATATTCACGCGAATATTGACAATATTATTGATCGTGTAGGGGCCACTTTACGTGTTGTATTCACATTGAAGGGGTGAAAACAGCCCTCAATGTTGGCAGTCGAAAGCACGTGTTTTAAACCGTGTGTTTTCGAATGTGAAAAGTCATATGCTTAAACTTAAACAATATAATTAAAAGTTCGTATGTCGTTAATTGTTTTACAAAATAAAACACAATTAAAGCAATTCCCCGTTCTCATTCAGAAGACACTCTCCTATGTTTACCCTAAACATGGCTTGTAGAAAAGCGAGAAGCAGAACGGTTGGCATCGCTCGAAAGCCGATTCGACGCGGCAAACGTCTGCGGAATTCGTCGGATGCCGTCGCGTCCATAAAGAACGCACCACCATTGTTCGGGAGTTGATCGTACCTCCGATTACGTTGCTCCGTGTAATTCTGTTTCAGATGTCACGTCAGCTGCCGTACCCCGTAGTCCGTTTGATAAACTTCGTTGAAACGAAGAGAGAGAGAGAGAGAGAGAGAGAGAGAGAGAGAGAGAGAGAGAGTGAGAGAGAGTGAGAGAGAGAGCAAGAGACACCCGAGACGAGACGAGCGCTTCGCAGACTAAACGAAAAGCTGGAAAAGCCGATTTCGCTGGGAGAACCGCTCGTTCTAGCCGACGTCGACTGCGTCGAAAAGTCAAAACAGAACTTCTGTTCGCGTCTATCGGCGAGGAGAAGAATTTCCACGCGCTCTGCCGCCCCTGAAAACACCGTTTTCCTTTCGCTCTCCCTAGACTCAACCGTTTTCCATTCTCTCGCCGCTATCCGAGCCAAACCAGTACTTATCCGTCGACAATTGCATTCGTTGCTTTCTTCTGGCAACGCCAACGTCGCGATGCTTTACTCTCCGATTCTAGATCGCTGGATCTCCGAGGAGATCGCCGAGGAGTTTCCGCGCCGATGCGATCTTTTCACTGGTTCACTCGTGTTTCAGAATGTCGGTTTTACAACGAGCATCCTTTAATTCAGTGAACCTGTCCAGTGGATGAACGCGTAAGCAAATCAGTATTTTATCTTCTGCAAATTTTTGTAAGAAGGCTGGGCTCCGAAAGTCGATCAAATCGGATTGAGTTCTACCTCACACGTGTTTCAGAGCGGGGGAGAGACGGAGCCATTTTCAATAGCTTTAATTTTTAATTACAATTGATTATCTGGATGGCAAGATTTACGTATTCATCATATCCGAAGCTTTCCTGTTAGAATATTCATTGCAATTGAAATCAACAGAGATGTTATTGCGAAAAAGTGATCTGGCAACGACTCGAATATATTACCGAGCCCGATATTAGCGACAGCAACGCGTTGAATCAGCAACAAAGAAACTGTTGCCGTTTTACGAGGTTCCGCGCCGGGACGTTGACAGTTAATGCTATTCATGCGAGTGCCAATAGCGGCAACGACGACGGCCGTTGCCGTTGCGTGTCGCCGTTCGCTCGAAAGTTTGTTAACGACGGAGTCTCGCGTGGCCAACCGCCGCGATTCCTTCTCGTTCGAATTTCCCTGGCCCCCGGAAGGAGACGCCAGTTTCATTCACGATGCAACCAATGAAATCGCAACGAAACTCCGCTCATTTTGTTTTCGTTGCCAGCTTCCGGTCGCCGGGCGTGAGGAAGCGTCGGTGGCTCTCGTTAAATAGGTTCGAGTGCCACTCTTGCGAGATCGTTCTATCGAAAGAAATTCTATTATTTTCATCCCTTTCATTGTTCATTCATTAATAAATTCAGTTCTGAAATTGTAACCGTACAAATACCACAGGCTCGAAGCCATTGCCAGATTTTATGCATTTTTGACAAAACACCGAGTGGCTAAAATTTCGAGCAATGTAAAGATTAAAGGAGTTTAAAAGTCTGCATCAATTAACAAAAAGCAAGATGTAAAAAATGTTAGAAAAGGCTTTTGTACACTAGTCTAGCAAAATTCCCAAAACATTGAGTTTTCCTCGAGGAGAAAAGCTAAAAAGAAAGAAGAGACTTTAGTAATTGCAGGAATTGTCGACCGAAAAGCCCGGGTTATCGAGGTGTTCAGTTTTGGTTGTTTCAGGTCGAGCATAACAGCGGAAAGAAGCGGAGGCAAATGGTCGGATCGCGAACTGATAGAACTAGGGGGTGAAATGCGCTCGGAATTGGCCGGATCGTGAGCTGGTAAAAAGCGTAGCAGGGTGCGACATCAATAATTTCTACGATAGGACAGGATACGATACGGCGTGGCGGCTCGTATATTCACCGGGAGATACGATGCAATTGTTCGGCATCGTATAGTTCGCCGACGATCCGCGAGTCGAGTCACGCGCCGGACCGCGCGGAAATTCGCGAGCGAAGTGTGCAATTTAATTACTTGTTCGCTATCGGCCGAGTCTGCGCGCGTAAGTCGTGACATGGCGGCCTTAAAACGCACACTGTGACCAGCAACATCGTTTTGCCCAGTTCAAGACTTTCGTTTTCGGAACGGGATTAAAGAAATTCATTTAAGGGTCATCGCCTTTTAGTAAATACATATTAACTAGGGGTGTGGAAATTTCGAGAATATGACATAAGACACTCTTGAAAAGAATTCGTGATGGACAAAAAATCCGAAACTATGAATGTATTCATTAAAATGAATATAAATGATTACTGTGGGTTCTCGAAATTTTCGGGAATTCCAATGAATTCGAGAATCACGAAATTTTCGGGTACCGGTCCCGATCCCGAAAAAATTTCGTGCTCCCGACCCGACCCGATATTTCGGGTTCTCGCACACCCCTAATATGAACACATTACCGACCGGCGATTATTGCTTAATTTTGAAAAATCTATGGTTCATGGCTAAACACTTTTTAATGGAACCGTCAATAGTAACAGCAATTTTCATTATGAAGTAACAAGACACCCTCAATAACGTCATCTAACAGTTTCATTTAAGATTGCAATGTAAAAGAAAATTTCTATGCTTTCTTTTGATAGAGCAAAATTATTGAAGATCCTATTAATAGGCTTCCGGTAGGTAAAGTGTTAACATAACAAGAATTCCCAAAGTACAACTATCATAAAAATATACGATACATACACTGAGAAAAAAAAGTAGTTACTTCAATAACACGCGTGTTACTGTAATTTTTTACTTCGATGAATATCAATGTATTCTTTTCAATAGTATGAAATTTAGGAGCAAATCGTGATGTATTTGAATGGTCTATCATGAAATGATTGAAAATAGTATTTGATTCAATACCGTATATTATTATTCGTAATATTTCTTTTTTCCTTCAATCAGATATGTTGTTATAAAAATTTGAGAAATGTATTGATTTATACTGGAATTGGTTCGAGGCCATATCTTATTTTTTTGAAAACATTGATGGTCAAGCTATTGGCTTATATGATTGACGGAAGTGAGTTTTGCTATTGAAATTCAATAGTATTAAATATTAAAATAAGTTCATATGATATTGGCACTATTCAATAGTACATCTTATTGAATCAACATATATTTTTTTTGTATCGACAGGAATTTTTTTTCTCAGTGTATTATATTATTATACTGTCTTATAGAATTCTGTGGTCGTACTTTCTTTTTAAATTAAATGAACATTTTATTTACATATTAGTATAAACTGGTTCTCTTTTGAAAAATAGAAAGGAGTCTTTCCTGTCCTATACTACTTTCGAAATTATGTATAGAGAAAAGGATAGGAAGATGAGACACACACAGTTTTCTTTCGCTTCCTTTCGTTTCCTAATTCGAAATACGTCGAAAGCCATCGTCCTATATCGGAAGAAATCTGTATTGACTAATTTCCAACTGTTTCTTCCTAAAATCTTCGCCATCAACTTTACCTTCAATTTTGTGCCCAGTCTCGGTCTACAGTTTCGAGAGACTGTACGATCGATAGATTGCGTTCCCGCGAAAAAAGGACGACCGTAGTAGCTCCGTGAAATTTCACCGACGTTATATTTTTCCGGATGCCTCGGTATTTCACGTGGACCGTCTTGTGGGCGGTAACCGCACACGCGCGATTTGCGCTCGTTCACCGTTTCCGCGCGCGTGCAACGTAAATACTTGTGCTTTACGACTTCACGAGGTCCGCCGCCGTAGAGTGTCCGCGCGATATTTCGTTCAATTTCAAGAGTTAATTCGCCGTGAATAACGAAAAGCGCAAATGCGAGAGGACGAAACGCGGAAAATGATTATAATTTCATTGCGACGAGATGAAACGTTATACCCGTGTCGCGTCGACGACCAATGAAATTTTTGTCAAGGACTCATTCAACAGCGGTGAAAGATATATTTTGATCATTAGAATTATTATGACGTGTTGAACCGGCGTGTTCCGGGGTCGGTGGCTGCCGGTGTAAAATGATCATCGTTCCGGATCGATCTGCTGGCGTATTTATGGACTCTCGCTGGTATCTGGGTCGCGCTTCGTTAACGATCAACCACTTTTTCGGGAAAAGAGCCGCGGCTCGGCGCGGAGGCGCATAATAGCGACAAGCTGCGGTTCCGTTCCGCGGGAAATTATTAATTTTCGTCGGCTCGGCTCGTGTGCTCCCTCTCTCTGTACTCGCGGTTTCCAGTCGAATTTTTCACGCTCGCCCGTTCGCCTTCTATTTCAAAGCGGGCGTTTAATCTCGCCCGGTGAAAGGGGCAATTCAACGCAATTGCTACGAAGGACACAGAAAAAGCGGCGCGATTCCGTTCCCCGCGATCCTTGAACGTGGAACGGCATTATCCTGCCGCCCGCCCCGTTAAATAGGAATGATAAAGCACGCGTTAGAACGAAAGGCCAGCTAAACGGGTTTCGGAATTGAACTTTCGCGGGACCCTGTGTAAGCAGAAAATTACCACGGGCTAACAACCATTCGTGGAAAACCAGATCGAACCACAAAAATTAAACCTCCCGATCTCACAATATCGAAACAGACTCGCGATCAATATCCTCAACGAACTCCAATAGATATGCACAGCGATGGACAAAAGTTTCGCTTTTCATTCAAACAAGTTTCATTCAAACATAAACAAAATGTTTAAACATGTTTAAACAATCATAATGTGTTAATATTGGATATCACTGCGTTCGGGAAAGTCTACAGAATCTTTTGCTGCAAGGAACAATCCAATATCTTTTATAATAACATCACAATATCTGTTTAAAGCTGAAAAATATGTTCTTTTTCAAAATAAAGTTTCTCAAAAACAGTGCGCCTAGGGGAAAAATTAAGGGCAGATTCGGAATCAGCGCGAAAAACTCTATAAGAATCATCCAACAGTAATTGTTGAACAATTTTATTTATTTATTATTTTTATTATTTATTTATTTATTTATTTTGAACGGACCGAGGTCCATTTATACAAATGTTTACAATAGAACAAAGACTTAACATAAGTTACTAAGAAAGGACATGCATAAAAAGAAAACAGATTTTGGTGTTGGACAGTGTAAATCGAATCGGAAACTTTCTTCCAGCTGTTCTATTAATCCGGAACCTTTTTTCCGTGTAACATTTTGTTTATTTTCTCGTTTCTTTGTTACAATAAATGGAAGCTTATGTTATTTTGTTGTTTTTCATTCGTTAATAAGCCCCTTTTCATTTCCCATCAGTTTTAACCCCGTAAAGTAATATTTTATACTTCTAAATTGTGAATGTTTTCTCTAAAATCCGTTTCAATGCCTCCGATCGGAAACATTCTGCCACGGGGTGTAGAAGGGTCTCACAGAGACGGTCCAATCCGCACATTTGAAAAGTCGGACGGATGTCTCTGACGTCACCAGTTTCGTCCGATGTCGAATGCAGAGTGCGCGTACCTTAAGATGCACGACGCAGAGTTCCTAGAGAAGTATTTCGAAAAATCTGGGATCGCAAAGGTTTATTGGACGACAGCAGCCGTTCGATGGGGCGAATAGCGTGTGCGCGTATCTCGATGAAAACGGGGTCAGTCTTGCGTTGGCTGTTTATTTAACGCGAAAATCATAGGATATCGCCGGGGCCATAGTTGGTGGTAAAACGGCGGCCGTAAAACGGACCGTTCCAGGCGAACGATTATTACGATTTAACGAAGACCGTTTCTTTCGTTCCGCAACTTCCGGAACAGCAAGCTCGCGTCGGCGCGCGTTTTCGAACACCGGGGGGCATTCAGCACGGCCGATTGCGCAGGGATTACTCGAATTTTACGGTTCAACCGGGTGAAATATTGTCGAATATTTGAAATTCGGATTAAAAACTCGGAGCGTCTATTTGATTAAAGAAAGCCCGACACGCTGGAAAGGATTCGACGTGGCTCGCGAAAAATTGAGAGCTGCAATTAGAAGGATGAAGCGCGTGAAATGCAAATAGGAACGCGCTGAGCTCGCAAGAGCAAAAAAAAAGAGGTAGAAAAAGAGAGAGAGAGAGTGTGTGTGCGGTGAAAAGAGGCTCCGATTAATCCGATCGATTCCGTATATTCGGGAAATAGTTGAACGACGGTGAAAAGGAAGAGCCTGCGGATGATGCACGGGATCTTGTTCCAGCTGTCGCCACGAAAAAGATATCCATTACACTCGAACGATGAAATATTAAGGACAGTAATAAACTATTTCCGTTTCAGTATGTCGATCTTATCTGTCGGCGAAAGAAGCGATAATCGAATTCTTGATGTATTATACATTGCTGCACAAAATTTATTCAAATGAAACAGGATAGAATTATGAATACAGCAAATTATATTTAGCTCCCGTCTTTTGCGATCGATTCGCGCACTTTTTATCTTGCATAAAGTTCCCTAGCGTACTTATCGCTAATTTGACTGTGGTTCGCATAAATTGCGAGCGATTCCAAGGCGGTTTAGTGAACAATCTCTGCGATCTTCGCCAGTTTCCGGC
The DNA here is from genome assembly GCA_028455765.1 of Lasioglossum oenotherae. Lineage (NCBI taxonomy): Eukaryota > Metazoa > Arthropoda > Insecta > Hymenoptera > Halictidae > Lasioglossum > Lasioglossum oenotherae. The sequence goes on along the minus strand of CM052299.1, from coordinate 2,222,518 downwards.
GAATAGAGCCGGATACAGGGGCGAACACCTGTTGGCACCGTGAGATCCAGACGCGGGGGGTATCAATTAGCAAGGACGATCGGGGTCTATGAATATTTCAGAATAGTATTCGAAGGTCGACGTTGGTGACACGATGGCTGACGACCTCCCGGATTCAGCTCGTAAAAACCTCTCTGACGTACTCTTGCAACTTACATAAAACAAGCTTACAGTCTCGAACAGTAGGCAAAGTGTTACCTTAAAAAATTGATCGCTCTTCCTTGTAACTACTTCATCAAAACATTACCGCGAGAGCAATCTATAATCCCGGATGCAACAGTTCTGCATCCGGAAGACGCGTACAATCGAAACTGTTCGAAATTTTTGCCGGTTGCGTTGGGGCTCGTTTGTATTCCGCTCGGAGTAGTCGTCCGTTTCAAAGGGTAGCAATTGCAAGCGAAGAGGAAGCCGGAGGATTAAAGGGAAAGCGTCGCCGAAGAGGACAGAGAAAAAGAGACAGAGACAGAGATGGTATAGCAAGCTTCAAGCAGTAGTAAAGGGTAGTCGTGGTCTGGTTTATGCGGCAGCGTTAGAAGTCCGAATGTTTCTGAACGTCCGGGGGAGACTTTGCGACTTCCGCGAGGAAACCTACGTTCCTGTCGCGTTCCGTAGCGGGCGAGAGAACGAGAGAAAGAGAGCCGCATTTCACGGGAGAGTCAGACGCCTCCGCAGAGGGGCTGAGAGAGAACAGGCCGGAGTTTTTTTCTCTCCGGTGTCCCTGCCCGAAAAGGAAGAGAAACGTTTGCTGGCCGGCCCCCGAAAAATAAGAGCATCGAGGCTCCTGAGAGCCGTGCATCTGTTTCCTACTTTGCATAATAGTCCCCCGGGGGCTAAGAACGCTTTTCCTTCTTACCAATCCACGCCGTCTATCTTTATTTCCCCGATCTTCCCCTCTCTATCTGTTTTTTTCTTCCTCTATCCCTTTCTTCGCATCTTTCCCTCCTTCTCTCTCACTTTTGTCTGCTCCTTAGCTTCCCCCGCGTTTCCGGTCAGCCACCTGTCTGGCTGATCCTCGGAGAACGATTTCAAGGCGATGGAGCGACGCGATCGAAACGTCGATTCGGAAATACATACTCTCGATGGGAGACGGCGCACCGATGATGTTTGTGTCGAGGAACCAGCGTCCTCTTCAATTTGCACACCTCGATTACCGGCTCAGTTTTCATTCAAGGCTTAATAAAACGACGACGATAATTCGTGAATCAAGTTTTCAGAGGTCGTTGTAAACGGGACCGCACGGTCTTGATTTCCACGGTCGTTTCGGCCATGATTGAAGTGCTTCAATGTTTGCGGAAACGTTTGAATACGATGTTTGGAACGAGGAATATCCTTGCTCATTGACGGAGCAGTTACAAATGTTTTTCTACTGAATAAACAGTGGGTGCGTCGAGAACATTATACCACGGAGAAAGCTGGAATTTCAAGCTTTGAAATGATCGGAGTTAGGTTGTTCTACGATGTTTCTTCACGAAGTTGTAGCTTGAACTTGCGTGACCATGAATGATATTATTACGAATCTATTTTGTAACACTAGAACAATATGCAACGATCCAATAATTGCGGCGATTCTGAATTAAATCCTGATTTGGGACCACCTCGCTGAAACGTAATAACTCGGCCGCAAGTTTTCGCGGTTGACGAATGCAATTTGCGCGAGCAGACCGGCGTGCAGACGCGTGTGCAGTATGTTCAGTGTGCAACGAGCTGGCACGGCGCAGCGTTTCGCCGCGGCAACATTTTTTTGACCATCGCGTGCGAAATGGTTTTTCCGCCGCGCGAAGAAACCAAGCTTGCAAACACCGCGGGAAATAACAGCAGGAAAGAAGCACGCTGCTTGACGAGACGCGGCGTTGACAGCGTTCTTGCAACTAACGCGTCGTCATTCATAGCTGGCAAAAACTGGAATTTCCGCGATTCTTCCGCGACCCCTTTTTCCGCTTCGAGAAACGCTCTTAACGCGAGCACGGACTTCAATTGAATCGCAAGGTCGCCGCCGCTGGTTCGCGGGAGTTACAGGAGAATTTCAACATTCGGCAAGGACATTACTATATGCATTTATAACAACAATTTATTTTCTATTGACGCTGACCTTGAGCGACTTTGAACGACCTTCATATTAGATTATTGTATTCACCTTGAGTGCAATTTTTGCATTTAGAAAAGCAGAGTTGACCCCTGACGCCTCCACTTGTAGAAAAGATGCATTTTGCTTTGAAAGATAGTTGTCACAGGGTCTCATTCCATGCAGAGTTGGGCAAAAATCGACTAATATTTAAAAATGACTAATAGTCTGATTGATTGTTAGTCGAAACTTAAAATAGTCAGTTAAAACTTTTTGATGAGTTAGTCATAACTACATGGCACTAGTTAGTCACAACTCTAAGTAATCGTTAGTTATTGCTTGTTAGTTATGATTAATCATTAGTTAGTTTAAATGATCAGTCATCAATCTTTAGTCGTCAGTCACTATTGTGCGATTAACATACCTTAATATGTATACTTAACCTATATCGGAATTAGCAGTGACAAAACGTGTCATAATCTGTATTTTATATGTTTATAAACTAATAGGCTATTTTTTTGTTATTATTATGTCTTATTTTAACTCATAAGCATTTTGAGTCATTAGTCATGGTGAAATTCTGATTGCGTATTTAGTCATTAGTTATACCATTATAGTCAGTATAGTCAATATTCATCCTTAATAAAAATTTAGTCATTATTCATTAGTCATTACGCGCAAATACTTATATAGTCATTACTCATAATCACGCTCAAGTATTTACTTAGTCATTAATTATTAGTCACTTTTGTAGAACTTATGAAGTTATTAGTCAATAATCATAATTGTGACTAGCGTTTGCCCAACTCTGATTCCATGCCAAATCGATCACTTTTTGCAGGCAGCATCGTCGATTTTGTTCTAAATGAAATATGTTGTAGTCCATGTTAAGTCATCATTTTGCCGGTTTCGAATTTTTTTAGAAATCGCAAGCCTTCAAAGTTTTCAATTTATGCCCATTTCGGCGAAAACGGGCCTCACTTACGAATTTTTATCTCAGGAACTGTTTGTCCGATTGAGCTGCATTTTTTCTTGTTTTATTCGGAAAGGACTGAGATATTACAAAATAATTTTTGCAACCTTGACAACCAACTTTATACTGTCGAAAAATTTAAACAAATTCTTTTTGTACGTTTTTTTCGATGATGGGGCGCAGTGATTTAAATTTTGAAAAAAGTATGTGACTATGAAGTAATGAAATGCGTAACTATGAGTAATGACTATATAAGAATTTGAACGTAATGACTAATGAATAATGACTAAATTTTTATTAAGGATGACTATTGACTACTGACTATAATGACATAACTAATGACTAAATACGCAATCAGAATTTCACTATGACTAATGACTAAAAACGGTTATAAGTTAAAATAAGACATAATAATAACAGAAAAATAGCCTATTAGTTTATAAACATATAAAATACAGATTATGACACGTTTGGTCACTGCTAATTTTGATATAGTTTAAGTATACATGTTAATGTATGTTAATCGCACAATAGTGACTGATGACTAAAGATTGATGACTGATCATTTAAACTAACTAATAAGCAATAACTAACGATTACTTAGAGTTGTGACTAACTAGTGCCATGTAGTTATGACTAACTAATCAAAAAGTTTTAACTGACTTTTTTAAGTTTTGACTAACAATCAATCAGACTATTAGTCATTTTTAAATATTTGTTGATTTTTGCCCAACTCTGCTCAGAAGGCACCGAACTGATTTGTACACCTAATAGATCCTCGCCAGTAGTCCGACTGGTTATTGTACAGTAAGGGTCGACCGCTATATGTAGTTTGACACAGAGTCGCAATCTATGGTAGCGATGGGACCTCCGTTGACCCGGTAACATGTTGCACGTGCTGTCTATCGAACAGTCTCTCCGGAATCGGCTGGTGGCCGATGAAATGGACGAGCCTCTTAGCAAGATGAGTGCTGTCGAGGCAGTTCCGGCCGCCGGAAGCAGTCCGGAAACGGCAAATATTTGTAAGACCGACGCGGTGCCGATTGAATCCAGGTCGGTAAAACTGCGTTTCCAGAGGATCCTGGGAGGAAAGTATATTCGGCCCCGGGTGAAAAATGATCGGCGCCGGATCGCTGCTGGGCCGGTCGCGGGAAACGATCCAATCTCCGAAAGGGAAACTAGTTATACCGAGGACGGACACGGTTTTCAACTTTGCCGTGGGCTGGCGCGCCGCGAGCTCGATACACCCCGGGGACAGAGGACTCGGAATGGACTGATTTGAAATTCTGGCTCCATCGCACCGGCCGCAAACACCTATGGCGATTGTAATTCGAACTTTTCCGAGGCGCGCGCGCGGCCCGAGCCTGAGACAGCTCCGGGGACAAGTCCGAGGAACGATGGGACCCCTCGCAACTCTCAAACCCGTCAAGCCGAGTCGATCATCCTAATGGAAATTGTTCGAGCCTCTGTTTTGCGCGACAACGCACAAACGTTGTTTGAAACGTCACACAAAATTCGTTTGAAATGGCATGTTAGCGTGTTAGCGGCAACGCAGTTAGAATAGAGTTTCGGGAAGAACGACCGAACACATGTTTGGTTCCTTGACATATTTATGGTGTGTGTGGCCGTGAAGCTAATAAATAGCCTCGATGCCATAAACGCAATAAACTAAGGACCGCATACGGTCCCTCAGGTATCGGTGTTGAACTATTGACTGTCTATTGAAAGCGAGATCTTTAGAAAGGGCAAGCGTCGTATTGCTAAATAATAATAACACGTGGTTCTGAAGGATCTGGCCACGGAGTGGGGAAGGCAATGCCTTTTGGCAAGAGAACTGTGCGAAACCGCACGGCACTTACCCCAGAACTATGGGACGCAATAGATCGTGTTTCTAACAGGCAGAATTCGCCATTCGACAGATTGTTCAGAATGATGATCATGTTACGTACGGAGGCTTTGCCTACGTGACTTTTACTCCCTTCTTGCAACCACGTGTTCGTGCAGGAGGTCCAGCTCGCATGCCCAAATAAACAGTTTTCCCCTTATGGGAAAGAGGATGCATCTGGAAAACTTATACAGTCCTCCAGATTTTCGGTTATCCCTACCACAAATTTTAGAGCAATTTGACTAGTATATAAAGGGCTCGAGCTTGGCCTCCACGGGCTTAGTTGAAGACTGATCGCGTAACGGTACGCGTATAGTGAGATCGGGTCAGATTCCCTTTCAATCAGTTTAACTCAGAAGAAGTTTAGAAACGCGTTTTCAAAGACAGTTTATTTCACTTACCGCCGCATTTCTCAGTGCGTGAAAACCGAGACATCGGGAATTAGCTTCCGCGATACATTAAAACATACAACAAGTGTATTTCCAATTTTCTGAAGAATATATTGTACTCTTTACATTATTAATTGAGAGTCTCTAATATTTTATCTACCTTTATACCGATAAACCTTTACCGCTCGAGGTTTATCATCAATATAAAGTTACGAGAGCTGTATTCCCTTAGACCCTACCTCTTTCCGAAATCCTAGTGACACCCGGTGATGAAACAGGCATCGGCTAGTTCACGAATTCCTATCTAGTGGCGACCCAGTGGTGAAACAGACATCGGCTAGTCCACGACACCCTCTGTCTTTCCTCACCTAGTGGCGACCCGATGATGAAATAGGCATCGGCTAGTCCACGAAAACCTATCCTGTGACACCCGGTGATGAAACAGGCACCGGCTAGTTCACGACAATCCTGTTCATACGAACAAAACCTCGGCCACGTCTATCCGCCAGCCCTCGGCTCGTAACAATCATGACAACATATTTCAAAGTCGTTAAAATCAGTGAGGAGGACTTTTCTAGATTTTTACCGATATTTTAATCTCGATATTGCGAATCGATGTTGGTCCTACACTCGCTTGCAATGTAAACAAGTTGTTTGCGTTCAATTCATTTGTGTTCAATTTAATTAAGTGTTAATAATTTTTAATTTAGTCCAAGCCGAAACATATTGGAGATACCGAAATGAAAGTTGTTACAATTACAATGACTAGTCCAGACAGTACATTCGAACAACACGAATATCGAGCAGACTGTCTGCATGAAAATTAATTTGAAATTTAGTTTCATTGTAGTATTGAGCTTAGAATCTGCAATACTATTTTTATCGGGACACTTCGGTGACGAGAGGACTTTTTGTAGCGTTTAGGCCGCTGCCGGATCGGCCCTATTGTGCACCGTTCCGCTCACCTCCGTTCCGCTGTGCTCTGTTTGGGTCAGTTTTAAATTCCGCTTTTGTCACCGGCCAGCCAGCGGAACGAAAACGGACGTAGCCGCAAGAAATCCAATCCTGCCGGTTTACGGCGCGTTGCATCGCGTCGGCTAAAAGCATCCACTTCGCGCAGCGACAGCTTGTTTTACGAACGGACCACCCCCCCGCAACTCGCTGTCAGCTCCGTTCTGTCCCGGTTCCTCCCCTTCTTCCCTCCCCATTAGCAGTCTGGTCCGTTCCTCTCGCAAGACCATTGCGAAACGAACGATTCGCGCGGATATATCCGCTGGCAACGGATTGTAACAGTAACGCGTTACAGAATCTTGTTTGGTAACGAGAACGTCACCACTGATGACCCTCCGACCAAAATCGCATTTGGAAAAGTCAAAACTGACAGAACGTTGGCTGTAAAAAATACGATTTCTACAGAGGACAATTTTATACCGATTGCAATAAAGCTAGGAAAAAGTTGATTTTGAGAAAAAATGTCTACATGCTCGAAATGGTACATCGGCTTTGTTAATCTATGATATTTTTACGTTTCCATATCTCTGTTCAAAATGTCCGCACTGCCGTAATAATTCGTGAACCGGACATTTTCGGAAAGTAATTAATCCGAGTTCAGGACAGCGACTGGAAATGGTGTTGGATGTTCTATAGCAAAGAGATCCGTGTCGGCCTGTACCGAAAACCTCGATTCAATTTAGCATACCGATCAGCTCGAAGTTTGAAATTGTTCTTCTATACGGGGCGGCACGGCTCTCCCGTTGAACGAGGCAATTTATGCGAGATAGATATCGCCAAGGAGAATTTTTCATCGGTGGCTGGGCTCGGGGGCTGCGTGCTATCGATACCGAAGAGGCCAGGAATCTCGGAGTTTCGATACTAGTCGCGTCGATGCTCTCCGTCTCGGGCTTAATCGAAATTTTAATGGAAAGATCACAGAGTCGGCTTTCGGTGCGCGCGTCTCGCGTGTTCATGTTTCGCGCACGCGGTGTATATATCGGCGGAGCAATCATTTCCACGCAAGCACCGACGAGATACTATTAAAGACTACCAGCCCCTGTGCTATACAGCGGGACCAGTAAGCGGGCGCGGGGATAACGTGGAATTTACAGTGATCTGAAATACCACATCGCTAAAAGTTCTACCGCCGACGAGATACTCGTCAAGTAGAAGAAGAATGATATAGCATAGCTCACATTACAGTAAATTCTCTATAAACGCGAACGCATCGGGGGGATTTCTTCGCATTTTTCGATCGTGGTCTGACTGTTTTCGAGCTTCAAAGGCCGAGCCGAACGTAGAGAAGGACAGCGCGTGTAAAGCGAGACCACGCGCGGGCCTTTGAACTGTGCCGGCGACTGCGACTCTCCGCGTCTCTTTCTTTTCTATACGCGCTACCCTTCCGTGCGCCCGAAACGTCCATCGTCATTTAAACCTCTACAGTTTAAATACCATCGAAGGAAAACTATTGAATTGAAGCGTTTGCATCCGTCAGGAAAAGACACACTTTTTGTAGTTTTTGAACTGTTTTAAGTAATGTACTTAAGATTTATTTAATTTTGTTTCTTATCAAAAAATTGTGGAATGGAGCGAGCGAGACACGCGTGACTTGACCCGGTGTTCGGTTTTGCGACATGATCGGTCATAGTTCATCGCGTCTTTATATTTATAATTTCTCTTTCTTTTTCACTCGCTATACATACTCTTATGTTCTAAAGTCACTTCATACGTACATACCGTCAATTAAACCAGTAAATTCTGTTCAAATTAAATCGTGTTTGGTATCATTTTAATCAGAAGAATGCCAGAAATAGTGAAAGTTCCCATAACAGAATCATGGAAAATGAAGAAGTTTGACTGTTGGTGTAACGTTATGATGACTCACGGACGTTTGAACTGTGCCGACGACTGCGACTCTCCGCGTAGCGTTAGTAGTGGTTCACACCGATATACCGAGCTGAGTCAGTGTTAATAAACTAATGTTTAGTAAACTAATGTTTGGAGGGGATTTTTGTTCGTATTTATCATGAAAAGATTTTCGCGTTTATAGAGAACTTATTGTACCCATTGCCTTATGGGGGCCTTTTCCTGCAGACGACGGTCGCGCTCTAATTGGTCGGTGTTTTTCGTTAATATTATAACTTCTAAACAAAGCCGCGGATAACATTTTTGCAAAGGAAAATGTCACTTGAAATGGTCTCAGGAACCACCCCCCTTTCGGGATTTTCACGAATTTTGAAACATCCTGTATACGGACTTATAGGGCGTAAGAGAACACCGAAATATTCGAGTGACACGAACTCCCATAAGGCTGACGCTCGTCGGTGACGCGAGTCTCGCGGAAAAGGAAGAGAGAAGAAGAGCAAAACGATTGCGACAGCCCGTCAAAGCCTCTTCGAAATCAGGCCGGTTCGGCTCCGGGAGAAAAAGAAGGGAACACGAAAGAGAGAGAGAGAGGTCTCCTCCCTGCCGCTCTACCGCGACCAAGTTTCATCGGGGCAATCATTAATTGCCGCTCTACGTGCGCAGTTTACAGTGATTTCCGAGTTGGAAAAAGGGAATGGAAAAGGGGATGGATCGAGCCCGGGGGAGCCGTAAGAACGATCGCTTGGAAATTGAAATTTTCCCCGAGAGGATCGCGCGGGAGCGCGCACGTCACCGGCTCTCGATTCCCTTTCCTCGAAATTTCGAGAGCAATCCGATCCGAAATTTACCGGATGAAATTAACACAGGGAACGAAGGTGACGATCATCGAGTCATCGATCCGACAGCGACTAAGGAACCGATGTAAAGTACTACGGATCGTTAGATACCTGAGAATGAGATGGAAACGATCTTCGACGGAGCTGTAACATCTCTACCGTCTGGTCTCAATCCTTAGAAAACGTATATGTATAGAAAAATGTTGCTGTTCCTTCAAAGGACTGATTCCTGAGGTCATTGAAAATAACTTTTTTTTGTCTTCGACTTGGTAACCTTCCGTCGGGCGCAATATCTGGACCGCCGAGTTCGGGCGCAATGTGCTTGACGGGACACATTCAAAAAACCTGATAAATACCTAATTAAGTTCATTTATACAACTGCTGTTAGGGAAATAGTACATTTGGTGCCGTCTATACTTGTAGGGCCTCCCTTTTGGGCCCACCCCAAGGGCGGGGGTGACTGAGTCGCTTGTGTTTTCCAGGTACTAAATAATCGCGCTGTGCCTCTCAGATCGCTTGCGCCCGACGGAAGGTTAAGGGTGTTCTGGAGGTACAATAGGAGACAAAAGTATAAGAAATTCTATATCCATCCATACGTGGCAATGAAAGCCATTCATGAGTATATTTTGTATTAAACTTTTGCGAATACTGTACCCTCTGTAGCTATATTCAGTGGTCTACGCTTGTCGCGTTTCCATGCTAGTGAGAGACAACACGATAAATTTGACGTTTTCTAACAGTTTATAATTTTTTTGCTCTGTAACTGTTTAGTGAATGCTAATAAATTTTGAACATAATTAATTACATAATTTTTTTACTACATATAAAAAAAACGCTGGAGTTTCTAATTACGTTTTTTCAAGGTTCACATAGGGTTTGAAGTGAAATTTTATGAATTCTCCATAAGAAGACCTGTTAAAATGTGCAAACTTTAAGTTACTATAATTCTTAAACGGTGCAGTGAATCGAACCCAAACTTTGGTAATTGGATTAATTTAGTGAGAATTATATCTTGTCAAATTTTCGAAAATTTTGTTGCGTTTTTATATACCTCCAGAACGTCATTAATGAAAAACACGGCCCAATCAGCGCGCGGCTGAAGTGGGCGGATACTGGCTCGGAATCCGCCACATTTTCGTTAATATCTTCTTAACAAGACCTCGGGGAACGTTTCCGCGAAGGAAAAAGTTGCTTGAAATCTGCCCGGGGATCCACCCTGCCGAGGAAGTACATTTTTGGGACAACCTGAATGAATAAAACTGTAAGGCACTGAAAAACTTTCTTGGAAAAAGCAGTGTCCTCAACGGGCCGCGAAGACGGAACGTTTCTTTAGTCGCTGGTATTCGGCAAGTTCCGATAGTGTGCCGATGGCAAGAAGACGGCGGAGTCGAAAGACGAGTAATTATTCGTGAGGACGTTCGACTCGCAGGGATCTGGAAATAGAAAAGCACGTCCTGGCCACCAGTCATCGGGGTCCATTCACTCTCGGTGTGTCTCAAGTCTCGAGTCTCGAGTTTCCCAGGGTTCGGTTTCGGCCTCGAAGCGACGGGACGCAACGTCGCCAGGGCGATTCTCACAATGCGAGAACGTAATTACGTTACGTTACCTTACCTCACGTTAATTAATCCACCATCCTTTTTCACCCCCTTGCCACCCTGCCATCCGTTCGGTCTTCGTTTGCCGACCCACCGAGCACTTTTAATTCGAACGGGGAACTCCCGATGAAACGGAAATGAGTTACCGTTACCCCCGTTTGCAGAAGATTTTACGGTGAATTTGCGAATCCCTCGATTCAAGCTCGGGGGCCCAAGCATCCGGCACGATTCAGCAGTCTCGTTCAATTTCGCGACCGTCCTATCCGCCAGAAGAAAGACCAGATATGCGCGCCGGAGTCGTAAAAACCTCGACGAATATTCACGACACTCCCGAACGTTGCAAACAATGTTCTAATCGCCGCACAGTGGTCCGCTTGGCACTAGGCGTACAAAATTATTTGTTCACGGCTTCGACAAAACAGAAATACATTTGAGGACATTGTTATAGTATTCTTTCTTTTCAAGAAAATTGGAAAAGAGAAAATATTTTTCATGTAACGTTGGATTTGTATGATTAGACTGCGGAACTTTATGCAAAATAAAACATGTCTGCGTCGATCCCAACATCCCACAGAAGCTAAATCAAAATTCTTTCTTCTTTTAATTATTTTATTAAACTGAATACACGTTGATGTTCTTAAATTGTTGAAATATATCCACTGCTTTAAACTGTACGTACCAATTTTTCTTATAAATGCATAAAATCTGCAGTCTACTGTATGATAGACTTGGAAAAGTTTTATTTTGCATAAAGATCGACGATCTATTTATTATAAGATCATATATCTACCATATATTCAAGATTTAAGTGTGTTTTCATAAATTTGCAAGATATTTATGTCTGCCAACTTCCTTAGAACTTTCGGAAAGAAAAGCAAAATTTGTATTGCGTTTATTTCTATATTTCTGTTAATCGTTCACTATCGATAGTATATTGTTACTGTTAGTTTGTGAATTTCGTTTATCCAAATCTCTTAGGGAACAAGACCGCCCGAATAACAGAGGCTCATTAGTTACCCCAACCCTCTTATTAGTTCGACGAGTTGACGCTCCGATAACTAAGGTCGAGCACCAATTTCGACCTAAACATTCAATTGTTTACGGAAAGTCAGTTTATCTACACTTGTGCTCGTACAACAGAAACTACGCTGGAAGTTCAGATAATAGAGGCTCAGTTATGAGTTCATATAACAAGAACTTGCTCACATAAACCAGGTGCGGATAAACGAAATTCTATTGTAACTCGAGGGGGATGTAACAGTAGTTGCACATTCTTCCGAAGTTGCAATTGTTCTACGTTTCGCGTACAGATTTTGACCATAAATACGAACAATCCACAATTCAATTACAGTGAAACTTCGTCTATCTGTACTCCGCTAGTGGAATAGTGTACATACAGTTCTCAATGTCGAGGATTTAGACTTTTATTAGATTTATTTAGACGAGGATTTAGATTTAGACGAGGATTTAGTCCGTTCGAAATTATTTTTCGAAACGTTCCCACAGCAATTTTATAGAAATTTCGTTACATTCCTCAAATATTAAATTCAACACCCTGAAAGATTCATTACAGAGCTGGGTAAAATTTTTATGCAAATAAAAATTTCGAACAATGAATAAAAGATAAAAAATTTTTATTCTTTATTCGAAGGTTCGAATAAAAAAATATCTTTTATTCCACTCATTCTTTATAAATAAAGCGAAAAACGCTCCGAATTTTTTACTTCACCTAATATCACCTATACAGGACGTCTCAAGAATGTTGTTCTTCCTTGAAAGGGCTGATACCTGAGTTGATTTGAAGTAACCTTTACGAAAATACTATTCGCGGCTTCGTTAAGGAGTAATTAATGAAAACCAGTCGCGCTCTGATTGTTCCGTGGTTTTTCGTTAAAAAAAAACTCCTTAACAACGCCGCGGAGCGCATTGTCGCAAAGGTAAAAGTTGCTTAAAATCACCTCAGGGATCAATCCTTTCGAGGAAGCACAGTCTTGGGACGCTCTGTATATTATTCATTTATTTTTTCGATGAAAATGTTACTGAAAGAAGAGAGGAACAAATACTTTCAACAATTCCTTTTTAGATGAAGGAGCAACGGCGAGGGAGGTAGAAAATGGAAGAGAACTCGGAAAGATATAATAGTAAAATAATGAACGCGATCAGTTTGAAGTTCGCTGGCCCGTCCGAGTTGCAGCCGTGAATCGATCCCGGCATTTTCTTCGACTCGCTAACGAATTACGGTAATTACGGCATCAGGCGCTGGGGGTAGAGGGCGAGGGGAGGGGCGCGAGCGACGACGCCTCTAGTTCGAGGATACATTGCGCCCGGAGTTCCCCGGGCCGAGAGAAGTGGATTTCAATGTTGACCCAAAAACCGCAAATGACTGCGCGTAGTCGTTTGGCATGTGACGCGTGGACGTGAAGTGGGAGTCAATGAGACGACCGGAGACCCGGAAACAGAGAATTAAATGCGGCGGCACTTTCGCGCGACTAACAACACTACCTATCCGCTGACAACCCCCTCGGTGACCTGGAATCTCGTTCGAAGCGCGACGTGCCGAGCCATTCGCTTCTTTTCGATACGCGATATTTAAATTTCATGAGGCGCTGCTGGTAATTAGCGGAACCGAACATTAGTCTTTTTTTGGTTGAAATAATTTCCGCTCGGTAAGAGGAAATGGGCTCTTAATTCGAAAAGTTTGATTAAAGTCTAGATAAGTATTTTTTCTGGCATTTTTCTTAGCGTTGATTGACGCTAAAACTGAAAAATCAATGTGCGCTATCTTATTTGTTCTCTCAACTGTTTATCTTGTGGAATTATTCTAAAGTTATTAAAGAAAGAAAGACAAATGGAACAAAATAGTTAACGAAAGTTTAAGGTCGCATTTTAACAGGACGGTTGACTTGAGATCAGAGTAGGGCAATAATCAACTAATATTTACAAATGACTGATAGTCTTTTTGAATGTTTGTCATAGCAAAATAGTCATTACTTTGTCAAAACTTTTTGATAGTTAGTGATAACTAGTTAATAATATTAATGTATGTTAATCGCACAATAGTGACTGATCATCAACTACTAATTCACTAATAAGGAACAGCTAACGATTACTTAGAGCTGTGACTAACTATTTGCTATTTAGTTATCACTAACTAATCAAACAGCTTAGACTAATGTCTATTTTGCTATGAGTAACGTTCAAAAAGACTATTGGTCATTTTGAAATATTAGTTGATTATTGTCCTACTCTGCTTGAAAACCATGCTTTTTTCGAGACTTTTGCTCCTCGCGACGAGTACTACATATGTATATGATGTGTTGGAAAAAAATATTCGATCTTGAGAAAAGGGTCGAGGTCTTTGTAGTCGAATCTTTTGACAGATTTCCACGGATGCGGATGTGTAGAATCCCACTATAGTAGTCGTGACATTAATCTTTATACACTTGGTACATTTTACGTAAATGTGTTTTGTCGTTATCGATCGTATTTATTGGAAATAAATCTTTAATTATTTCTTTAATTATTTAATTATTTTACGTAAAGGTAGCCTTGAAATATCACAACAAAAAAATTCGGCAACCCAATGTTCAATCTGAAAGATTTGACTGAAACCACGAAGAACGATGAGAACAGTAATTGGTGTTAATTTTGTGGTGAGCGGGGCCGTAGAACTCGGACAATTTTGAATCGCCGAGAATCTAATAAAGGGTGTGCAATATTTTTGCCGGCGAGTGTAGAAGTCGCTCGAATTCCAGCGGACGATGAGCAAACGGAGCTGGGGCAATCGTTGACTTTGAGTCTGCGGGATTCCAGGGACCGCCGCTGTCGGACCTCCGGTGTCCCGTGGTATATGTATAGAACGTTTAAGAGTATTGCAGGCGATTCTAGATGGGACTCGATGTCGTCAGGGAACAAAGAATCGTCGAAGCTCGTCGTCGTCGTCGTTGTCGTCGTGTCACAGAAAACCTTTCCGATCGTCGACTCAGGCTCGGCTCGTCGCGTCACGGTTTGCCAGCTCCGGTAGGATCAAATCAATTCTCTCTCTCTCTCTCTCACTCTCTCTCTTGCCCCTCTCGTCCTTTTTACTGCGGAGTTTTTCATCGGTGGCTTCTTCTCTCCGGGAATCGAAGCGACACATAGAATGCACTCTCTCAATCTTTCGGGGGAACCGCTCCGACGCCTAGACGACACGCAGACTTTCCACGCGACACGGTTCTCTCGTTCCTCTCGATCCTCCTCAGACCAGGGCATCGATAACCCCTCCTCTCTGATCCTGCCAACCAGAAAAAGATTTGCCATCGTTCCTTTTAGTCCAACGGCTACCGGAAATGAATTCGAAGCAGAGGCGGATTAATTGCGCGCAGAGAACGCGCGATTTACGGGGACATTCTCGTATAACTGTACGATCAACAAAATATTTGTCAAAAATTCGCTTGACTCGCGTGAAAAACCGAGTTGATTTCCAGACGTACCGTTCAGAATATTTCGAGGGAAGAATTCGATGAAGATAGCAAGTGTTACGTCCTAAGGTGGACGTTTGAATTGAAGATAAAACACAGTTTTGAACCTACCTGCATTCACCGACTTCGAAGTATTAAACTCTGATTTTGATGAACGATGACTACAGCAACTGAAGGAATTTTAACATTGACTGAACTTTGATGTACGATGACGATTGGACTGATTTTTAACATTGACTGAACGTATCTGATGAATTTTGAACATATACTGAACTCGTCCTGATGAAGAGCCATCCCTTTTACAGATTAATCAATCCATTGTTCTCAGCCTAATCTCCATGGGATGATTGCATTCGTTCTCCGAAATCGCTTTTCTTATGAACTAATATCTCTTGACCGGATGACGAGTCTTTGATTCCCCTTTATCGTTCTCCTAGCTAGATCATGTTGCCCTACACATCCTGCCAGGTAATTAGTCACTAGTTTATCATTTATCGATCTTTCGTTCATTTCTTTTTCGAAGTGTCCATCTTACAATTAATCTCCTCTGGACTATCTTCAAATTCTCCAGCGATGAACAGTCCTCAACGGATATTCATTCGGAATTTATATTTCAAATCATCCCTTTTGTTTAATAAAATACATTTCGCTGTGTTCTTAATTTGTTCAACGATATTCCAAATTCAAGTCGAGTTTCAGTTTAAAATAAATCACATGAGTTAACAATACCATCAACTGCGAATTATATCTCATAGATTTTCCTTAATTCTATTGGTCCTGCCGCTCGCAATATGATATAATACACGACAGTTCAATATTATAGTATTTGATATTTAATTTCTCGTGCAACATTACTAGGCAAATATTAAAAGAAATTCGAAAAGTATATGTTATACATGATTGATTATATCAATAAGTATTTTAAGAAGAAAAGAAGAACTTCCCAACATCCTCATCAATCTGGACATCTTGATATGTGTAGAATCCTGGCTCTCAGAAGAATCATGAAAGATCGTCACAATTCAGGAAAGATCGTCTGCAGTCCAGAGGGGGTGGTATTCTTATTCTAATTCGCAACAACTTAGTTTACTTTGAACTTCAAAATCTAAAGTGTCCTGATCAATCTGTTGAAGTAGCTGGCATAAAAATTACTAATATAAACCTCGCAAACAGAGAGAGATATATTCGTATGTTATAGAGCTCCCCGTTCAACATTCTCACAGTCTCAGTGTGTTGTAAACTCTAGTCGTGAAAGGATAGAAAATGGAAAGAATTGAAATAGGAGGTTGAGTCAGGTATATGTATCAAGAAAGTATATTTTAACTAAATCAGAAAATTACAATTAAATGAGTGATGATCGAATACGATCGGTGTTAATAGCGAGTATCGCGAATATAACCGGGCGTAGCGATGTGTATTGAATAACAGCGTGTCAGTATGATTAGTAGAAATTAGGGCTGTAACTTTCCTTCGAAGGTCAAAGATTTCGAAGCTTCGAAGCTTCGAATTTCGAAGCTTCGATTTCAGAAACTTCGAAGTTCCGAAGTTTCGACGTTTCGAAGTTTCGAAATTCGAAGCTTCGAAGCTTCGAAATCTTCGACCTTCGAAGGAAAGTTACAGTCCTACTGAATACGTGAGTTTTGTCAAGCGCCAAGCCTGTCTTGTCTTTCTTTTTATTTAGTCCGCGATATCCGATTTCACCGAATTCAATAAAACTCATTAAAATTTTGTTTGCAAAGTATTATTTTTTAAGTACATTCGTTTTTAAGTACATTCGAAATTTATTAATAGAATGCACTCTTTTAAATTTAATTTAATTACGAAAAATCAAAACGGAAAGTTCAGTGTCAGTCACCGATGACTGAAACTTAATATCTTTATTTATCAAAAATCGTGACATGGTATGGAACTCATAAGTTACAACTTCATACGTTTCGAAGACTTTGAAATTTCGAGCACTTCGAAGCTTCGAAGCTTCGGAACTTCGAAACTTCGAAACTTCGAAGTTCCCTTCGTTCCTTCGAATCCATCAAAGCTTCGAAATCTTCGAAGCTTCGGAAAAGTTACAGCCCTAGTAGAAATTACAAGAATTCCGCGAGGAGCAAACGGTGCTCTCTTTCATACAGTGGTGGGCCGTCGATTTCGGAAGGATTAAGGAATGGGGACTTTGAAATTAAACTTCTAGGATCACAACAACGTTCATTAGGGCAATGCCCGAATAAACGAGGCTGTGAGGGAGTCAAAGGAATTAGGTAACGGAATCATTGTAGGAAAACGTAGGAGACGATGGCCCCCCGATACAATATGACGAGTTCGATAAACTCTCGGTGCGACGAGGTTTACATGTGCGGTCGATCACCCCGTCGCTTGTTGTCGAACTCGCACAGCTGATCGTTGCCGATACATAAGAAGCGTCGCGCGCGACAGGTACTTGCTTCACCTGTGTCGCGAGTAAGAATGATAAATATACGGTCGCAATTTTAGAAATTAAAACCCTTGAATTGACGTCTCTGAACACAGTGGGATGAAGGCCTGTGATTTAAAGGTTTAAGAGAACGGTACATCTTTAAAACTGCTTGAATATTGATCCACGTTTATTTATAATTTGTATTGTATTATAAAAAGTATCACGATGTATTGAAAAATAATGTATTGAAAAAATAATGTATTGCAAAATAATCTGTACCTGGAGATTCAAATTGCATTAAATAAAATAAAAAATATCAATAAGTATCGATGGCTGAACCACCGGACATGTGTGACGCAAGCAAAGAAATTTAAGTGTGATCAACATAATATCAAAAAAAAAAAAATGCTAGCGACATGAAAAATCGAGATAAGAGCTAATGGTTTAAGAAAGTGTCTAATATTATACTATCGAGGCGTAATGTTCACACAGATACGCACTCGTGCGTGCTCCAGCACAGAGGCACGAGGGTAGTTCGGTCGTTCCGCCGTACTTAGGGGTACGTCTCTCAGCCCGCAAACCATTTCCCCGCGTACGGTTCGCTTATCTAACGCTATCCAGATCCATTCATCGAGTCGTAGGGACTTCGGGCTTGGACGTAGAGAGCCTCGTAAAACATTATAACCATTGTTGGTCCCTCGTTACCAATATCTGCCGGGGCTCTTGAAACTACGCCGCCGTAAATGCTTTCGTACACCCTAGTTTCTCTCTCGCTCTCTTTCTCTCGGATGCTCATCTTTTTTTTTTTTTGTTTGCTGCCATCCACTCTTCGGTAACAATCGCGACGACTCTGCCACTCGACACAGTTCCGACCGACATTGACGGTCCAGTGGAAAACACAAGCGACGTTTCGCTGTGTAGGTACATGCTACACCGTTCTGTTGCGAAACGAAACGAACAACGGGCCGAACTGTGAACGATGGTATCGATATGGCCGTCCAGCGGACCGTGAACAGATGCCATCAGAAAAATATTATTATTATTCCACGCACAACGCTCCGAAACTGCGCTGAAACTGTTCCCGGAAACGGGAATTTTGCTCTCGGTTTAATTCGTTGACGATCGCGCGACAAATTTTTAACTGTTTTAACAGGCTGCGCAACTTTATATATTGAAAAATGAGTACAGTAAAGTCCTGATCTCAGAAAACCCGTCGGGTCCGTGCTGATTCTTAGATCGTGTAGTTCTTTGCGTGAACGTAGAAGAGCCAAATGTTCAAAGCATTGATGAGAAAAAATAAATATTGGAAGGGAAGATATTCGATGAATTTCGTAGACAATTTTTATCGTGCATAAAAGGTGTACGACTCTCTTCTGGTGACAATTTTGAGACGCGGACAAAAACAAACTTCACAGCTTCTCTCATGGACAAGCTTCAACAGTGAAAAGTGAAAATTCGCTTTTACAAGCCTGTTCCCTTTCCGTCCTTCTTTCTCGATAATTTCAACGCTTCCGGGCGTTATGTTAATCCCTTTTATATCGTCCCGTAATTAGATTTTCCAGCGCTGCCCGTCGCGTTTCAATGTTTCGACCCCGGGAATCGATTCGATATACCGTGACGCGTCGCATCGATGATAATGCTCTCGGGTCGGTCGGGTCGTGGCGACTCGTTCGGTATTTCTGACGCGATTGTCCGCGGTGGCCGGCCATTCAGCCGACACCGTCGAATTCACCGGGAGATCCGATCAAATAGAAGTCCAAGTTCGTTATCGACGGGAGACTGTCGTTTACAAGACCATCGAATGCAAATTAACAACGCGTTAACCGACGGCGGTGCGCAACGCGCACAAAGTACGACGCCGATGGCCAGCCTTTGGCTGGTAATTACACGAAATGCGTGGCCAGTCGATTAATTGGTACTACGTAGCCGGGCGTGATCTCGCCTAACAAACTGGAGCTTATTGGCCTGACGGTACGCTCTGGCTGATGTCTACCTCGAAGCGTGATGGACCGTAGAAAAATCTGGTGTCTTCAGACTACCATTTCTTTCGGTCTCCACAGAACTCTCTTCATGGTGTGAAAAGTTGACTACAAAAGAGGCCTGTGAAAATCACGTGTCGCAGTTTTTCGCCCGGAAATGACAGAAGTTCCACAGTGACGGGATTATGGTTTTACCACGAAAATGGCAAAGGGTGGTCGATCGAGAGAGCACATCTTCGCTTTTCGGGCACATAAAGCTTTTTCCCAACCCATATACAGAATGGTCCACGCAACTTGCACACCTATAATAACTTCCAAAGTATGCGTTGCGCGAAAAAGTTTTGTATACAGAAGTTGCATTGTCTGAAGGGGTACATTACGTAGTATATTTATTTTTTTAAAGACGTTACACACAAGTAAGTAAACACTAACGTCTTAGTACGACAGTAATGGTATTTTTGAGAGTTATTTAAATTGAAATATCTCCTGAACTATTAACTTTTCCACATACATGGGTTAGTACTTTTTTATAACGAATGTCCAGCTGCATCGATTGATGTATTAAAGAACACCTCATTCCATTAAAAAAAATGAAGTTGACCTTCACATGTCCTTTACGCGTACACCTGTAAAAAAAAGTTAATATACTACATGATGTACCCTTTCAGACCATGCAACTTCTGTATACAAAACTTTTTCGTGCAACGCATACTTTGGAAGTTATTACACTGAGAAAAAAATCCTGTCGAAACAAAAAAAATATATGTCGATACAATAAGATGTACTATTGAATAGTGCCAATATCATATGAACTTATTTTCATATTTAATACTATTGAATTTCAATAGCAAAACTCACTTCCGCCAATCATATAAGCCAATAGCTTGACCATCAATGTTTAAAAAAAAATATATGTTGATTCAATAAGATGTACTATTGAATAGTGCCAATATCATATGAACTTATTTTAATATTTAATACTATTGAATTTCAATAGCAAAACTCACTTCCGCCAATCATATAAGCCAATAGTTTCACCATCAATGTTTTCAAAAAATAAGATAAGGCCTCAAACCAATTCCAGTATAAATCAATACATTTCTCAAATTTTTTTCACAACATATCTGATTGAAGGAAAAAAGAAATATTACGAATAATGATATACGGTATTGAATCAAATACTATTTTCAATCATTTCATGATAGACAATTCAAATACATCACCAAAAGAATACATTGATATTCATCGAAGTAAAAAAATTACAATAACACTCGTGTTATTGAAGTAACTACTCTTTTTTTCTCAGTGTATAGGTGTGCAAGCTGCGTGTACCATCCTGTATGTATATTGACATCGAAGAAGTGTAAATTAGCCTAAAATGCGAGCGGATCGATGATTTCTTTCGAACGGTTTTTCGCGGATGGGGAAACGGACCGCGGAAACAACGAAATTACAACTGGCGAATTAAACTGGCTCGGCGAACGGGTGCCGAACGGACGATTCGAACCGGGTTGGCGGTTTCCTGCGTAGATCGTCAATTATTAGTCCCGGTAATCAAGGGGAGTGCGATTTCCAATTTTCGGGGCCGTGTCGCAGACCGAATTCCGAGCCGACGCGCTCGATACAACGCGCGGCGGCCGCCCGCGCGAGAGGCCATTAAAGCGGATGACTTGAAAAACTGCCATTACTTTGATTAACCGCTATATTTCCGTTGGCGCCGATTCCTCGAAAAATCCTCGCCGCGATTGCATCCGCCACGGGCAACCAGACATGTTGAATCGAACCGTTATCGTCTGCGTCCGAAAACGTACGCGGGAAACCTCTCGGGCCGCGCGCAACCTGCTCTCCTTCAAATTAGAAAGCGCGTTTCCGCACTGTTTTCGCGAGATTAAAAAACTCCACGGCCCGATGCACAGATGAATTCGCGCCGGCAATGTAGACAACACCACAAAGAACTTCCACCGGTTTGTTAATATTCGATCGGAAACGGGCGCGTGATCACCGTCAAAGCGGAGAAACTTAATTTTCATTAACTCGCACGGTGGGACGTGTGAAGGCCGGCTTGTGGTTCCATTCAGTATAATAATTCTTTTAATAATGCCTTTCTTGCTTCATTTCCGATACGTGTCTCTGCAGATAGCATAAATCATAATTCACGATTCATATTGCCGTTACCGTGAAGAGTGGGGAGAGGAAATCCTTCAATGTGAAGTCAGTTTTCATTTTTTACTACCAGGGTTTGCAGCTAAGAAATCTGAAAAAATTCTCGAACGTGTGGCTGATTATGCTAAATGTGTCAGATTTTCCTTAGAATTTTTAGACGCGATTAACCCTTCGTGGGTGGGGTGATCTCGCGTCCTTATTCGGGTGGGGCGGTGCACTGGGTGCGCCAGGCTGTTTTGGGTCAGTTTTACTCAGTTTTGACTTTATATCATCAGGTATTCAGACAAATCCATGTAGCTACATTACTAACAAATAATTCAGACATTATCAAAAGAACGGTTTTATTGAAAATGAGCACAAAATAACTCTCGATCTTCTCGTTAAAATTCGATCGTTGGCGCACTCAGTGCACCAGCCCCACCCTCGAAGGGTTAAATAGGGAAAATGGGACGGAAAGTGGAATTTCGTTTGCTGCTCATAACTACCCTTACAGACGAGGTATAGGGTTGAAACTTGGTAGAAAGTTTCCCGTCAAAATCGGCTGACGGGCATTTTTGAGCAAAGAACGATGGTTAAAGCTAGAAAGAATTTGTACCTCCGAAATGGCTTCGCGATTCGTTTCTCCATACTTTCACCTATCATTCTGCTGAATTCCATCGAGCTGTGACTGTCTCAACGTATGCTACAAGCAGTTTGGTAGAAGCGTGATCGCGTGTTTCCACGATTTGACGGCGGACCCTTGAACAAAGGGGAAAGAGCGAATCTTTGGAAATTGGGAAAACTCATCCCGGAGACATGGAAAACGTCGTGTCTACTCTTTGCGACTTTTTCCGCGACTCGATAAGAGAATTGAATTTTCGAGTCGGTTCGAGTCCCCTCGAGGCTCCTCGACAACCGGTGGAGGATCGGCGAAAAGCGTCGAAAGGCGTCGATGACGGTGGATAAGGGCGCCCGTAGCACCCTTTCACCAATTAATTCGGCTGAAATTTAATCGAACCGTGGCCATCGGAATCTGTTTACCGTAGGCACCGGGCAAATCGCGTCCCGCTCGAAAATAATTTAATTAATTCTCGGTCCCGTGGTTCGCACGCTCCGCCGAATGACATCAAATGAATGCCACTATCGTTCGCAGCAAATTGCAGCCGTCGCATAGTGTGATATTTCGATGATCTAGGAAAATTAAATTCCGAAACGGAAAATTTTTTAAAAATTGCATATCTACTCCTATACATTGAAAGCAATATCTTCGTAACCCAGAATCACTATTCTTTTTAATTTTTCATCGCATTCAGAGAGATACAAACCTCGAGTAAACTCTTCTGTCTATACAAATAATGAAAATTCATTAATCGCCAGTGGTACTTTGCCCGAATAATAGTGTGTGTATTTGAACTTTAATCATTGTATTCACTGTATCACTGTATTTATTTTATTGATTATTCAATTCTTTGTGGTGCGTTTTCAATATTTTTAGTTGTTAAATATTATACACATAATTCATCACGGTTAATAATCATACAAAATCGAAGAACTTTTCAGTATTTATCGATGTTTTATGGAGTAACACTTTATTATACGGTCGAATAAGGACTTTAAACTACATTGAGAATTTACATTGAAGTCTTGTCTAGTCATCTGACTAGAAAACCAGTTTTCGTTAGTTTTTAACAGCCTTACCCACTCTCCTCACGCAGTCGTCTAACACAATTTATTCGAGCAAGAACAAGTCTGTATTCATAAACCTGAAAAAAAACTTTGGTTGTTATTCTATTAAATAGTTATTGATTTTATATGTTATTGTTTAACTGGGATTGTGTCCGATTTTTATTACATTTTATAGCTATTTTCTTTTGTTTAGTATTATTTGTTTGACTATTACTCGTCATTTTGTCTATTTTCACGATTATTTCACTCCTTAAGGTAATACAGTAAAATTTCACTATTCATGAGCGAATACGAATTTAATTTTCCATTGAATATCGAAGTAGTGGTTTTATGTATGTAGTCAGAAATGAAAAGAATGTTGTGAGAGTTCTCTTTCGTTTTCAGAAAGTGTTATTTGAATTTGTCCAGTGCATTTCTCTACATATACAGTTAGGAGCATAACTCATCACACACACTTTCAATCAGAATAACTTTTTTATGAATGGACCAAAAACAACTTCAATTTCTCTTTAAGGTTAGAAAGAATTAGTTTAGTACGTTGAAAAATACGTTAAAAAATGCATTTGGTCGGAATTGCGAAGAACAATAGTAAAAATTGATTTTTACAACTTTTTTAGCTGGGCCAATAACGAAAATTTAAAATATACGGTTTGTCAACTCGTATAAATTATACACGCTCTGAAAATTCCATGGAAATCGGTTGATTGGTTTACGGGTCACAAACGATCAAAAGTGATAAAAAGGCCGAGAATCATGGAAAATTGCAATTTTTGGTCGTTTATAATTCGTAAACCAACAGCTTTTAAATTTTATTATTGGCCAAGCTAAAAAGGCTGTTAAAAACAATTTATACTCCGTATTGTTTTTCACAATTCCGACCAAATACATTTTTTTAAAACATATTTATGAGACGTCATTCGCTAAACTAATTACTCCAGCCTTACAGAGAAAATTGGAATCGTCTGGTCCATTCATAAAAAAGTTATTCTGATTTAAAGTGTACTTCATCAGTCATGTTCCTAACTGTATATAGCTTTATTAAACTTTAATTACATTTATGTAAGACTGTGTTTGCAACTTCCTTATATCTTTTAAATTAAGTACCATTTCAAACAATAATTTGCAAGAGTTAAAATACGTATTCTCGGTTAGAAGGATCAGTGATCATTAGACTGCGGATCTTTATGCAAAATAAAAAATGTTTGCATTGATTGAAAGACACAGAAGCCAAATAGAAATTCCTTTCTTCTTTTAATTGTCTTATTTAGCTGAAATTAATACACTAATGTCTTTAAATCTTTCTAATTTGTCCACCGCTTTAAATTGTACGTGTCCATTTTCGTCATAAATGCATAAAATCATAAAATATAAATATATAAATATATAATATAAATAAAATCATAATAAATGCATAAAATCCGCAGTCTAGTGATCATTCTTCGAGTACCTTTTAAAAAATACATGATAAAAAAAGGAACAATATTAAGAATTTAATTTCCCTAAATGATCGAAATATCACACAGTTCGTCGTCCTCGAAACGAGAATCGATATTTCCCCCATCTCCTCCACTCTCTCTTCCTCTTTCTTACGTCCCCCTACCGGTATTTATAGTTTTCTGTTATGGCCCCCGATAACGGCTGCGTTGGACAACGGTAATGAAATGCACTCGCCGCGAGAAGACGCGGAATAAAAGTTTGACGACGCGCGAAATTCTATTCGACACAAGCCTGCCTTCTCACTGCTTCACATCTCTTTCCTCTGTGTGAAAACCGACTTGACAACTCGCGAAAACATTCATCTCTCCCCGACGATCTATCCTGGGAAAAACTCCCGTACGATTGGTCGTTATTTTTATTTTATTTTGCTTTTTTCCAGTCGTTTTTGCGAGGCTATCTATTTCCGCGGGTCTATCGTCGGTTGACAGTGAGTAAGCACTGGACACTCGGTTTTTAGAAGTTGTAGCTTCAATGGTTCCCCATTACTATGTCTGGATATCAAATTAAAACATTCAAAGAGATAAAATTAAAATATTCATTCAACAGCATGATAGTTTACCTCGAAAGTGCAAATAGTAATAGAATTTAATGCCATCGAATAAATCTATGAACCTTAATTTCGTCCTAGAATTTTTATTTAAAAACTCTGCGAATTTCGTTCTCCGAGCTGGCAATTTCGCGCTGTATTTATAAAAATGATATTTTCTAGCGCTGTGCAATCAGGATACAGGGCAAAATGAACGATAGCATCGTTTGAAGCAAATTCCTACGCCATTGCTATATGCACCGTTCCAATTTAATTAGCTGACTTTTTTATTCGCGTATCACCTTTCACTGTATTCAATGTTATACACGCTACGTTTTCCGACGGGAAAACTAATTTACTTTGTATCGTATGCTATATTAATTTCACAGTTTGCTTTGACTAATTAAATGTTGTAGTAAAAATAAGGTAGTACTGGGTTGAAATTAGAGAATGTCGTTCGTTTGAGAACTGCATAAGTAATATTATAGTGATTTTAAATGGACCAACAATGAAAAAGTAATTAAATCAGCAGATTTTTGGTATATTGTGCATACATACCTTTTCGATTTATTCTATGTATGGTATTGGAAACTTTCTATATTGAAAAAGCAATTTGTTTTGCATGGTTTACCATTTGAAATTCGTAATTAACCTCTGCGTCGATGACTGGAACATTGACGGTTGCTGTTTTTCCGGATATCCCGAACAGTGTTGCTATTATATTTTATTGAAATTCACAATATGTACATCGTCACAATATGTACATCCAATATGTATTGATGGAAACATAGAAACTTTTCGATTAAATGAACAAAGATATTCGTAAATGGTACATTAGGAACTGTACGAACACCCAGGATGTCATGAAGCGAATTCCTGCGGGTCTTAATTCATACCCTTAACGAAATTCGGCCCGGAATCGAGTAGAATTCCTCAAATATTGCGACTTGAGCCAACTTGCCTAGGAAGGAACGGCAGCGTCTCTTCCGTGTCTTCGAGCGCTATCGAGAGAAAGAGAAAGCGTAGAGAAGGAGAGAGAGAGAAAGAGGGACAAGGTGAGATTGCACCAGCTGCGAGCTGCGAGCTGAAACCCTTCCGCACGAAAAGTTCATTTGACTCGGGTCGAACCTTATTTGGAGGATAGAGTTTCCCGGGCCGCCGATATTCGCCTCGATAAGATACACTCGGGTTTCTCCCGGGTTCCCCCGATCAGAAAAGAAAATTGCTCCGAATTTATTTCCCCGTAAATTTTCCACCCTCTTGACCCCGCTTCGTTCCACTTTGCGTGCGCTTCCACGGTGTCTATCTCGCGTTTTCATCGTGACGACTGTTTTGCGATGGGAATCGCGCGGCGAAACTATCCTACGGAACTTGTGAATCTCCGATGCGCCATGTTATCGTGTATTTCTCGAAATAGGTTCCCGTAGCCACGAAAAAATGATTATACAACAAGCGACAGATTTCAGAAATAGAGGACGTAGGGTTAAAGATGATCAGATTTTTTGGGATTCGTCCTTATTTTTCTTTTGATGTGCATTTTTCTGCTGCATCGCGATTGCAGAAACATATAACTTTCATGACAGTTTCTTCCGTTTTCAACTGTTCAGGAGATACAGCCTGTTCCAATTGCGCGGACCACCCTGTATAATCAAGGGCAAGAAGAGCAAAACACGAGAGAAACAATGAGGAAACAGGACCTTGCAGAAGTGTTGAAGAGTGGAGGTTACGCGATCTGTAATAATTCGAAACATGTGTCCTCAGATGCGAATCTGTGGAAGCAGACATCTTGGACATAGATGGCGACGCCTAGCCGCGATACGCCGCGGCTTGCCGACTCCAGTTCCCGTTGGTCACTTCGAGGCGCCTTGAGGTTTCCTCCGGAATGGCCTGCACGAACCCGAAATTCCTGAGGGAACCGCGAGCCTCCGACAGGAGGTGCTGCGGCGAACCGCGATTCCGATCCTCGAATACAGTTCAAACCGAACGAGCTACTCTCGTTGTATCGGGAACCGTTTGCAGACGCCGCAACATGTACGCACGGTATTAATGAAGAATATTCCCGTCGAGTCCACGTCACATAATTTCTTCCTAATTATTCATTCAACGTTACGAAATAGTTTAAAAGTTACAGTTTACAGTTTAAATTCGTTGTGGATCAAATTCGTTGTCGGTCAAAATCGTTTTCGGTTAAAGGCGTTGTCGGCCAAAGTTACTGTCGGTCAAATCTGAAGTCGGTGAAATGTCCGTCAAAACCGAGTCGGCGAAATTTGTGTCGGTGATTTCCATGGGTCCCGATAATGGTATGGGGGGTCAGTGTAGGGCAATTAATAAATTTATTTAAATAAATAATTATTTAAATAATGATTTAAATAACAAGTTATTTGTTATTTGGATATTCAAATAAAACGCAAAAATAATTATCTATTGTTTGAGCAAGTCTAAATGAATTTATTAAAAATAATACAGTTAATTGTTATTTACAAATATGATACCATTTGCAATTATTATTTTTATTTTAGCAAATCATAAACTAATTGTATTTTCATTGATTAATCCGCCCTCCGGACGAGCCCGACCACTGGCGGTATACCTGAAAAGGTTGCTATAGCAGAAAAAAACGCGCACGGATCAGCTCCGAATCGGCCGATTATTTAGAACCACCGCGCTCCGACAACTTCAACTCCAACAGATGGACAACACGTGCAACAGACCCATGCAAATTGGTACAAAAAATAGTTGTATTTACGTAAATATTATACATACGGGTAATCAGGATATTCATTTCGCCACGTGTTCATTGTATATATATATATATATATATATATATATATATATATATATATATACAAAATACAAGAAAAATAAGAGAAGACCAAAAACTATTTATTTGATTTCCGTCTCAGTCCAGACAATAAATAATCTTTTATTTGCAAATAGGAAGTAATAAATACATCATTTTTGGAATTATTTAAATAATTTTTATTTGAATAAAAAGTTTAGTTATTATTTGCAACTAAAATCACACGTTTATTTATTATTTAATTATTTATCATTTAAAATAAAATTTGCCAAACACTGTGGGGAGTGTATGAGAACCAACGGAGTTGGAAACCTCGTTATCATCGAAGGAATATTAGATTAATATAAATATCTGCAAACATTAAAAGAAAATTTGAAACGAAGTTTTCATTTTTAACAGGACAATGATCCGGAACATACTGCACATATCGTTAAACAATGGGTCATATACAATATACAATATTTTATGAAAATCATAAAAACTACTTCCTCTAATTGCTATGAATCACACAGAAGTGAAAAACACCCACTTCTCCAGATTTACCTTCAGTAACGGTGCAACGAAGCAGCATTTTTGCAATCTCGAAAAAAGTCAAAGCCGGCAGCTTTTGTCCCTTCCCAATTTCACGATTGTTGTTGCTCCCTTTCGCAGACCGATGTTTGCCGCGATCCTCTCAGCAGTGGATGCAAAAACATATTGAATTTCGTTTTTCCCGTCAAACGGTCATCCTGCAACGCAAAAGATGGTCTCCGCCGTTACGGGGTTGGTTCGAGTACCGTTGTTTCAAACTGTAGAGCGGTTGACTTTGGCAGGCGGTGGCATCGCGTGGTTTACGAATACCGGATGTTGTCGAGTCCCCCCCCCCCCTGTTCGTTATTTATATCAGTGTAATCGAGCGACAAGAATCTCGTGTTTCCAGTCGAATCTAAACGACCGCGGGCAGGAGTCACGGTCGAGACAGAGAGGACGCGCGTTTTCCAAAATTGTTTGTAGCAGCTGCCATTGAAGCATCCGCCATACATTTCACGCCGATAACGCGAATAACGTGTCCGTGTGCGCGCGCGTCACGTACCACGCTTAAACATGCGGAATTTTATCAGGAAAATTGGCCTGCTCGAAATTGTTGAACGTCGTAAAACACCGCGGCCACCGATTGTTTCTAGCTGTCGCGCCCGCGAATTGCTAGGCATAAAACACATTCACGCACACAGAGAACGATCGAGGCATGTCTGTTGAACGTATGTTTATTCGGCCGTTCGCCAATAATACAATTGCACGTAATTTCTACAGTAACGTATATGTACAGAGTTTGATAAGCGTTTCGGTTTCGAGAGAATCCTCTGTCGCGAGGATCCTGCGGCGCCAGTGGAGCGTACCGTTGTGGTCAGACATGGGCTTATACTACTTGAAAGCAGCCGACGACTTAAGGTAAGAATATTATTCCTCATTAGCAGACTGCGGATTTTACGTATTTGTAACAACAATGAACGGTTGCAATTTAAAGTAGTAGATACAGTGGCTCAAGAAAGTGTTCGAACGCCCTTTAAAACAGAATAACTCTTTTATAATTGTAACAAACGACCTGATTTTTCATAATCAATTAGAAGCACTTCCAAAAGATTATAATTTACAAAGTTACATGCAAAAATAGAAAAGGCATTTTTTTTAAATTTCTTATTAGGGCCCTTAATGAAAATTTAAAATATTTGTTTTGTAGATCTATGCTAGTTATACACATGCTGAAAATTTCATCGAAATCGGTTGACGCAGGAAAGAACGACACGCGCATCGAAAGATGTACGATTTTGTGGATTTTAAGCCGAAACTGATCAGAAATCGCGTAAAACTACTTAATCGATTTTTACGAAATTTTCAGCATGTGTATAACTAACATAGATCTACAAAATGTTAAATTTTCTTTAAGGGCTCTAATATAAAAATTGCATAAAATTAAATTAAATTGATTAAATTAAATTAATTAAATTTCATAAACTAGTGCTTCTAAATGATTATAAAAAATCAGGTCGTTTGTTACAATTACAAAAAAGTTATTCTGTTTTAAAGGGCGTTCGAATACTTTCGTGAGCCACTGTATATTAAGAGAATTTTAGGTTGTCAACGCATCTGGTACTGCTTATTACAATTATTAACACTAAACCTACCACCGTCGGTCAAATGACCGATTTCTGGTTTCATATTTTGCAATTATTGAAACTATAATGACACTTTCGCTCAAAATGGTAATACACATTTTTATATCCAATCACATATTATAATCGAAATCACGGAAAATCAATATAAATTCTATGACGTAATTTTTATAAGTCAACACATGCCAGCCATTTTTAGATCTCGGTAGGTTTAGTGTTAACCCTTTGCACATTTCACGAAATTAAACATTTCTTCCGGTCCAGAATATTTCCATTCGCTATGATTTTTGAAATTTTATAAATATGAAATTGATATAATACCTCATGCAATACCTAGATGTTTAGTAATTGATTAGATACTGATATATTTAATAATGTGAACAATATTGTGAATAATGATACAGCAATTTTTAGTGGTGCCTCAGAGAGGACAACCGAGTGCAAAGGGTTAAGAATTACATTTCTGTTCGATTCTTATTTCGTGGAAACAATGCAAACAATTTTTATTTTGCATAAAAATTCGCGATCTTATCATTTTTAGTACTGTGTTGATTTTGGAACATTTTCAATAGTCAATACAGTGTTCCTGCGATTGATGTGACTTTCGGGTATGCGGATGATGTGACTTTTATTTCCACAACTATGGGGTTCCCCCTTGGGCGCTACAAAGAAATTAAGGTATTAGGGTGTTTACATTGGGCTTTTATGATACTTGGTATGGAATCGCATTAATACAATACAACAATTTCCCGTTTGGCACCGTTTTTTTTATCCAGGATCGTCGTTTACACTTAGAAAAGTTATCCAAGAAATCTATGTTCGCCACACGTAAAAAAAACGTAGTACCATTTTGCTCCCTCAGACTCGATACCCTCGAGGTTCTCACAACAATCGCGGGAACAGTGCAATTCTATGAATTTAATGGAATTTCACACGTTTAATTCCATATCCCCATCTGGTGCGGATCACACAACAATCAGCTATTTTATTTATAGAAGCGATCAGCGTCATTAATGACAATTGTTTGTTACTTGATAACGAAGCTCGAACCGAACGTTATAATCTAGTTAATCCCGGCATTATTATAATAAATTGGTATTCAGCGGTATTAATGTTATGTCAATCATTCCATAGCGCTGATCGTCGGCGACACCGCAGCATTCAACGTGTTAAAGAAATACAAATTAATAGATGCGCTGCTATTTTTTACAAAATTTTATAGTACATTTATTATCAGTGAATATTCTGGTGAAGGGGATGAAATTAGTTGGTAATTGGGGGTTGGTAAATATTTAAGCTTGATCGAAAATTAACTGATATGGATACAAATGATGCAAATGATAATTATTGAAATTTTGATGAATAATAAATAATGTGACGAAAGGACAATTTGAAAAAATTATATATATGGCGTAATGATGACATTTAGATGGTTGACGTTTTAGTATTTCGTAGATCCAAAAGAAATTTGGTACATTGAATACGTTAGTGGAAAAATTCATTTTTTTAATCTAGATAAATAATTCCCTTTTCTATTTCCGAGGTCTTTGTTAAATTCTCTAAATATTTAAACAACGCCCATGTCTAATGGTACACAGGAATCGAGACTTACGTTTACGAGGGGGTGGGACTGTAAAAATATCTGTACACTTTGCGCGTTCAATTATCGACTACACTTACAAGAAGGAGATAAATAGCTTCCTGTGCGAGGAGGAAGCCTACTAAGGGAAAAAGGGCTCACGGTCCCTCAATTATAATACTTGGACGTCCTCTCTCGACTGTCGCACGATTCGAGAAACGGGCGCGCGCGAGTGCAGTACAAAGTGCGAGATGTAATAAATAAAGCTTTAAAGCCGGTCGCGCGGGACGCGACGCTTTTCACGGACACTGTCGCGAACACGATCGCAAAGCACAGGTACAGGTATTCTGGAAATAGTGTTAGATCACCGGATATCTCGGGCGCAATAATGCACTAGTTCTCTCTCTCTCTCTCTCTCTCTCTCTCTTACACACATTTTCTCATTCTCTCTATCTTCATCTCTCATTCTCTCTCTTTCCTCCGCTTTCGATTTTCTGGTTCTTGCCACGGCTTATCAAGCCACACGTCTTACCCGTCTTACAAAAATAGGCACTTCCGGCCGGGTTTGTATCTACAGACAGGACGTCCGGGGAAGCGTGTATAATACATCACGGCGAACGTCTATGTCGAAGCGTGTTCCACCTGGCTGTACAAAATGCAACATCCTTCCGTATGTAACGTTAGTCGTGCACGTCGATCTCCACCCGTTGCAGCAAATCCGGTTCTGAAACAGCAACGTATTGACGACCCTGTAATTTCTACTCGACTTTTGCCGGGGCACGCATGATGCGCTCTGCATAGTGATCTGGAATGCGAATTTTTGCTGCCGAAATTCCACTTTTCGACTTGTTTAAATTTGAAATATAATCAGCGAGAAAAATGTTGCGGAACAATAATTATAGAAAATGCTGGTGACTATGTAAAATCTCAAGATCATGTTAAAATATAATCAGCGAGAAAAATGTTGCGGAACAATAATTATAGAATTTGCTGGTGACTATGTAAAATCTCAAGATCATGTTAAAATATAATCAGCGAGTGAAATGTTGGGGAACAATAATTATAGAAAATGCTGGTGACTATGTGAAATCTCAAGATCATGTTAAAATATAATCAGCGAGTAAAATGTTGGGGAACAATAATTATAGAAAATGTTGGTGAATATGTAAAATCTCAAGATCATGTTAAAATATAATCAGCGAGTAAAATGTTGGGGAACAATAATTATAAAAAATGCTGGTGACTATGTAAAATCTCAAGATCATGTTAAAAAAATAATCAGCAAGTAAAATGTTGGGGAACAATAATTATAGAAAATGCTGGTGACTATGTAAAATCTCAAGATCATGTTAAAATATAATCTGCAAGCAAAACGTTGCGGAACAATAATTATAGAAAATGCTGGTGACTATGTAAAATCTCAAGATCATGTTAAAATATAATCAGCGAGTAAAATGTTGCGGAACAATAATTATAGAAAATGCTGGTGACTATGTAAAATCTCAAGATCATGTTAAAATATAATCAGCGAGTAAAATGTTGGGGAACAATAATTATAGAATTTGCTGGTGAATATGTAAAATCTCAAGATCATGTTAAAATATAATCAGCGAGTAAAATGTTGCGGAACAATAATTATAAAAAATGCTGGTGACTATGTAAAATCTCATGATCATGTTAAAATGTAACCAGCAAATAAAACGTTCGAAGATTTAAATTATAAAATAATCTTGTAATTTTATACAGTCATCATCATTTTCTATAATTATTGTTTTAAAACATTTTATAAATAATCTGAATATTTTGTATAGTCATACTATCATTTCTTATAATGTTAATTATAGGCAATGATGATGAGTAAACTGCGAATCTTTATGCAAAATAAAAAATGTTCGCACTGATTGCACGAAACAGGAGCCAGATAAAAATTGTACTCCTCTTTCAATTATTCTGTCAAGCTGAAACTGACACATTGATGTCCTTAAATATCTTTAGCATGTCCACTGCTTTAAATTGTACGTGGCCATTTTTGTCATAAATGCATAAAATCCGCTGTCTAATGATAACTGTATCAAATTATAAGATTATTTAAAAATCTAACCAGCAAGTAAAATGTTGAAGTATGTCAAGTGTTTTACCATTGCGATTCTCTTCGACGTATAAACTCGTCCTTTGAGATCGCCTGGTGCTATCGCCGGAGTATCTGATCCTCGGCTCGATCCTCTGCGCGGAGACATAAGTCGGGATTGTAAAATCGTCGGGGCCATCCTTCGCAGGAGACGTGTTCCTCCGCCTGCACACTGATAGTCCTATCACCACGCCGATTCCGATCAGGATCAACGCCACCGCACCTTTAATTAAAAGCGATCCTCTTTTCACAAACCATTGCTCAGAGTCGATACAACGGCGCGTTTAGGTACCAAACGAGCAGAACACTCGTTCGATAAACTACGTGCGCCGACTACCGAAACCGTGGAAAAATTTCGCGATCTCAATACGGGACCAGTGGTAACGATCTGTGGCAGCAAACAAACGCGTCATTCCAATTCGGCAGCGTTCATGTATACAATGTATTTTTTAAATGAAAGGTAACCTTCATTAACGCTAGATCTACCACCACCGGTCAAAATGACCGGTGCCAGATTTTTTATTTTACAATTATTTGAATAATAAAAATGATTTCATAGGAAATGATTGTATTAGATATCTTTAGTAGAGTCTAAATTAAACATTTAGAAGTTTAAATAAAATCAATCTTGTCGTTTTTATAAGGGAACGTGTTCCAGTTACGTTTAAGGCTCGGTTTAGTGTTAAATATACTCAATTTCTTAGTACATTGCTGCATACTACATTTTCATCGTAAGAGACACTAATCGAATTCTCCTAGCAAAATCACAAAAAGCTCCCAGATCCCTCAGACCCGATTTTCCCTAGTAGCGTCGACATCAGCACACCAGAGAGCGAGTTCAAGAGCAAGACGATAGTGAATTACCTGTACCCGCCAAGGCGATCACGATGATCAGGTTCTCGGAGCTAGCACTGGGCAGCGCCTTCTTCAAGTCGTCAAGAAAGACCCCAGTCCTCTCCAATTTTCCTCCGATTGAATCGGGCACCCTGACGTGTCTCAACAGTGCCGGCTCGCTTCGTCCACGGCCGTTCACAGCGTACACGTACAGAGTATAGTCGAACCCGGGTTCGAGATCGTGGAGTTGGAAATTGGGTCGCATGTTCTTCTCTTGGTACAGGGCCGGCACCTCGCCGACAGTGCCCTGGTCGCTTTGAGGCGCGAGCAAGGTCGCTGTGCTCACCTGCACCACAGTCGGACCGCCACGAACTTCCAACAAAAAGTACTGCGGCGAACCACCGTCCGCGCCGGGGACACAATTCACTTGCAACGAGCTGGTCTCGTTCTGCAGAGAACAGTCGAACGGCGGCTGCGGTGTCTCTGCGAAAATTCAGACGTTTCTCCGATTAAGGGACAATGCTGCCGAGGTCCGTACAGTTGGGAAAATAGTTCCTCTTTCGAATTAACTAGCTTTTCTAAGAGTGGACCGAGCAACTTGAAGATTTTTCGAGATATAGAGAAACTATAATAGTTTAGGGTATGTCGAAGTTCCTAGAAAGATTACACAATGACAAAATAATCTGATTTTCTAACGAGAAGTCTTGTGAGAGCGGACCGAAAATAGTACTAAAATTGACCGAGGGTCAACTACGATCGCTATGCCGTGTGGACCTCGATCGAGTGACCTTCGCGCGACCTTGGCCAGCAACAAGCAGCCTCCAATATTTGTCGAGATTCAACGAACCGCACACGGTAGCGAAATGGGGGTTGAACATGTGTTAGGGTACACGGTTAGGCGGGGTTCTCCCTCGTTCTAGTTTCCAGATTCCAAAGATACGTACTGCCCGGCACAACGTTGAATATACAAGGAGTCCTTTGTCTGCCGACGCTGTTGCTTGCCCAGCAAGCGAGGGTCCCGAAGTCGGTGTCAGCGGTAGGAGTGTACTCGAGAACGCTAACGAGCCCGTTATTCTGCGCTCTGAAGTTCTGCACCGGCAACACGTCGCCGCGCGTCGCGTTGTACGTCCACGAGAACCTGACGTCGTCCGTCGGGATCGCGTCGACCTCGCAACGTAAGAACACCGTCTCCCGACGACCCGCTGTGATCTCCCGACGCTCGTAGCCCACTCTGCACCTCGGCGCGTCTTTCGAAAGAACAGGAGACTCGTCAGGACCTCGGACACTACACTAACGGACGTCGCTGGATTGCGGATTTTTATGCGAAATACTAATTTGCTCCGTCACATTTCAAACAATTGAGGTCGTTGCACACTAGACCGCGCCGTTTTGGGCTTCTTCTATGTAGTTTCAACAGCACAGCGGCGCACTATGGGCCAAACCGACGAAATCTGTGTCAAAATCAGAGAACTTTCGATACAAATGAGATAGAGATAATTTTCTTGAAATTGTGCACGTTTAACGAATTTTTCAAGGTTAAAAAACGTTCCTACTATAATCTCTCTATTTTTCCCACATTTTGCAATGTTTCAGCTTCAATTTAAAAAAAAATCATCGCTCTATCTCATTTCTATCGAAAGTTCTTTGATTTTGACACAGATTTCGTCGGTTTGGCCCGTGGTGCGGCACCGCTAGGTGTGCGCCGCGTCCCCATTGAAACTACATAGAAGAAACTCAAAACGGCGTCGGTGGTACGGTGCTGGTCAGGCGGCGCACAGTGGTCTGGATTTAGCTGGACACAACTCGAAAAATGGAAACCCGCAGGAAATTTCCCGCTACGGTAAATGAGTGGAAAGTACCAGATAAGAAGAATCACTGCTGTTTTATCCCTTGTTATCACCCCATTATAAAATATGCCCCCACGAAAAACTTGTTTCTCAACTTCGTATTTCTTCATCGTCCTTCAACACCTCACTATTCGTTAGTATATCTCGTTGCGAATATCTAGTATTGCAAATATTTCGACAATTTTTCATTTTATGATGGATACCAGCATGAACCGCGTGTAAAAAACTCAAATAAAATTCAAATATATTGTTTATTTGCTTAAAAAATGAAAATATACTTCAAACGTATATAACATTTATACTTTGACAGTCCCGCAAAAAAAGCTTCAGAAAGCTTCACTGTGGGACATGTTGGAACATCTTTATAGAAGTGTAGAGTGTCCTAAAAAATGAATTTTATTTGCTCCAACTTGCTCCGGCGAATTTGAGACAGTTTTTAGTAATCCAATGTCGATATATTACGAATCATCTCTATGATTCTCTTCTATGTGAGCCACAAACGACAAAAAGATATCAAAACACACACACATGGTTGGGGTAAAAGTTATATCGTATTTTTGGCCCCCCTAAATTTATGCAAACAATTTTGAAGATTTATAATTCTGGTTACATTTTGAATATGATTTTTTCCAGAAAATTTTTGTATAGATTTATGTGCCTAAAAATACGATATAATTTTTACTTGAATCAGTTTTTGCTATCTTTTGTCGTTTGTGATTCTGAAGCACTTACATAAAACGATCGGTTCGGAAGCTTGTCGGTGTAAATGCCCAATTGTCACCACGATATTTTGAACATTTCGGATAATTCGGCAAGAAAAAATGTTTCCACCGAAAGTTAATCGATACTCAGTCCTCTATAAATTCCAATAAAAAAATTTCTTTTTAATTTTTTAAATGCTGCTAATTATTTTTTATTACATATTGTTGTAGCTGATGTCAAAGCGAATCCAATGACCTACTTAACTACGGCTTTAAGTCTTAAAATAATGCTAGAACAATTTTGTACAGCTTAATGGCCCGTTTAGACTACTGTGGGGCGCGACAGTACGGTCTGTTGTGCAACGACCTTTATAAATCCTTGAAATCCGCAGTCTAGACGTCACTTCACTCGTGGATTCTAAATATTGGGTTGGAACGAAAGTTGCGTTTACAAACTAAAACTCAAAGATGAAATTAAGACATGCATTCAATAATATGGTTTCCATTCTGTTCTATTACTTTTTGCAATTTCTAACTTGTCATGTTAATTTTATCTTCGAAGTTTTACTGAAAAAACGACGTAAATAATCATTTTCAAGTTTGGAGATGTCCTTATTAGCAACTATGGGTGTGTTAAGCAAAGCAACTCACATTTCATGTGGACGAAGAGGGGCCGACTGCGACCTACCCCCACAGAATTGACCGCTTCGCAGGAGTAATCGCCCCCATGAGCCAAAGTCAACACCCTCAGAGTCAACGCGTTCGAAGCAATCAGCGTTCCGCCGGCCACGTCATGTTCCACTCGCTTATCCTGGAACAGAAATCATAAACTCTGAGAATCCGAGTGTCTCGTCGATCCATCCCCCCTATTCTACTAATTTCTATCGAATCCTATCAAAACTCTGCCTTAAACGAAAGCGTTCTAAATAATCGAAAGCAAACGTTCCGAGGAAATTCCGAATACTGTGACTGTTCATTTATTTTCTCTGCACTAAGCTGTTTAAGATAGACGTCATTTAAGATGAACACCGTTTGAGATCGACTGCGTGTAAAATGAACGTTATTCAAGATGGACGTCATTCAAGATGGATAGTTAAAATACAGTAGATTGAGTATAACAGGTTCACCGCAGTGTTATCTGAAACCACTGCTTATTTTGATTGCATTGGATAAACATACCAAATCAAGGTCTGTCTAGAGATGTTTCTCTTTCAGCTTCCCGTTCGGTATTAGTCAGCTCTTTGTGCATTGTTCACGTCTGAAGCGTTTAGAAATAAGAGAGCGAGCAAGATATTCATTTTTAGCAACCAATTTTCAGTTCCATGATTGAATTTTTTGATCTTTTGTCAAGGAGTCCAGACAGTTTGTTTCAAAAATAATACAATGAGCTATTATGAATGGTCATTATATAATTATATAGAGGTCATTCAAGGTCATGTGTTCAATATGCAGAAAACAGTGTATCGAATAGCTCTAAATTTTAAAAAATGTTTATACCGTCACGTGTTCCTCCGATCGATTTTCTTCATAAATGCATAACATAAAGTCTACTTATCACTCAACCGAACATTTCCATTCTCCCCAGATTCTAAACTGCGAAACTTTGAACTTCAGTTACACTCCCGAAGGATACCGGCCGAGACGACCTTTCCATAAGACTATTCCACTTACGTTATGATACCAGATGACTTTGGTCGGGAGTGGGTTACTTTGCACGTCGCAGACCAACTTCAGATCATCGCCTTCCCTTAAAGACTCCAAAGCGTAGCCAGTAGCTAGGTGAACGGCGGCGACCGGGGTATCTGCACGGAACAATCCAAGACAGACAATGTACTCTTTCTCTCTCCCATAATCGGAACGATGAAGAACGTCACTTTGGATATGTGCAGAGTGTACTCACAGGCGACGTTCAGGGCTCTAGTTTGCTCGAGGCTTCCGCCGGGGAATCTCGGATTTTCGGCTCTGCAGGTTAATTCCCTGCCGTCGTCGTCCTTGTTCAGGACTAGAGCTAGCTTGCTGACCGTGGAATTACTCCTCTGCGTCGTGGACACGTTCGGCTCTCCTATCACCTGCTCACCTAACCTCCAAATGATCCTGGCCGCTGGAGAACTGCCCCAGGTCTCGCAGCGAGCTGCGAATGGCCGGCCTGCGAAGATCTGGTCGTCGTTCAGGATGATCTTCACCACAGCCGGCTTCACTGGAAATCGATCAAAAACGTGCAAGCTTCGAATTCCATTTTGACAAATCTACTTTCTGAGAAAATTGCATTTGAAGTTGTATGTAGTTCGTTGTATTGTTTTCTTTCCTCTCAATTTTTGCGTCTTCGTTTGTGGATACTACACTGAGAAAAAAATTAGTTACTTCAATAACACGCATGTTATTGTAATTTTTTGTTTCGATGAATATCAATGTATTCTTTTCAATAGTATGAAATTTAGAACCAAATCGTGATGTATTTGAATTGTCTATCATGAAATGATTGAAAATAGTATTTGATTCAATACCGTATATTGTTATTCGTAATATTTCTTTTTTTCCTTCAATCAGATATGTTGTTAAAAAAATTTCAGAAATGTATTGATTTATACTGGAATTGGTTTGAGGCCATATCTTACTTTTTTGAAAACATTGATGGTCAAGCTGTTGGCTTATATGATTGGCGGAAGTGAGTTTTGCTATTGAAATTCAATAGTATTAAATATTAAAATAAGTTCATATGATATTGGCACTATTCAATAGTACATCTTATTGAATCAACATATATTTGTTTTGTTTCGACAGGATTTTTTTTCTCAGTGATTCTTTCGAGCCGATTGCTCCATATTTCAGAATCCAATGCGAGAAGGACTTGCAGTTTGGGTCTCGTAATCGCGCACAGTTCGCAACGTGGCGAAAATAACGAGTGCCGAGGGAGCCGCGTATTTTTTACTTTCGACGACGATTCCACGAAATCCGACCGTCAAAGGAGTTAAGGAGGTCCACGCGAAATCGTTGGAATTCATCTGGCTTCCGCCGCGGGTCACTCGCTTCGGCTATATTTAAAGTTCTTTCTCGCGAGTCGGTCGCTTTCGCAACGCTGCAGGACACGTCAGGATAAAGAACGACGGTTCCTTCGTTTAGGACGTTTCATTTTGTTAGGGATCCGATAAGATGGTTTTATGGCATACCGGAAGGATCGACGCAAGACAGTGCTACCACTGACAGATAATAGCCTTGCGTAACTCTCTAACTCGCATCGCGAACTCTTCCACTGGCATTCGCGCAGTGGCTATCGGCAGAACGGCAATAAAACGAGAGCGTAGCACGTGCGCGCGTCGAATCGCACCGCTCGTTCCTTAACTCGTGGTTCGCGATCGCTTTTAGCACGCGTTAAAATTCAAAGAAGCGACCTTGAGCAGCGCGCGCACTCGTTCTATTTTATTTCGAACAGATGTTGCGACTTGCGATCGGTCGCGGCTCGCTTTTTTCCAAACGCGTCGTCGCTCGGCGCCGCAAAACGTTCGCGAAAAAAAAGAATGAGAAAGTTGAAAATTCTGCTGTAGTGATCGTATCTGCCAAGGTAGAATTAAAACAGCTCTTTTTGTGCAGGAAGATGCTTCTGATGAAGAATATTTACTAGGAAGTCAGCTCTGTTTAACACTGAAACAAGCGACCTCCTATTGTACAGGATATCTCAGCTGAAGGAGGCCACCTAAATATCTCCTTTATTTTTAATGGCACAAAAATTTGCAAGCCATGATTTAAATGGTATGGAAGCAGGATTTTCATAGAAGAACAATTTATTTTGTCCGGTTATTTTTTCATAGTTTTTTCAAGGTCATCGTTATGTTTTTATCGGAAAAAAAACTTACCGTATTTTTTTTATTCCATCTTGTTCATGACTGAAGCATATTCAAATGTATTTTTTTCAGCCGCTATAAAATGGAATAAAAAACTAAGTTTTCCTGATAAAAAATAACGATGACCTTGAAGAAACTATGAAAAAATAACCGGACAAAATAAATTGTTCTTCTATGATATTCCTCCTTCGATACCATTTAAATTATGCAATTAATATTTTTTGTGCCATTAAAAATAAAGGAGATATTCAGGTGGGCGCCTTCAGCTGAGGCACCCT
Source organism: Lasioglossum oenotherae (assembly GCA_028455765.1). Classification (NCBI taxonomy): domain Eukaryota; kingdom Metazoa; phylum Arthropoda; class Insecta; order Hymenoptera; family Halictidae; genus Lasioglossum; species Lasioglossum oenotherae. The sequence goes on along the minus strand of CM052299.1, from coordinate 2,181,027 downwards.
CTGTACACTGAGAAAAAAGTAGTTACTTCAATAACACGCGTGTTATTGTAATTTTTTTACTTCGATGAATATCAATGTATTCTTTTCAATAGTATGAAATTTAAAAGCATGAAATGATTGAAAATATTATTTGATTCAATACCGTATATTATTATTCGTAATATTTCTTTTTTCCCTTCAATCAGATATATTGTTAAACAAATTTGAGAAATATATTGATTTATACTGGAACTGGTTTGAGGCCATATCTTATTTTTTTGAAAACATTGATGGTCGAGCTATTGGCTTATGTGATTGGCGGAAATGAGTTTTGCTATTGAAATTCAATAGTATTAAATATTAAAATAAGTTCATATGATATTGGCACTATTCAATAGTACATCTTATTGAATCAACATATATTTGTTTTGTTTCGACAGGATTTTTTTCTCAGTGTATATGTACTTATGTCGTAGATCATACTCATTTTTACTGAAGTGATCCTATCGTCGACAATCGACGATGATAGGCAAGGTGCTTACAATAAATGTCCAAAGGAACCTCCCTGACGATCGGCTCAGCCATAGGAGCCGATTGCGCCTTGCAAACCAGCTTGGCGCCGCGCAACGACCGCGTCACTTTGCCGATAAAAAGGTGGTTCGACGTGAACTTTCGCGGCGAACCGATCGACATGGTGTCCACCACGCTGTCCAGCAGCTCGCCGTCCTTCCACCACGTCACCGCCGGCTTTGGTGTTCCTGAAATGCAGCGATTTGTTTCGTGGGAACGTGGAAATCAGTTTTCGAACACAGGCTACTGTTATGTTGGGAAGAAAAATTTATTTACCTCCGGACACCTGGCAGATTAATGCTAGGTTGTAGCCCTCGAGAAAGGGCCCAGCTACTCCTGTCACCTCGCGCCCTTGTGCGTCGTATATCACTGGCTTGGATGGCTTGTCTGCAAAAGAGTCACAGTTTTCTTGCTGTCTTTCATCCATCGCTTACTTGCTGTGTGTAGGAAATTGCGCGCAAGTGCACTTTTGTTTTTTGAACTATGCTAGAATACAGTGGCCGAAATTTCTATAAAGTCATCTTCATTTTCATAGGTATTTTTAACATATCACCCTTTTCGTTGATTTATCGTATCTGGTCTTGTGCCTTTTTGACACTCGGATAGAGGGACTGTCCCCTCTAGTCCGCTATGTTTACTACAATTTTTTAGTTTGTTTTAATTTTTCTCTGTGTGGTGCAGAACACACGTGCGAAGTTTCTATAAATACACTTCGGAAAATTGCAAATATTCTAAAAGTATTAGTTTTAGAACTCATTGAAATCCTGTTTATTATAATTTGATTCACGTGTATTAGAATGCCGAGAGGAAAAGTACTAACAAGTGAAGAAAAAGCATCAATCGATGCTTATAAAGATATGGGCTTCTCTAATCGCGCAATTGACAATTTTATTTTATCAGCATGAAAATGCTGCACTACACGCGTCGAAACACACAAAGCAGTGACTTCTTGAAAGAAATATCGATGGTTTGCCATGACCTGCTTGTTCCCCCGATATAAACCCCGTTGAAAATGTTTGGGCTACAATTTCCCGACAAGTTTATAAAAACTGCAAACAATACAACTCCATTAGCGAACTAAGGGGTGCGGTGAATGAAGCGTGGGCGCCTGTTAGAACAGAAACGCTACAAAAGTTAGTTTCGTCGATGCCCAATCGTATTTTTAATATAATTCAAAAAACTGGAGGTTACACTAAGTATTAAAATAGAATAATAAAAAAAACGATTGTTAATTTCAACTTTATCCGTGTAAAACGAAACTGACATTATAGAAATTTCGCAGTTTGTTCTGTGTAAAATGATATTTTTGCTTTCTTTTATCAATAAATGTTATACTTATGTTTCGAAATCGGTGTGTACGCGTTCTTTATGTAATCCCGAAATGCTACCAAATACAAATTTTTCATTGGTGTATGGCATAATTATAAGAATTCATTACAAAACACAGTGACTTTATAGAAATTTCGGTGAGTGTAGCTTGCAGGTTTCAATTCTACTTTTAAAATAATCTTGTTTTTTGTTAATTGATGCAGACTTTTAAACCTGGCAATAGCTTCGAGCCTGTGGTATTTTTACGGTTACAATTTCAGAACTGAATTTATTAACCCTTCGAGGGTGGGGCTGATGCACTGAGTGCGCCAACGATCGAATTTTAACGAGAAGATCGAGAGTTATTTTGTGCTCATTTTCAAAATAAAACCGTTCTTTTGATAATGTCTGAATTATATTTAGTAATGTAGCTACATGGATTTGTCTGAATACCTGATGATATAAAGTCAAAACTGAATAAAACTGACCCAAAACAGCCTGGCGCATCGAGTGCACCGCCCCACCCGAATAAGGACGCGAGATCACCCCACCCACGAAGGGTTAATGAATTAACAATGAACAATGATAAGGCATAATTATAAGAATTCATTACAAAACACAGTGACTTTATAAAAATTTCGGTTCATAGTAGAATATACTATGATGTACTAGAGTATAGCAGAATATGCTGAATAATGAGTTTAATAGCTGCTAGTTTTCATCGTAGGCCACTAGATTAATTCTAAAATGGTTCGAAAAAGTGAATGTCTATCTAAAAATTAGAAATTCACTGTTTAATTACACTCGTTCGGGTCTTAGTAGAATAATTCCGGAATAATTCCATCGTAAATGTACCGCGTCATGTCTTTAAACGCAACATATTTAATACTATTCTTGCCTGTATTCTAGTAGAATGTGTCCAGAATAATTCAAATGTAAATGGACCGTCATATCCTTAAACACAACGTGTTTAACTGCCATTACTCTTGCCTGTACTCTAGTAGAATAATTCTAGAATAATGCCAGTGTGAATGGACCGTCGACGCTCTTAAGCCGTGTCCCAAAATGATAGACTCACTGAACAGTGTATTTAATAGTTATTATACTTTCCTGTACTCTAGCTGAATAATTCTGGAATAATTCGAGCTTAAATGGACCGTCGTCTCTCGAACTGCGTCTCGAAATGATAGATCAACTGAACAACGTGTTTAACACGCTCACTGTCACGTTATCTGTATTATTGGGTGAATAAATTATATCTCGAGACTTAAAAATTAATTTCTGTGCTGAGAGATACAGTGTGGAAAATAGTAAGAGCATCTAATGGACATTTTAAGTTTGAGTAGGTCCTTCCGTTTTACTCTCGTCCCTAACTTCCTAGAAAATTATCTTGCTCCCATTGTTACAAAGCATCGCGTAACTTCGCCAAATTGTGCCCTAATCTATAACGGTCCCGAAGATACCGTGGGTGGCAATTTTCAGCGATTTCACCCCCTAAGCTCAGTCTGATAAAAAAGGGTGTCCCCTATTTCCGGCTCTTCCGCAAACAAAGTTCCGGGCGAAATTAGAGGTCGTACAGTGTTCCTCGGTAAGGAGGAAGATGCCCGAATTAATCTCTCGGATTAATAGCGGAAAAATTCATTCGTGCCAAAAAGTTCGCTGCCCCACCGGGTAGCCTGTGTAGTAACTTTCATGCGAAAACTTTTTTCGCCCCCTCCGATATTCCGTGAAAGATAACGGTCCACTTAGGAAGCGTCCGGTTACAAGTTACAACGTAGAGAATAAGCGTGTCTGTACTCACCAACGAGAGTAAGATTCACCATGAAGTTCCTTGTCGGCGAATCGATGAAATCTACACGGCATCGGAAGATCCCCTGATCCTCGAAGGTCACTCTGGTGATCTTCAGCTTCGCCCTTTGCCCGTCGCCGATCTGGAAGAAGGTTCTCTTGCCCAGATCGTTGCTGACTGCCCAGTGAATCGCCGAAGAGATCTCGCCGCTCCTCGCGTCCAAGCTGCAAACGTCGTCAATGCACCCGGTGTTGCAGTTCATCGATCAAAACGAAGATATATCAACGGGAAAAATTCAACCCCCCTCGAACAAGAAACCCACGGTCCGTTAAACCTCATTCGTTCTCCGCGTCAATTTGACACACGATTCGCCGAAGCTTTTCCTATTTCGCGAGGAAATTCATTTATCCTCCCTTTCAACATTTTTATTGTGAATCTCTCACTCCTCGGAGAAGGAATTTCTCAAGTCAATCATTTAGATTTACTCCCATCACATTGATGTCTTTTTACAGTATTCATTTTTTTATAGCGAGAGATATCAATCAAGATGAGAGAATGGGGGTTGAATGAGGGTTGGAAAATCTTCGTCCTTAACATGATTTCTTTCGTTGAAAAGAATTTTAGAAAATAATTTATTGAAACTAGATTAACGATTTTACTTTATGGAGCCTACACTGTAGAACAGTGTTTCCCAACCTTTTTTGAGCCATGCCCCAACTAAGCCGTTCTAACATAAACATAATTTTTAATATTCGAAAATTGAATTGCTCAATGAAGAAATTTAAATGATAGGTTTTAGGAAGAAATCACTAGAAAATTGTTGAGAAATATCAAAGATGTGGCGAGTTTTATCCATTTTATCGTATATTTTTAGTACTGTCTTTGTTAACCTAAATTAGATATTAATCCAATTATTAATTAGACTCCGGGTTTTTTGCATTTAGGAGAAGAATGAGTAGAAGTCCTGCGTGCGGTAGATGCGCAACAGTTTATCTCGTGGCAACTTTATGGACAGAGGACTGGAATTATTAAAGAACGTGGAGCTCCATTTGGAATTCCGTCACCATTTCCGGGTTTCTGGATCACACAGCACGTCACTACGCTCGAATAAGAAAGCGTTTCTTCGAAAAAAGGGTGGAAACACGTGGGTCAGAAACGCGAGAAGACATTCGGCCAGCCTCTGCACGCTCCCTGTCAAAGAATGCTCGTAAAAAGATACAACGGAGAAAACGAGCGACATGCGAGACGAACGCTAAGCAGGTGGCTCCTCCGGGACTTTACGGGTTCGATTATTTGCGCCGAATGCGTCCCCATAGCCGCTGCAAGGAAAAAACCATGGGAACCCGATGTGGAGCGAGAAGTGGGAACTCATGGTGGTCGAAACGATTCGAGATAGACTAAGTTTTAAAAAATGTGTGCATAAATACTTGTATTTCACAACAACAATAATCATGTCTGCTGCCAAAAAATGTCTATATTCGAAAAAATCTTAACAAAAATCCCAAAACATTGAGATATCCGCAAATATCAATAATTTTTTCCGACCGGAATCTAGAAATATTTTTTCTGCTCGTTCAAGAGCTGCCATGTTCCGCGATTGTCAAGAAAATCGACAATGAATTCGTTCTTCCGCTGCCTCGTTGTCGTCGTGGTCGGTCGGCATCGTGATTTCCTCCTCGACATTGCGTAACGGTCAACGGTTCGCGAATCTAAATTCGCTGACCGCACGCTTGCCAAGTAGCCTTTTTCCCGCCGCGAATAGAACTCGCGTGCTAGAGTTAGTCACCGAAACCGACCAACCGGTGTTTACGCTAAGCTTTCTCCCGACGGGAAACAAACCTCTTTGAATCCGGAAGCAATGAAACCTTCTATGAAAACGTTCCGAGACATTCTCTGTTCGCACTTTAACCAGCAAACATCGTCATACTCCTTAAAAAAAATCCACAAAATCGAATGGCCCAAATCGTTTCCTAAATTTAGCTCTTGTTTCATAATAATGCCTCGCTGGAAATCATTATTTAACGTAAACGTCAGTGTAGATACAAATACAACGTTCTCAAGATTTCACTCCAGTTTAGTGCAACTAGGAACATTTTTATTTTCCCATAAAAATCCGCTGTTTAAATATATCAGTAGGCTGCGGATCTTTATGCAATTATGGCTTCTGAAAATTGTCAAAATATGCTGACGACAGAATTTTCTACGATTTTAATTGATTTCTGAAAATAAGATTGTAATTGATTCGAGTTTCTTAAAATTCGCCTACGAATTTGCAGACTGCATAAACACATCCGCAGTCTAATTATCAGATATCTAATTATTTAATAAATAACTAGCATTCCTACGCTTGCCAGCATATGGACAAAATAGTCAACACCTTTCCCACAACTGCCTGATCCTTTGCTACGCCTTACCGCCGAGTCTTCCAGGACAAAATGCTCCCTTTCCTTCTCTCTCTCTCTCACTACATTATCCGCCAAATTTCCAATCGAATGCTTCCAATATCAAGGCGTCTCGATGCATCGCGGGAATGCATCAGAGCTCGTGTTACGATCGAAGTTGCTTTCGCCCCGGTGTTCGTAAATAAACGAACTGAACGACGTGCTTGGATTTGTCAGCAGCAAATTTCGATCGGTTGATCTATTTTCGCGCTTGCGCGCGCGTCCCCGTGGCGTGTCGTCATTCAGAAATTTCGCCGCCGAAACGGCAAACACCAACGAAACTCGGAAAGGATAGCCGGTTGTTTGTTTATCTCTGCCTCTCGATATATATCTCTCTGGGTGGCGTGAGCCGCGCGATTAATCGCGCGCGCGCTCTCTGCTCCAGTCCCGGAGACGGGCTCCGAAGAGTTTCGGATCCGGATATAGTAATTCCGGTTTCGGGATTCAGTGTGTGCTCAGGAGGGGAAAGGGGACATAGGAGAGAGAGAGAGAGGACGTTGGCCAGATTTCGGGTGCCAGTATTCTCGGCGGGCGACCGCAATGCGTTTAAAGGTGCACAATAGAGGAGAGAGTGCAGAGCAGATCCTATTCCGGTGGCACTTGGGTTGAGATATTTCTAGATGCGATCTCAGAACAATGGCATCCGCGAATATTAAGCGTGACCGAGATATCCCGAAACCCCGGAACATTCTTCTTTCGGAATCGGTGCGAAACAGGAAGATCTGCGCGCGGAATAATCGCGAGAAATCGAAGAAGATGTGTGAAGTTCCCCCCTCTCTGATCCCCAGACTTTTATTATTATTATTATTATTATTATTTGTTAAATTTGGTATTTAGGATTTAGCTAATAATAACATAAGTTCCCTCTGCGCCGCTATCCCTTATACCTGGGTCCTCCTACCCTTAGACCAGCAATAAAAAACGGTCTTGTCGAAGGTAGACGTTGAACACGTTTACCTACCTAAGTTAGTTGAACCGAAGCGCTTGAACGAGAAGCTTCTTCTGTACTTTTCAGTTTTCTGAATAAACTCTCTATATCGAGTTTTCATATTCCTGTACTACGAATCTTTGGCATTACTTTATTTCATAACCTCAAAGAAACTTCAACATTATTATATACGGACCGAGGTCGTTTTATACAAATGTATACAGTTTTTCAGTACAACTGATAAAAACAAAAAGAAGACATGACAAAAAAAAAGAAGTCTTAACCTAAAATCTTAACCTAAGTGTTAATTAAAATTTACATAAAAATGGACCGCGCGAAACTAAACAAGTACAGGTATGATTAACAAATAGTATTGCGCAATTTTGTATTGAATGGTTGTAACGTGCCATTAAAATAATCGATATCGTTGTAAAATATGTTAGAGCAAGCAATAATGCGATTTAATGGATTTATTATTCCATATGAGGATTTGGATTTCGTTGTCTGAAATCCTGCCCTCGTTCGCAAAACACGTTCAGGTACATAGAAATTGATTTGCCTTAGGAGTGCGGGACAATCTATATTATTATTAATCAAATTGAAGATAGAGCTCTGGTCGGAAACTGTTCTACGATCGGATAATGTTTCAAGGTTGACTGTGTTTAATATTATTGAGTAATTATGATCAAAGAATGACATTGGGTTGTTTGTTCTATATGCACAAAACCTGAGGAATTTATGCTGCACTCTCTCTCTAGCATAATTTCATGTTTAACGCTTTTCGGAGACCATATAGTTGAAGCATATTCTAACTGGGGACGGACAAGGGTAACATATAGCAACCTAAGTGTATGGATTGAATGAAAATCTGTGGAAAAACGAAGTATGAAACCGAGCATTCTTGAAGCGGTGTTGACAATGTGTATTATTATTGAAGTGAAACTTCTTTGCCGAGGGGGCTACAATTTTCTAGCGTTACGGAAGTGACGAAATTTCGCGAATAACCTCGAATAGTTTGACAAGTAACATTTTCATCATTAATTTACTAACTTTAAAGACTTCATTGGTGAACTTTTAAGATTGTAGTGTAGGAATATGAGAAATCGAGGATCGAACAGAGAAATCGAGGATCGAATAGCGGCATCTTTGAGTGCGAGTGTGTGTGAAGATGTGTGAATACGTGTGAATGTGCGTGACAGTTGATTGTCTGCTGTCTTTCGTTTCTAATGTTTTTAATATTATCAGTTGTCTTCTGTACGTTATCGAGAATTGACGTAATAAATTATTAAAATCCTTCATTAATAGAATGTAAAATGAAGCCTTGGCTACACTCCCATTTCAGTTTTATGCATGTATCATGCTTAAATTGTTAGTTATTAACAAATGTTGGAGAGGTGGTATGTTTATGTATGTCTGTCCTTGTCGCACAGTTCGGCACTCCTTGTCTTACGCATTATGGGAACTTCCGAAACAAACAGCCCGCGCAACAATTGTTCATAACTAATTAACCAGAGTTAACTTGTGAACATTTGCAATTGGATAACATAGAACCAACCTCCAGTTACTTTCACATGCAGTTTCTCATCGGATTATGTTCCGACTGAAAGATTTATAAACAATTATTATTCGAGCAGACAATGTTTCCAGGTTGACTATGTTTAATATTGTAAAGTAGTCGTGATCAAAGATTCACATTATTTATCTTACATGAACAAGGCCTGAGAAACTTATGCTGCACTCTCTCAAGCATGATTTCGTAATTGAAGCTTTTCGGAGACCATATAATTGAAGCATATTCTAACAGGGAACGGACAAGGGTAATACATAGCAATCTAAGTGTATGGATTGAATGAAATTATAATGTTTCTTGTTGATGCAATTGCAATTTTTAACAGGACGATCATCAATTATGAGATTCAGTATAAATGTCCGAACTATCTGGACACCGGATGACAAGGATAAACGTGAATATTATTTCACGATCGTTTTGGATGTTTAGATCGCTGAATTCGATTTGGCTGGCAAGTTTGTTTCAGAATCTAGAGCATGACTAGATTTATATTTAATGTGGGATCTGAACGTGAGAATGTGTTGAATACATGAGTTTCGCGCTTGGATCTATCATCCTCTATTAGATCTTTCCGGTTGAAACAGGCAAATTGGCACTGCTCTAAAATTTAGAGCCCGGATTGTGGAAACGGAACGGATTGCGCCTAAGTACATGTATTTCGGTGTACGCCAGAACGAACAGGCGCTATAACGAATGAAGTTCCAGTACTAATTAGTTCTAGTATACTCCATTGTACACAGCGTATGCTATCATTCCGCTATTCTTGCAGACCGGCGAATAAGCAGAGACTAAGCTCCCAGAGGTCAGTGCTATTTTTGGGTTAGTGTGTTTTCGTTTAAAACGATGTGCGCTTTCCGAATATATTGGAAATAGTAAGTTGCTGTATTAATAGCCGACGATTTTAACGATTTCGTGACAGATGTACAATTGATGTACAAAGTATTCTTACAACTTTTAAAAACTAATAACTTTTTTATAATTGTACCGGACGACCTGATCTTTTATAATCAATTAGAAGCATTGGTTCGCGAAATGATATGCAAATAAGATTTTCCAAAAATTATAATTGAGGCTACATGGAAAAATAAAAATGGGATTTTTTAAAACTTTTTTATTTGGGACTTCAATGTGAAAGTATGAAATATTCGTTTTGTAGATCTATAGAGGAGTTACACACATGCTTAAAATTTCATCGAAATAGATTAACATACACACGAGCTACAATTGGTTAAAAATGGTAAAAATCGTAGTTTTACAAGACTTTTGATCAATTTCTGCTTACAATCCACAGGATCGTACGTACAAAATTTCTATGAAATTTTCAGCATGTGTATAACTAACATTGATCTACAAAACATAGATTTTAAATTTTCATTAAGGGCCCAATTAAAAAAGTTTTAAAAATGCCTTTTTCATTTTTGCATGTAACCTTGTAAATTATAATTTTTGGAAAATCTTTTTGGATATCATTTCGTAAATTAATACTTCGAATTGATTATGAAAAATCAGGTCGTTTTTGGTACAATCATAAAAAAGTTATCATTTTTAAAAGGTGTACGAATACTTTGTACGTCCACTGTAGTTAGATACGTTGGGCTGGATATTAAACTAAACATGAGACTTAATATTGGATTCAATGTTGGACTTAAGATAAGACTTTAATATTGTCCTAAATGTGGACTGAATATTGAACTTAATATTGGACTTAATATTCGACCTAATAGATTTAATATTAATATTAATAATAAGCAATTCCAAATATAATTGAACAATAACAAATATTCCGAAGAACATAGAATTCAAGATAGTCAACTATTACCGAGATAAAAGTAGCAGCAACTAATAATCAAGTCCACTGGACGGTTCACACTATTTACGTAGTAAAAGGCCTTTAATTTCCCACGATTAATGCATGTAAGTGTGAAAAGGTGTGATTACCTATACAGAGGTATTCCGTCGGAATCCTTGAACCAGAGCACCATGTTGACAGAATCACTTGGCGTGGGTGGAGTGATGTCGCAGGGTAATTCGACGTCCTCGCCCTCGCTAGCCCACACGAGCCTAGTCGGCGCTGGAACACACACAAAGAGAGTCATGAGCGCGCGTTTAAAAGGGGGGTTGCGTACTAACAATTTTTCAACGAACGACCGCGGTTAACCTAAGGGCTAAGGTACTCTAACTGCGGGGGTGTCAGCCCTTTTCGACTGCTCGGTGGCTCGTTAAGGGTGACACGGAACACAGGAGAAAGTGCCGCTAATGAAGCGGTTCCCTTGCAGCCGTAACTATAGCTCTGCGGCTCTGAACAGTTGCATCGTTGCACCATTGCACCGTCTCTTGGCTCGCTATTATGCTCGTTACACGATCGGCCGTTGCGCGCATTCCGATTAAAGTCCCCCGCTGTTAATTGGACAAATGAATAGCCGTTGCCACGATGCTCGCGTTGGATATATGTACACCGTATTCTCCCCGTAACTGTGAAAAACATGTCTACCGTAACTGTTAAAAGTTCAAGCACGAGTCCACGTGTTTGTACTTTACATTCGGAACACTACGAAGAATGCAGTACCTCTTCTTTAACTGTGACTCTGCGGATCCGAAGTTTTCACAGTTACGAAGAGAACAGTGTACGCCACGATCTGTAGACCTCTCGAGGATTCGACCAAACCAGATATGCGAGCCCCTGCCTTCTCCCCGTAACTGTGAAAAACATATCTACCGTAACTTTTACAAATTTAAACACGAGTCCACATGTTTGTACTCTACGTTCAGAACACTACGAAGAATGCAGTATGTCTTCTTTAACTGTGACTCTGCGGATCCGAAGTTTTCACAGTTACGAAGAGAACAGTGTAAGCCACGATCTATAGATCCTCTCGAGGATTCGACCGGACCGGATATGCGAGCCGTTGCCAAGATAGAATGGCCGACTTTTATCAATGGCATACCGCGGTGTGCGTTAACACCGGTTCCCACGCACCAGGCATATCGAGGCTATTTTCCTCCCGCAGACGATGCTAAGTTTACCTCGTGGATCATGCGCCCGGAAAAGTCGCGGATCATGCCGCGACGGGCGCCGTGTTGAACGCGCCAGGTGTCGAACGTATGCGAAAATCATCGCGCGACCATCCCCTAATCTTAGGTTTGCGAAATTATTTTTAGCGACGGCGCACACTGGGTCGTTTTTATGAAACAGATGGGATTCTTGAAAAAATTGTCACGAGAAAAGCTACAGAACTTTCAGCAAAGATTTGGCAATCCTTTAATTTCGATCGTCAAGCTAGTCAAACTTTTATTGTCCTATTGAGTGAACCTTGCCCGTGCGTACCAATGTGTATTTGCAGCATAATTCATTATGTAGACAACCGTCTCTCCCGGATTAACACTACTAAAAGATTCATCCTCGAATTTCGCTGCGCGCAGCTCGCAAAAAATTCACGCCGTAAAAATATGAAAAAACCGTTCCAGCTAGGTAAAAGTTTACCAGAAACACACTCGACGGTCGTTAAAACAGTTTCGTTTGTAATGAATAGACTTGTGAATCTCTGTGCGCACTTCTGTATCCATAACTCATTTCGTAAAAGTGTATTTCTCGGAGTTCCGGTGCGCGAAAACTCTTCAATTATTTTAATTTCTCTAGTGTTCGAAATCGGGACTAACTTTCGACGTGCCCGCTACAAACACAACTTTTTCCTAAATAAAGTAAGCACCATTGTGATCAGTGAAGTGCGCATATTTATGCAGCATAAAAATTCTTGCGATTTCATTTATGTAGCTGGAATTTAGTTAACTTATTGATGGAATTTAATAATCTAGAATTAAAATTAAATGCAACAAATCCGCTTCACATATGCACTCTAAAACCGCCGATATTACACGCAGTGCGCAGTCTAGTTGCACGAAATTCGTTCGCGTTTTTACGAATCGAGTGGGAAGCATGAAGCATGAAGCATGCTGTGCAGCCGTGCTCATATTTCCACGTTATTCCGCTCGTCGTATTCGTGGCTCGTAAATTACTTTAATGGGTGTTTTTGGATGTCCGCGGATTCGATTCGCGAAAGACGTATACGGCGTCCGTACTGCGGGGAGGGGAAGTAAACGGGGACCATAGAAAGCCGGAGGGAAAGAAGGTGGGGAGAGAAATGGAAAAAGGGGGGACAGGACAGGGTCCACGAAAATAGACGGCGCCCGGCGGAAGCGCGGTTTCCCAACCCGCGCGATACAAAAATAACAAGCCTTACCCTCGAGCATTATTTACATAACGCTAGCTATACTAAACCTGCATATTCTTTCTTCGAATCTGCCGATTCTATCGGAATTCTATTCTAAGATTCGACCTGGCGGAGGAACGATTGTTTGGACAGGGGATAAAATTAGGCGTAGCAGCCCTGGCGCTGCGCGGTTCTTCAAAAATCGTAATAAACCTTTCGCTAGCGCCGCGGGCACAGAAAGTCAATTAGCTGCGAGTAATTTAGGGGAAGCGACACGCGACGCACGGTGAGATTGCGTAATCGAGCAGTGTGTTCGTGAACGTGGATACGGCGCGGATGTTTGTGTACGAGGATCGGTGGCTCCGAGATCGGAGCACGAGCGTGTAACGCAGCGACGAAACGCTCTGTCGAGAAGACAAACTGGTTTCGGTCGTTCGCCTTTCAGCGACGCGATACGCCCCGAGGAACACGAAAAAGCTGTACCGGATGGAAAATCGAGAACCTCGACGAAGTGGCCACCCCGAGCAACCCCGAAAACGCCGCCCCTGGCTCGTCACCGATGTCGCGGTCTTTCGCGGGCTTTAGCAACGGGTCACCTAACCTCGCATTTTTATCTTTACTTCCACTAGGTTTACGGAGGACGAAGAGTGCATATTTTAGATCGCTTTATAAAAATCACAGGAATCTGTCCATCCAAATGATTAGGTTAGCAACTAAATCTGCGACCTTCTTTTTCGTAATTCTTTTATTGTAACATTATAACCTCATTCAGTGACCATTGCATTTGAACTGTATATCATTGGAAAGCTCTGAACTTCTCGATTAATTTCATATAAAATACTCGTGCTTAAAAAATATATACAGGGTGGTCCATTTATCTTGGGACAGTCAATTATTGCGGAAACCAGCAGGAATATGAAAAAATGTTTTATATAAAATATATAAACTTCATTCTTTCACATGGAAACCCATAGTTTTTATTTCATATTCATATTCTACATCGAGAAATAATAATATTTCGTGTAAAACATTTTTTCCTAGCGTGCACGGTTTTATTAAACAAATCGTGGTGAATATCCCAATAATTGTAATGACAAAAAATACTGAGTTTGATCTGAAGTCATAAAAATCTAGTAAGCGGTGACAGGAATACGTGTGTAGTACATTTAGCATTGTAGGTGGTATTATTGCCGCCTACTAGATGAAGATTCACAATACATATTGTATGCCATTATGCAAGCTTTGCAACATTTATCATGGTATCGCTAAAAAATGGTAAGTTCAGGAAAAAATGTTTTATACGAAATATGAAGTTGCCCTTCATCTGATTCTTAAAGGGCCATTATGGAAAAATGTGCATGGCGCTATTAAATGTGCCCCTTCCTATGAAGAATATTTTATACAAAACATTTTTTTATATTCCTACTGGTTTCCGTAATAATTGACTGTCTCAAGATAAATGGACCACCCTGTATCAATGACTTTGTTCGAGAAAATGTGGAGGTCGCGAACTTAGTTGCCAACTTAATATTAGCCATTTTTTAAATAAGAAATTTGTTAAATAATCCTTCATGGATCCTTCATCGTTACAATTTCGATAATCGTAAATTGAAAGTGGTAAAGAATCAAATTTTTTAATGTTTAAATTGGTAGTATTGTGCAGAAGAAATGTGTTTTCAGTTTGACACACACACACACAGTGTCTGTAACATGTACTATTTTACAGGGCAATGGGCCTGGGTTAAGAACTCACTATAGCTGCGCCCGGGAGCGGAAACTATCGCAGGAATGTCATAGATCCGGTCCATAGTAACATCGTGACGCCTACGGTTAGGCGAGGCGCGAACATGTTCGTCGCGACGAGCGAAACAAAGGGCAGGAAATTGCGCGACAGCGCGCGAGACGCGATCGGCGCTCTAAAATAGATTGGCGCCGATAAAAATCCGCGAATTAATTCCGCTTTGTTTGAGCTTTGTCTGCGGCCTGTGACGCGGCTTCGATTAGGGTCGCCATTAGCCTGCCGATTTTTCTGCGAATTTTACCTGCATCGATTTGGCAAACTAGGACACGAATATGCCGACGATTATAAAACTTGATTGTAAGTCAAAATTACAAAGAAATTTATCATTGTGTGCTGCGTGGATTAATCTTCTTTCTCTATGCAAAATAAAAATTTGGAATATATTTTTATCAAACGGATGGAAAAATTGCGAATACCTTTTATAAATAAAATATAATAAGTTTTATGATTTCGGCGCATGGTTCGATCATTTATACATATATCTACTATAAATGATCGAACCTTGCGCCGAAATCATAAAATTTATTGTATATTTAATTGTCGATCGAGAAGAATTCACCTTAGCCTTTTATAATGACTGGCACGGAAATGTTTGTTCTGTTAATAATTCCAGCAAGACGAAAGTAAAAATGGTAAGCCGTAACAATACTCGTTAATTTATACAATGTTATTACTTGCACGCTCTCGCCGGTGAAATGCATAAAATCCTCAGTCTAATTAACCATCGTCGTATGAAATGACCGAGAGGGTCGGGTCCGCGCGTTTTTGCGGAACAATGTCGTCGATGTCTTTCTGCTTGTTTTTTTTGCATAATGGAGATGATGCTAGGTGGAAGGTAATGCAGCGCAATTTTTATCTCGTTTGTCGATATTATTCCTGAGTTAGCTTCATGAATATGCATTCGAACGTGCAAGGCGCTTTGCGACGTTTTGGAATGCAATATGTGCAGAACGGGTTTATTCGATTCCAGTCTCATTTGTTTTGTAGTTATACTGCTTTTCCGTGCGTACAAAATGCCCGGGATCAATTAACGCATTAGCTGCCGGCACCGTGAAATATCATTTGTTCGTGAATAATTCATTGCTCGTGCATAATATTCCAAGAAATATTATTTCGGACAATTATTTTTGATACAGTCCACAGAAAAGATTATACCAAGCAATTATTTCTAACGCATCATACGTGTGAGAGGTACGAATTAATTTGTACAGCTAACAAAATTAAATAAATTAATAAATAAATAAAATAACCTAAGTTATAAACTATAGCCTTAACGTTATAATTATATTAGTTTATAACTTAATAATAGTTAGTTAAATAAATTAATTAAATAAAGTGCAGTATAAAATGAAATGATTTTCTAAAAGTGTTCAAATGGTTGATTGTGAGGGTAACAATTTAGTTTGTACAGGGAATAAACTGGAAGAAACCGCGATGTAAAATGAATCGATTTCGGCCGGGGAGCGACAGGATCAAGAACAACGTAATTGCCAGGCCTCGTTAGCAGTCGCGACACGGTCCGGGCGCGCGACAACTATCGAGACAGTCCTGTATCTCGCTCTAATCTACCTTGGGTCGACCCTGGTTTCAGTCAATTCGGTTCTAGCGTAATTCCAGCGGGCCGCGCCGGCAACACCTGTTGCTCTCCTATCCAGAAGAAGTTCGGGTTTCCAATAAAATTCCAACTGTCACCACCTACGCGTTTCGACTGGGATGGTTGTTCCCGTTTCTTTGGCGTTTCCATCGCTCGACGATCATTGGCGCCTGGCGCCGTTAAACGGCCTGAGTTTTACGAGAATGGCTGGGAGAGGGAGAGAGCCGAGGAAACTTTTCGGATGTTGACGTATCGTCGTTATACCGTCCCGGCATTATTCCATTCGGTTTTATGTTTTATCGCGTCGAACGGAAGCGTTACCCCGGGCCCCGGCATGGCAATGTATGCGCGGCGAGTCGCCTAACGTGATCAATAAATTTCATCCGCGCCCGCTGGAATATCCGGGCCAGTAATTATTGCGCTCGGTCTTCTTGCTTTTGTTTGCGGCGCGACCGCGCTATTGTGACAGAAGAATAAATGCCCCACCAACGTACAAATGTGTTGGAACGCTGTCGAATAAATTGGCCCCGGACCGGCTTAATTATCTTTAATTTAGCCGAGTGTAGAGTGTAGGGTTGTCAAATTTCGAACGCAATACCACTTTTGACAGGTTTATTCGACGGGTTTTCAACTTGTTTTACTCGGCGATGTGCTTGGAATTAAATTAATTAGACGTACAAATTAGTTCGTGGCTCTCGCAATGAATCAGTTCAACCTTTTTGAAAAATCGTTTCATTTTACATATTGTATTCGATTTAATTTCATTAAGCGTATAAAGTTCTTCACATCCCACATAATGAATCATTTTAACTTTCGTGGATAGCTGTTTCATTCTATATTGTACTTTATTTGATCCGCTGTACGAATTAATTCATTGAATTCCGAGTCGTGCAAAGACAACTTCGAAACCCGGAATACCAGTAATAACGGACAATTCAGATGAAGAGAAATTACGTTTTGACGAAGTACGAAGCCGTCTGGAAGTCGAGGGAGTGAGATCACGCGATACCGGAGCAGCAGTAATTATTTAGATAGTCAGTTGGTCGATCCCGGGACCGATCCATAGCGGGCATTATGCGCGCGATTAAAGATGATCGCGGCTATCCCTCGTCTTGTCTCTGCCTGTAGGGGTTGTTTGAGAGATGAACGTCTCCCGTCTGATCACTTTGTATGGTAATTCCATCGGCACGTTCTGCGGCCTGGGGAACCCCCGCGGCTCGTCCGTTTTCGCTGTGTTGAAAGTTCGTCCGCTTTATGGGGCCGGCTGTTTGCGGCGTTCCGAATAGTTTCGTACCGGCTCTCATTCTCTCTCGGTACATCCACTACACTCCTTTCTAGTTCGCCGGATTCTTTGAACCGGAGCGTAACTTGCCGCGTGCATCCAATTTCAAAAGCCCTCGGTCATCGTTCGAGTAATATTTGCGGGCTTTATCGAATTTATCGCGATACACAACCCTCGATCTACCAAACGCAAGCTTTCAGAGATTCCAGTCCTTTGCTGGGCGCCAACGTACTTAAAAATCTCCGAAGCAAAATACATATTAGGTTCTTGGCTAAAGCAGGAAGGGAAGAAGGACCGTTTCGTCCTAGACCCGCTAGAGGACTCGTCGATGAGACTATCTAGCGGGCCCCATACAAAGTTGTGCAGAATTACGATTGAATTACTCCAAGAATTATAATTACGACGTAATTGAATTACATTGTACTTTAGTTATATTGTAATTTATAATTCTGATCTCCATTCAATTAAATTACAATGTAATTCGTAATTGCAATTGGAGTACGATTACCAAATACATTGTAATTAAATTACTTTAATTACGAATTTCGACGAAGAGGTTGAAAAATCCATGTGAAGGTTTCAAACAGAAGGAATTTATTATTTATAAATTTATATCTGAACACAAATAACTGCTGCGTTACACATTTTTTTAATTTCTACCATAAACAGAAATTAGCGTTACGTATTGTGAACGAGGACGAGGAATAGAAACTACGCCGCACAGACAGCAAACAAGCATACGAAAGAAGAACATAAAAATATATCGCGCTTCTTCAAAGTTCTCGGCTATAATTTGGAGAGCTGTATTTTAATTATATTGTATTTCAATTATAATGTATTTCAATTACACATCTGATTAAAATACTTAGTAATTCAATTAATTATTCAATTAATTGTAATTCAGTTACGACGTAATTGAATCACTATATAATTGAAATACAATGTAATTCAATTGCGTAATTGAATTACAATTACAATTGTAATGAATGTAATTCAATTAGCACAACTCTGGCTCCACAGACATAACCTTCCCCTAAATATTGGGTTGGCAAGAAAGAAATTTCGGTATTTTAAGGTGAAATAGAGCCCAATTTTTGTATTCAAGCAATGAACTTTAATGAATAAGATATTTTCCTTTTTGTTCGACGATCTTTTGCAAAAAAGAATAAATGAGAAAATATTTGATTGATTAGAGTTCATCGTTTGAATAAAGAAATTAGGTTTTATTTCACCTTAAAATTACTTGCCAACCCAATACTAATCAACATATACATATTCCGACAGTGAGTTACAGATTTCTTGATTGTATTGTGGTAAAAATTGAATTTTTTCGTCTATGTTGATCTGAAAGTTTTGAATTAGATTGTAAGTTAAGAGGTTGAGAAACGCAGTTGATAAAAAGTAGAAAGAAGAAAAGTCCGAGGTCGCGAAGTAATTATGAAATATTGTAAAATTTGAAAAACAGAAAGTGTTGAATATCATCGTTGGAGCTCAACGGTGCCCCAGATCTGTTCCTGAAAAAATGTGGCCAGAATGAACATATCAGGATGGTTCAAAGCTCGCGCTTGAAAAAATGGTTAGAGTATGGTTATCCGCAGGAGGACGTTAAAACGCGTCATAAAGCAGCGTACCAATTAAGGGGGTCGAGGAAGAGCGGCGCGTTTTATGTGCTTTCGTTTCGCGGAAAGTGTTGCTTTCGCGAAGGCGTTTAAGCCGACGTTCGCCGTTAAACAAACATGTAAGGATTCCTGGGGCAATACCTACAGGCGCGATGATGGATCGTCAATTGGAGGCCCGCCCCCGTATTTACGTTTCCCACTCTAAATATTTTCGCGGGAATAAAGGAATCGTCCGCGGATCTATGCGCACCGACGACAGCCAACATATTTATATTTTCGACGGAAGCCGGAATTCGGGCCGCGCCGCGGAGAGCCTCTTCGAATTCCTCCTCAAAGTCCTCTCTCTCTCTCTCTCTCTCTACTCCCTTTATCTCTCCCTCTCCCTCTCTTTCTCGAATCCTCTCGCTTAAAAGCCCCCGAAGAGCCTCGGCGCATTCCTTTTCGCACAAGAACTTTCGGCGATCTTCCCGATGCAATAAGTTCCTCAACGTTCGCCCGAAAATCATCTTTCGTTATTAATACCTGGCTTCAGTATTAATACCTCCTAAATTAATATTAGTGTTCGCCGGTATTCCAGCAATTTTAGATCAAACAGTAGTAGTAGTGTGTTCTGTTCTTTATGCAGTTGTAGAGGGATGTGTTTTTTTAATGTTTTAAGAAATTAGAACAACGAAAATATACTGTGAATGTTTGCAAATAAATAAAAAAAACAAAACAGACACTATCAGCCAGTAATGATAGCTCCAGTTAAGGCAAAACAGTTGGAAAAACAAATATGTTACAGGCTAGAAATAAAAATAAATAACCACATGTGTAAATGACGATGTCGGTGTACGAATTCAAGTGAAGCGTTCAGCAAATCATTTCAGATGTCATTTAACAGTGGTTAAATATAAAGGATTGAGAAAGAATTGGCCGAACGAGCACAAGGCGATTATTTAGCAATGTTTCAGCAGTGAAAATTTCATTCGGATGTAGTTTATGGCTGGTTGCATCAAGTAGTGTCACTAAATCCTCCGAAACAGGCCGCTGGGAGATGCATCGCAAGTGCAGCCACCCTCGCGCTTCACCCCGTTTTCATATATTTCGGAAATTGACCGCGCTGAGGAGAACGAGAGCAGTGACTGATGGGCCAACGGGATCAAAATGAAGCGGCGCCTTTTTACAAGCCCAAAAATAAGTCGCACGCGCGAATTCTTTCGCCAGGGAACCCGACCAGCGTCCGCAGCTAACCAGATATCTGCGGTGAATTTCAAAATAAAAAATTTCTGCATCAGTTGCAAGACACAGGAGCTAAATGAAACGAATTAATATTCGGACGCTCTGAAAAAGACGATAACTTTTTTAACATACAGTAGCAATTAGTTTACTACAGGATGTGAAAAGAAATTTTTTCCAAAATTGCAATTGATCGGAATTGTAGAAAAAATACTAAAAGTTGCATTTTACAACATTTTTATTGGGAGCCTATACTGAAAATTTAAAAAATACGTTTTGTAAAGCGGTTGCAAAGAGTTACAAACATTTAAAGATGTTAAACATTGCAGATTTCATCGATTTTCGGCCTCTAACTGCAATAAACTTTAATAGTGCATATAACTTCAATATAGGTCCACATAAAAAGTTGTAAAATGCAACTGTTAGTATTTTTTCTACAATTTCGATCAATTACAATTTTTGAAAAAAATTCCTTTCACATCCTTTCGTGAACTACTTGCTCCAGCTTCCCAAAAAAGTTCAGATCGTACATTCCAATATTAAAAAAGTTACCGTCTTTTTTTAGAGCGTCAGAACATTAATTCGTTTCACTGTAAATGTAAATTTCTATTTTAATGAAGTGAAAATAATATATCTTCAATAGCCAACTTTAACAAATTATATCTCAAGTCAATTATATTCTTTTAATATTGAAAATCCTCTCGTTAGTTTCAAATTTATATTCGACAGATTCAAAACGATATTTTCCATTTGAAAATGGTCGCGGTGTTAAAAAGATTCACTTTCAGCATCGTATGCTGCACGAATGTAAAAAGATCGACACATTTAGAACTTGATTATTCATACGCAGAAAATGTGTTCGGACTGCAAAACAAGTAGAAAAAAATGTATTTCGGAACACAGTTTCTGATAAACCGAGTCGTTTAGCAAACGTTTAATATCAAACCATTGAAACCTTTAAACGAGACAGCAGTTTCTCAATATAAAGCGTCAAGCTTTGAAACGCTGGTTAATACATAAGTGATTCAAACTAATTGCAAGCTTAAACCGTAAGATTTTCACGCCTAAAACGTCGAGAAACGACGCGACTTACGGAATGACCTAATACTTTCGACGTGACTTTCCGTTTCATCTTTAATTCAACGAATAATACTTCCCCTCTATCCAGTCAGGGTTTGACTGTGGATCTTCATGCATTTATTATTTCATTTAAATCGCAAGAAGTCTACTTCGGAAACTTCATCTCAGGATTGAAACGGATCACTGGAAAGATCTTTTTATCGGGAAAAGAATTGTCTTTCATTTAAACTGTCATATATAGGCTATCGATTTATGCATTGACACTGTTGTACAAGATACTTTTAATGGACAGCAATTTGCGCAAAGATTTGCAATGTAATTCTCACTGACAGAGTCTTCTACATCATCTGCGAGCCTATTAAAGCAACAAGCCCCAATAACAACATAAACTGTGAGCTGCGGGAGTCAAGAAATTACAGTTCCTAACTCGCCGTTGCTCGCAGATCGAACTCATTTTTAAATCCGTGTAAACAGGGCCGATAGTTTTGGTCGGTAGCCAAGGTATAGTTACGGCGGAAGGCAGCTAAATTGGTAATCGTTGCACACTGGTTCGAGTGCCATAATTAGCCGGGCAGGATTCAATTTTCCAACACTGAAATCCGTCATCGTTAAATGCGCATTTTTAATATTTGCGGGACATGAACAGATTAATAGAGGCAATTTTCATTTCGGATAAATTTCCGGACATGAGTAATCGATTTCGCATGAAAAGAGTCTTCAACGTAATATCTAAAAATCTCCGGTAGATCCGTCTCTTTCTCTCGGTTTAGACGAATTCGTGGGGCCCCGTTCGTGGAACTCGTTCGCGAACTATACGTTCGCATACTTGGGCCGTCGACGGTCTTTGACGCACGTCAGTCGCGAGGTAAACGAGGCGTCGAAGATTGATAACGCAATTATCTCGGCTCGCGAGCGCACCTAATCCTGGCAAATTCGAGCAACGTGTATACTAACGACGCCACGCGATCGCAATCTATTTCCGTCGTTCTCTTTCGAACGGATCGGCGAACGATCGACCACCGATCGAGCCTCTCCCACGGCGAATATTAATCGCGAACCGAAACCAGAGCCTAACCGAGAACCTAAACCCGAGCCTGACCGAGAAGACGAGCCCGTGCTGTATTCCTTGTCCGGGAAAATTGATAGAACCAGGAAATACAGGGTGTCCCAAAAATGCTGTGCTTCCCCAGGCCATCAGGTTCCTTCAAATGACCTTGGGGATTGCCTCTCTCGAGGAAATACATTTTCGGGACACTGTGTAGAATGTCTTCGGTCCTAGGTCAGGTGTTTAAAACCCGGAAAATCGGCTCTGAAAACTTTTGTTGGACGATGTGTGCGGGTGTCGGGATCTATTTGAATCCTTCCGGTCGTTGTTCGATAGGCAACCTAACTTCGAACTTATTTAAATCGGGCCGAGGTCACCGTGCTCGTTCGCGTCGAAATAAGATTCTGACTACAAGATCACTGCTTCGCCTTTCTCTCAATCTGTCAACGAGACTATCGTAATGTTTTCATTGAAAAATATTAATAACTTTCGAAG
Organism: Lasioglossum oenotherae; assembly: GCA_028455765.1. Classification (NCBI taxonomy): domain Eukaryota; kingdom Metazoa; phylum Arthropoda; class Insecta; order Hymenoptera; family Halictidae; genus Lasioglossum; species Lasioglossum oenotherae. The sequence goes on along the minus strand of CM052299.1, from coordinate 2,158,100 downwards.
ATACAGGACATGCTTTCATATAAAAAGAAAACAAAAGCTCTGCGAGATTCGTAATACATTTACGTTTAGCTCATTTCACATGATATTCTTCGTATTTCTACGATTGATTATTCCATTCATATTTATTTCGAGAATTTCTAGTTCAAAAAAACAAACCGAGCATCTCATATGTCCTCTCCTTTGTCGTGTCCGGAAGAATTCCGGAGAAACAACTCGATTCTCGGCGAATAAACAACGGAACGACCAGTAAACGCTCAGTTTCCGCGAGTTCCGCAACACGGGCGAGAGATCGCGTCGCGTTCGGGAACAGCGTCGATCTAAATCCTCTATACGAGCCTAAAATCGTTACGGTAATCGACTTACCTTTGTTCTGGAATTCAGGCGAGTCCTCGGTAGCCGCGTTTGCTCGCCGCGCTCGAAGTAGTATCAGCAAACTTGTCAGAAACACGTGTCCCGACGTGCACCGCATCTCGGAGCAGCAGGCGAGAATCAGGTGTTCGAGCTGACGCGTGAAACTCGGCCAATAGGCTGCATCCAAAACCCTCCGGCACCCTCCAGGAGCATGCAGGAACTCCCAGGATCACCGAAGATCCACAGAAACCTCACTCAATGGATCCCACAATATTTTAAATCGCGGTTCCTCGAGCTCGCGATCACTTCGACGACGCAATCGAACAACGAAACCATTCTGTTCAGTCACTTTGAAAAATCATTCAACAATCCCCATCAGCGCCAAACTTCTCCTCATCGTCAGAGAGTCTGTCCTCTCGGCTCTGGAACGTTCAACGAGGACCTCTCGACTGTCGTCGGCCAGACTCCGTTTTCTATAAACTTCCTCCCGACTTTTTCTCCGCGGGGACAGCACACATGCTCGTTATTAGTCAAACCGCGAGCCGAAACGACGTCCTTTGATTAACAAAACGAGCCGACTCCGCGTTTTTTTCCGCGTCTAAGCGACACTCGGACCCGGCTTTGTCGCCCCCTTTCAGTCGGACCGGCTTTCTTCGGGCCACCTCTTAAATATTTCTCGCTTTGTCGAAATTCTTTGCGCGGACGCGCCGGTTGTCTCGCGGATCCTTCTCCCAAACAATTTCAACTTCGATCTCGAGTTCAGTTTCAGGACAATCAGGTGGCTCCCACTTCGATACACTTCCCCGCAGGTTCCTGCACTTTATGCACTCGGTTGCAGCTGTCGAATCGGCGGAAAGTTTGGAATATTTTGTAGCGAATTGTAGAACTGTTGTTTTGTATTTTTAATTGAGAAGGCACAGTGTCCAGAGTTCGGAGATTGATTAGGATGATTGTGGACGAGTTAGCTGATGGTTTCGAGGAGGATTGGATCAGGGTCCGCGATTATGGGAGCCATGGGACCGTCGCGTTCGAGATAGTCGTCGTCGGCAGCGACTGCCACGAAACTAAAACCAAAACCGAAGACACGCGTGTAGTTTGCCCCCACTCGCCCAGCACCCTCCTCAAACGGAACACGCACGCTTCGGCTTCGAGAACACGCGGTTACGCACACACCATTCCATGGAGTCGTTTATAGATATAGTATATGTGTGTATACGTATAGACAACTGGCACCCATGCCCCGTTTACGCACCCGCACTCGTTTAACGACGGCCGCGGCTCGAAATGCTACCGAACGCTCCGGTAAACCGCGTCCCGTGGAGATGCACCGCTGTGCATCCGCGCTAACGATGCACCGCGCTTGGATCTAGGCGAAGGGATTCCCGGAAACTGTGGAAATTGCCTGTTAATTGAATGGTTGCGCTTTCAGTGGACCGTGGATAGAGCTAATGACCATTTTTATTTGTCTACGGCGCGGCGTGGCATGTCGCGTATACTCTTTCGTCTATGATTTTACAATTAGTGGTTAGAACTATTGCATAAATTCTTTCGGTGAGTTTGTTACGAGCCTCTTCTAATTAACTGCAAATTTATTTGTGTCTTTCAAGCACAGATTATTTTGAATAAATCTTTAAATGTTTTCGGCGCTACGGTTCGATCCTTTGTTGCGAACAAAGCAATTTTGCTAATTTATTCAAACATTATCAACGTTTCGATCCCATGTTTGGATCTTTTTCAAGATTAATAATTTGAAATTGCGTCTGTAACATAAATATGTTGTAAAATTGTTGAAAAAACAGAATTTATTCGATGAGTTATTACTGTAAAGTGATTTGATATTGTTTCTAAAGGACAAACTTACTTGCTTTGTGAAAGAAAATGAAAATTTTTAAGTGTGTAAATTTTGTGTGATACGTGTATTACGTGCGTCAGACATGCTAGTTATCGAGATACTGACGTACGTATGCATTTGAAATCGATCTAGGTTATGCCGAATCAATAAAACGGCGGTAAATTTGAAAAGCCTTAATATGATCTTAAATCCACTCTTGTAAATATACCATGATGGTAAATTGTTTTTGACATTCTATTTATTGTTGGAATCATCTAGACACAATTGTATGTAATAGAATAATAAGGTTTATTGGAAAATTATTATTATACAGATTATTTTTGTTTATTTCAACTTACTGTGCAGCAAAATAGTATTGGCATACTTTTTAAAGGAGCTTTTTCATATTCGACCATACCGCTCTAAATTATTTACTTACAGTGAGTGTAAAAAGTATTCGTACACCCTTCAAAATAGAATAACTTTTTTTATAATCAATTAGAAGCATTGGTTTACGAAATGATATGCAAGAAAGATTTTACAAAAATTATAATTTACAAGGTTACATGCAAAAATAAAAAAGGCATGTTTTAAAACTTTTGTATTTGGGTCTTTAATGAAAATTTAAAATATATGTCTTGTTTGACTGTTGCTATTCGCATACAAGGTGCAGCAATAATTTTGGGCAATAATATTTGAAATTGAAATTGAAAATAAAGACAAAGTCCAAATATTTTCAACATTCTTAAAATAAAATACTATTTTCAAAAATTACTGCAACAAATAAAATACTTTATTTTCAAAAATTACTGCATCAAATACAATATTTCATTTTCAAAAATTACTGCAGCAAATAAAATATTTTATTTTCAAAGTTGTATAGACACTGTAAAATAAATGGGATTATTTACTATTTACTATTTAAAATACTATTTTCCCCAGCTCTGATCAAACAATTTTTAAAAGTTTGTAGCTCTTGTGTATGTTAATCGATTTCGATAAAATTTTCAGCATGTCTATAACTAACCTAGATCTACAAAACATATAGTTTAAATGTTCACTTTTGTTGTAAATGCATAAAATCTGCAGTCTGTTGATAGCAAGGGTCTGAATGGATTCGTAATACTAATGGCCACCACGGAATTTCCAAGAACGTCACTCTCCTAAGGGTTAGCAGTCCGACTGCCACGTCATACATTACTCATAAGGATGACATAACCTTCTACATGAATTTGATTGAATCAAAAGTACAATTTCAAACTTCGTTGGACTCTGCGAGGCAGAGAATGTGACAAAAATGATTGCTGTGATAAATCTTGGCTCCTCCGTTCTTGTCTCTTTAAACGAGTCTTTATGATTTCGTGGAAATTCTCTACATATACTACTGAACTATATATAATTATAATAATATTATATCACGAGAAACATTCTTGGAATTACAGTGACAACGACGTGAAAATGTCATGTCGCGTTCCGTAGAAAATTTGTTCAAACGAAATGTTCAGTCACACTAGATATAGATACATAAATAATTACCAAATTGACTGTCATAGCAAGTAAAAGTGGAGGCAACACAAGATCAGATTATTTAATAATGTAAGAATATAAAATGGAAGATGTGTATTGTACATACAGGGTGGCCCAGAAGTGACTAGACAATTTTACAGTGGAATCTCTCTTACTTTTAAAAAATTCAAATTTATTCCTTTCCAAATAAATTCACAAGAAATGTGTTCTCATCTCAGAATAAAATCTTTGGTTCTCAAGAGCGCCGCCTAACAATTTAAACTATTGTTCACATCACGAAATAGAGTACGTATAAATGAATTTGAATGCTAATGTATCCAATCCAGCAATGTTGATTACCATTGAAAATGTTACCGGAACGAACACTGATCTTTGTAAAATAATGGCTCGATTACTCTCGCTGTCGTCGCCGTGCAAACATGGAAAGTCTGAAATTTGCGGCTCTGGGATCAGCTCAGAATCAATTGGCGAGGATTTGTGTGTTGCGAGGGGTGTCTGTGTGTCAGAAAATTCGATAAGACACCCATTGACTTAGAGGCAAACTGGCGAAGGGTGCTCGTACGCAGGACTTCTCGTCAGAATGGGAACGTTACGCATCAGCGTGCATGCACCCTCTGTCCAATTCGAAAGGGGGATGGGAGCCGGGTTCGGTGTGCTCCTCGGTGGAATAACGCGAGCCGAGTTCCTGGCGTATCATCGTACAGGCGATTACGCGAGCGCATGGGGGGGCCAGAAATGCTACATGGTTGTCGAGGGTGGAGTCGGCCACCAGGGCCACGAGGGTCAGAAATGCGCCCTGAAAGGACAAACGTGTCGGTCCAATGGCTGCGCAACGGTTTGATGGATCGCTCGATGGTTACGCAGCAGGCCATGCCAACCGGACGAACAAGTACCGACCCGAGTTTCTATTAATTATCCTCGTAATATTTTTCTACCTTTCGGTGCATATACACTTAGGAGCAAAACTGATCATGATTTTACGAATGGACCAAACGACTTGAATTGCTCTGCGAGGCTAGAAGAATTAGCTTAGTAATTGACACCAAAAAAATATGTTGAAAAAATGCTCTTTTCGCGCTGTCACCTGTTCGGCTTGGTTGGCCAGGTGCTAGTACACAATGTTTGCGAATTTTTTAAAAAGAAGTCTGTCAAGTTTTCAGAATGAAACTTACTGCGTTTGAAAGGGTGTGATTTGAACTATCTTCCATCATTTTTTCACCGAGGAATATTAACAACAGCAGAAGAGACAGCAGGTTTTCTGAAGGTCCTTCTTGCATCCACTACCTGTACAATTATTTGTACATATTCGGAATTTTGTAAAAATTCGCGAATTTTTTCATTAAGAAGTGTGCACCCTTTTTGCAACTAAACGTCTTGCATATGAAAGACTGTGTTTTCAGGAGCCTCTCTAATTTTTTCATTAGAAAATATTCATAATTCTCAACGTAGTGAACCCGCCATAGAGGTCCCTTTGTGGGACCAGTGCTGGTAGCTAGATTAATTTTGCAAATTTTTTATTGCAGAACGAACGAAGTTATTTTAATAAATCTTTCCGCATCCAAGAGGCCGTGTATTAAAGTCTGTATCACAATTTTTTCAATAAGAAACATTAACAATTTTAGTAGATAGAACCACTTCGCCGGGGACCATTACTTTAAAAGGACTTATTACTTGACTTTAGGAGGATGTTTTGCTAATTTACGTCTCGTTAGATCTCCGTCCATGCACAACTAGATTCATAGGAACAAATTTAACGAATATTGGCTGCGAAGCTGTTAGAATATGTATGGGGCAAGGTTTACGGCCCCGAGGAATGCTCGGGGATCTCGAGTGCGCGAGGTTCGCGCTATGTTATCGAGGTTCACAGAGAAGCACTAACGGCGCGCGGCGTTTCTAATGCGGTTGTACGGTTCGCGGAGGATCTATTTTCGGTAACGCCGCGTTTCCCTCGTCGGATACCGACACCCTCTTTCTGACCGACCGACCGCGCACCCACGCGAACGGATCAGGATTCGCGAATTTTTCTTTTTCCTCCTCTTTCTCCAAGCAAGCTGCAGAAACCTCACCGGCGATTCTTCGCGCTGCAGATTTTCTGCATTCACGCCGGGTCGCGATTGTTCGAAACGCGCGTAAAATATAGCTGGATTTTTCGAATCCCACAATAAAATATCGCGGGAAATTCGTAAATCACGTTCTTTTTTTTAGAAAATGACACGCTGTTTCCATAAAGTATTTGAACGCGAAATTCGCGATATTTATACGGCTGTAATTTCGCAAAAAAGGATCGCACGATGATAAATCTAGACTCGTTTTAAAGCTCCGAGCCCCTGCAATTTACCTTTTTTTAACGAATACTTCCGCGGTAGCATATGAGCAGGAAGGTGAGCATAGATTTTGGTCCATTGATTTTTTATAAATTCGAAAGATTGTGAGGAATTTACGTCTAACTGCTGACATCAACCGTCGAGAAGAATTCGATCGAAAAACACAAAGGCATATGTCGTCGGACTCGAACGTGCCGAACGGATTCGTGTACACCTATCCCTCTTCATGGATCCGTTTTCACGGATTCTTAACACGTTTCACTTGCCACGTGCACCCGTGAAACAGTAATACACGGATATTAAAAATTACACGGATTGAGATCCGGATTCATTTACCACACGTGTACTCGTGCATTTAGATACGCGTGAAATACGGATCTCCGGCTAGAAGTTTGAAAGGTCCCCTTTACAACGAACTGTTCGTTATCGATGTATGATTTTTCGTTATCACTTTTTGTAGCTTGGACAGAAGCAAATTTTTTGATTTATTCGATTCCACGGTCTGATGGAGCACGATTTCATGGAGCTCCACAAATTTTTCCTCGATTGTCAATAAAAAGTTCGTTCGAAAATTACCACGGATTTGTAGATTTCCGACGAGCCCATCAAATTTTACACGTTTTTTAAAAGTTGTTTTATCGAGCTTTGAACGACACATTGCCAAGTTCACGAAAAGAATTTTCCAAAATCGATAACTTAATCTTTTATAAATCGGGAACATATTTCTTAAATGTTGTACCACCGATTTACGTGAACTAAATTTTCTGAAACCTCATAACCTGCAAATCCCAAAGACTGCGTTTCGATCAGATCTGAACCGAATCAAATATATTTATAAATGTCTCCACGGCGCCCGGCTTAAAATAAATAAAGCAAGAGTGTAGAGGCCAGTGGGTTAACGTTGCTATCACGCATACATTGAAAGGAGACAGAGAAATAGGAACAGAGGTGCGTGGCAATGCGTGCAGGTCCGGTAGACTCGAAGAGACGAAGCGATTGGTGGTTCGATGACGGAGGGGCTCGTTTAATGGCAGCTGCGACGAGCACGCTCGAGAATCGACTGGAAAATTTCGTTCGATAGAGAGACGCGGTGCGATTCGAAATCCCGTCAATGGACTCGTGTGATAAGGAACACGTGGCGCGGGCGTTTTTTTCCACGTGGTCCCTTAGGATCGGCCGTTTTCGGGTCGGCCGGTGGCTAATTGAATCGCGCCCTCCGCACGGAACGAATCGAATCGAATCGGATCGGATCGAGAACGGAATCGAATTACGGGCGATTCGCCTCTACCGGCGTTTCCCATACGACCAACATAGCAGGAAAGGGCTGAACTGAATACGATCCTCAGACTGCCTGGAAGGAAACGGAAACAACCTTTTCATATCCTGTTATTAGGTTGTTGCCTGTGAAATGACCGTCGAACAAACGCAACTTTCTCCGGGTTACCATGGGTTCGTCGACAACTCATTTCATGACTCTCCGCGTCCCTTTCTTTCCCATTCGCTGTCCTTCCTTGTACCCGAAACGTTCATCGTCAATTAAACCACTAAATACAGTTGAAATTGTATCGTGTTTGATCGTTTTTTAATCGGAAAAGTGCCACGAATATATTGATGAAAATTTCATAAACAGATAAGTTATAATAAAAAAGTTGAAAATAGAAAGAAAGTTTTATATGGCTTCTGTGTCTTGCAATTGGGGCAGACAATTTTGATTTTGCATAAAGATTCTCAGTCTAGACATGTACTAGATCTGTACTAGGGTGGACTTTAAAATTGTACCACTGGGTAAGAGAATAATTCCCGCAAAAGATGAAGTTGATCGGATAAGGGGAAGATGTGCCACATTGACGTTGAAGTTGCGAAAAACATGAAATTTTAAAGGAATACTTGAAGGAAAGACTATGATTATGATTAGATTATGAGTCATAATTTATGACTAAACAAGTCTTACTCCCCTTATCCGATCAACTTCATCTTCTGCAGGAATTATTTTCTTACCCAATGGCACAATTTTAGGGGGGGGGGGGGGGGTGAGAAGAATCTCGCATAAAAAATTTCACCAGGAATAGCTGAGGTCCACCCTAATGTGGCACGTCTTCCCGACGTCCGATTGATCTAAAACTCTGGAAATATAATGTTTTTTTTACGAAATGGAACAATATTGGGGGAGGCGGATACGTGCCAAACATTTCATGGCCGAAAAATAAGGTCCACCCTGCTGCATATCATATAGCGAGATGCAAATGGTTCTGAGGAAGAGCGCGACGTAGTGAAAATATTAATAATTATGATTAACGCACGGACTAGGTAAATTTGATCAGCAATCAGTTGCCGCGGCAGATATCAACGGCTATAATTACGAGCATTTTCCAGCAACGAAGCATCCAGCAATGATTTCCGCGCAGTAAAAAGTGAATGTGCCACGGGAAACTAGAGTGGCGATCGAGAGATACCAGAGCGATTTCGTATATAAATATTAATGGCTCTGGACACCGAGCCTCCGGGCCGTTACGTATCGCCGCATTCAGATTAATATCGATTCGTTTCGATTCTCGTTAGTCACCGCCACGCGTTTCGTGTTTGCACGTACCCCGTCCCCCCCCTCTCTCTCTCTCTCTCTCTCTCTCTCTCTCTCTCGGAGCGTGGACGTGACACGTACTGTCCGACTGAGTCACTAATAAGAGCAACTCTCTTACTGCTTCTGGACAGTCGGAGACTCGAGGTAAAACGATGAGTAAGTCGATGCGATTCAGGTTCATTAACTTGTTTTTTTTTTCAGGACCTACAAGCCTGTTCTTTGTAGTGATTCTATTGTTTAATTACAGATATGCTTATAGTACCTTCCATGAGTAACAAACCTAACCCAGACCATAGCGTGATGAACGCTCATATTTGGTCTTCCAAGGCCGTTCAAGGCCATTTTTGTGAATCATTCAAGACACTTAATTAAAACTTGAATTCAAGGATTTAATCCATCCACACACACACACAGGTGGTAGTTGAACCCTTCATGTTATTACTAGACTGTGGATTTTATGCATTTATGACGAAAATGGACACGTACAATTTAAAGCGATGGAAGATTTAAAGACATTAGTCTATTAATTTCAGCTAAATAAGAGAATTAAAAGAAGAAAGGAATTTCTATTTGGCTTCTGTGTCTTTCAAGCACTGCAAACATTTTTTATTTTGCATAAAGATCCGCAGTCTAGTTATCACAAATGGTCTTCCTAAATTGTTTTTGCAAAATCCCACAAGAATGAATTAGAAAGAAAATTATTTCACTGTAGAAAGTAGAGCCACCACTATGTAGATGTGTTTGAGATTGTCCTTTACAATATAGAGATGCTACCAAACAACTTCAGCTAGCTGAAGATCAGTCTAGACGAAGCAAAAGAAGAAGAAGAGGAAGCAGAGGAGAAGTTCTATTTCGTCTAACAGCGGCCGAAAGACGAGTACCATGTTTGCGGCATTCAAGAAGAAAATTCGGTAAGATTGGCAGCGTTTGGTAGCAAACAGCGTAGGGGGCAATCAGCCCGACCACTCATTTGGAGTCTGCTGCTCGAAGACGGTAAACGCGAGCTGAACGTCTCGATTGGAATTAGCTGCTATGTCGTTAACCGTGCGCGAGCCACTCGAAATTTTGATTCGATCCGAGACGAGGTTGGGATAAGAGATCAGACTTCTAAGAGAGGATAGTCGAGAGAGAGCTAGGCGGTCCTCGACCGGAAGCGTCGCATTCGTTGCCCGCATGTGGACGATTTATCTCGCAGGAAATCGAGAATGAGCAACCCGCTCGCAGTAAACTCTGCCGGCCGGTTAACGATCGCCGGTGTTAATTAAAAAATATATAGAGGCTCGTATTTGTCAGCGGAGGAGTAGAGTGTTATGACACCGGTCGGACAGGACGTAGGATTTATATCGGCTTAGCGGTTAAACGCTGACGCATCCTGTCCACGTGTCGCCACGAACCCCCCCTCTCTCTCTTTCTCTCTCTCTCTCTCTCTCACTCTCGACAATTTTGATAATAACTTCATTTCTCGAATTGATCGAGACGAAAAAAGAGGGAACACGCTCTCCCTCTCTGTCTCTCTCGTCTCGCAGCGGGCGGCAGTCGCGGGACCACGATAGTGCCATTTAAGGACCACCCACCAGCCACCATAAATTTCGCGGTAATTCACGACAATTGCTTCTCCTCTGTAATTCTATTATTTATGCCCGCGATGGCTGAGCCTGACACACTTCGTTCGAACGGGGATGCGCGAGATATCGATCTCAGTTTTCGCTCTGGTGCCATTAATTTGAGATACAACGAGAGATATATCCAACCCTCGAAGAAGAACGCGGAGTGTTCACCCCCTTGAGATACCACTTTGCTAACGTCTTCGATGATTTTAAAACTCTTCTCTCTCCCCTCAAGAATTTTCTACGAGGCAAAAGACATTTATGTTTATTGTGCTCCTGTATTTTTGGTAATGGTTGATGCTGGATTTATGGACCACTAGAAGTGGCCATTTTATGGTACATCTCTGATGATTTTGGACTCTTTTGTCTTCCTCAATCATTTTCTACAAGGCAAAAGACGTTAAACTTTATTGTGCTCTTGTATTTTTGGTAATGGTAATGGTAATGGTAATGGTTATACAGAATGGTCGAGGTCGAGGTAATTAATTGCTTGTCTAATTTTAACAATAAACAATCCAATGGATCTCAGTGCTCAATAATCTGAACAGTCATCTCGCAACACTGAGAAATGTTAGCATCCTAAGCTATGCGCGTTCCACGTGAGTGATTGGTAGGCGCACCCCATTCGATGGGGCACCCTAGTCCGTGGCCCCCATGGCTTATCGATCGAGTCTCGAGAAGTAAGATCGACACTGTTCCAGCGAGCCGTGTGGGAGGATGAGTCACGCTTGGCCTATCGTGACACAACCATATTATTTTTATGGTGTTTTCGCGTGGCCACCATGATTCACGAGAACCGAGGCTTTTCCGGCACCCTTCGAGCATTCGAGGTCTCTCTGGGTTAGGCGGCGCCCTCCCCCCTCTCTCTCTCTCTCTCTCTTTCTCTATATCTCTATCTCTCTCTATGAATCGTCAGAAATCCCAGAACGATGCCCCATATGGAATCATACAGTCCGCCGCTGCTAATTATTGCAAGCGGCCCGTGTGGTTTCGTTTAATAGGAAACATTTGTTAACACCCTAGAGACCTCGCGGTCTCGAAACAGGACAGGGGTCGCAGCTTTCGCAGCCGTGACCGACGATTAGTTAGCCGCTTCGTCTACGAAACAAATTGCCGCGTTCCCGAAATGAAAATCACGAACATCGTGAAGGATCACGCAGCGTTCCAGCTTCATATTTCCTCCTAAAATCTGATTCGTAATTCATTTTTCCTCGAAACACAGGCAAGTAAAAGGAAGTGAAAGAAAACTAATTTTCAAGAATCAACGAAATACGAAATATGAATGCAATTAAATTTAAATGCTATTATTATACAAATTAAACATGATATTTTTTTAAGAAATACATATGACATAGAATTTACTAATGATGAACAGAAGAATTAACTAAAATTTTATGCAATCAAATTTAACACAATTATTTAAAATCTATTTATATTTCGAAAAGTTATCACACGAAAAGTACCACCCTTATTAATGGTGACATCGTCTTCTGCTTCCTTACCCTTTTGAAATTCATGCCGCGTACACAACAAATTTTCTAGGAGCTCAGTCTGTGATTTTCCTTAAATGCGAAACGTCGTTTGAAATATTTCGAATGTACATTTTAGACTGACGAGGGAAATCCGTGAGACGATTGCCTAAACAAAACACGGTGCCCGCGCGGGACGTGCGATAAGAAACAGACTTATGCGATGACCTAATATTTGCATTTTATCTATTCGCCAGAATTGCATTTTCTCAGTCTCGTGTTCATGTCAGAGAGTCCAATCCCACCGAGAATCCTCGTCGATTACCCAGGCAATATTTCTTGATTTTCTTGCGGAGCGTGCCGGACGACGAAAACTTTTGCTTTCCGGACGAGTCACTCTCGTGTCTAGATTGACAGATTCGTGTCACGCGATACCATTTCGGACCGATACCGTCCGCTGACAGAGAGCTGCCCGAAGAAAAACAGCTAGATTGCTCGACAGTCGTCCCACGGTGGTTCGTTTTGCCTTGAAAGTTGAGTAGACTTCCTGAACGAAGTTGCCCAACAGAATCTCTTCATCAAATCGTTGACGTTTCCGTATTAACCCTGCCCGTAAATTTAATCAGCAACTTGCTCTTCGAGAAAGGAGAAAATATTTGTACCAATTGCAATTTGCAATTAAATATAAATATTTTTAACATTTTCATTTATGTAATCTCTTGCATTGAAATGACTCAAAGAAGACATGAGTAATTTCTGTAAGGGTTAAGTGCATTGGTTCAAAGAAAATTTTAGAATGTTGCTGTATCAAAACAAAAATCAAAAGAAATTATCAAGAGGATGCTTAAATTGCACGAGAAAGATTTCCGTGGAATGAAATCGATGAAAAGACAATTTTAATTTCAACGAAGACTAGGCCGTAAGGATTAATTGCTACGATGTATTGGTTCAAAGAAAATTTAAAAACGTTGCTGTATCAAGAGAAATTATCAAGAGGATGCTTAAATTGCACGAAAATTTTTTCTGTGGAAATAAATGTATGAAAAGACAATTTTAACTTGCTTGATTAATTGCTACGGTGTATTGGTTCGAAGATAATTTAAAAACGTTGATGTATCAAAAAAAAAAATCAAAAGCAATTATTAAGAGGATGCTTAAATTGCACGAAAATTATTTCTGTGGAAATAAATGGATGAAAAGACAATTTTATCGTGCTTGATTAATTGCTACGGTGTATTGGTTCGAAGAAAATTTAATTACGTTGCTGTATCAAAACAAAAATCAAAAGAAATTATCAAGAGGATGCTTAAATTGCACGAGAAAGATTTCCGTGGAAAGAAATCGCTGAAAAGACAATTTTAGTTTCAATGAAGACTAGGCCGTAAGGATTAATTACCAGGGTGTATAGGTTTAAAGAAAATTAAAAAATGTTAGAGTGTATTGAAAAAGAAATCGGAAAAATTATCCAGCAGATGGCTGAATTGCACCAGGGAGATTTCCGTGGAATGAAATCGATGAAAAGACGATTCTAATTTCGGCGACGAGTAGTATGTGTGTTCACAGTGGCGCGGTGCTTAGGCGTCTGCAGCCTAAGCGAGCGAGAAACGTGTGACGGGATCGAGCGACTTGTGCACACGTGTTCGCCACGGCGAGATCAACAAACGAATGAACGAACGAACCGGCGGCATTCGAGATTTATCGATGCATTAAGAACCGCGAAGCCGCTGCGACAACCTCTCGAACAAAGTGTTCGTCGGGGAACGGTTCTGTTTTATTCATCGCCGCCTCCGTTTATCGTCGCGAGCGGTGCCTTCTTTATTTAAGCGCTTTCGAAATTCATACGCAGCCAGCCCGGAGCTGCGCAAGGCCAAAATTGATTTTGCCCCGCTCCGATGAAGCCTGGGCCGTTCGAAACTCTGCACAGAACACGTTATAGTCTTCGGCATAGCAATCACTGTATTAGTTAGCGGCCGCGCGACTCACTGTGATAATCGCTTTGAGAACAACTTTTTCAGAACTAGACCGGGCGGCTTGAAATTTATTTAGAAACTAGAATGATTACTAAATCAAATTTTGAGGAAATTGCAATTCGTCGGATCTGCGGAAACAATTGCAGCGAAAATTGGTTAATCGCTTCGATGAGCTAGAAACAGTTGACGATGATTTAAGAAAAAAAAATAATATTAATATAACTTAATACTAATTAGACATATTTTTAAAATTTGTCACACACGCAGGCCCAACTTTAAATGTTCTTTTACCTATTATCTAGTAATCAAACCCAACTTATTAAAAATGTTCAACTCCTCTGGTCGATTTTTTAAAAAATTATTCTCCTTCGTTGTGACAGTTTCAGCCTACGTTAAAATGAACGATCGTTTGAAACAATTATTATTGCAGGCTCAGGGTAGTAAACAGAACAGAGAGCAGAAGCGAAAGCTGTACCGCAACAAAATAAGCTCGTTCAAACTTTCTTTTGTAAGAGAACGCTGCCAACGGTGACACGAATGATTAAAACAATTAGTCTCGCTTTCAACACGACGATTTTGTTTACGGAACTGCACGTTCGTTCACAGGTTTATCTAAATAGAGCAATGTGTTTGGGCTTTAAAAAAACATCGCTGTATGATAAACTTTCGTTTGACAGAGAGTCGACTCTGAACGCTTTAAAAACGTCACATGACCGAGTCCCATGGGAATGCTTCGTCTCCGCTTGTGCTTTGTCCCCGTTCAAGAACCAAAAACGAAGAACGTCGAGCCGGGAACGTCGAGGCCCATTATCATAATAATATTACCCTCTTCGTGAGTATACTTGCCTTTTATTCTGTTTTTCCGTGAACGGATGTTCAGCAATTATTAAGACAAATGCATACCAATTTTCCTGTTAGAGCCAGCATCAAAGAACGACTGTGTGTTATAAGCAAGCTAATCATTTCCTCGGCGATGCCTGTTTTCTGGCGAGCGGATTCGCAAAATTCGAGACGGTTTTCGCGAATGCTGAGTATCTGGGTCGGCAGTTGCCGGCCCGTTCCTGGAAGCAGTTAGACCTACACCACAGTGATCGTGCGAAGGTCGTAGCTCAGAATTTCGCGTAATAGCGGCCTTGTCGAGCGTCGTTACATCCCGGCTAAATTTCGTTAGTGTGCCATCAGCCAAAACTCGGAAAAACGTCCTCGCGAACTTCCGCTTGTGGCGCGCGCGATAAAGCCTCGCGAACTAATGACGCATCTTCTCGCAGACACTCGCACTTTCTCTCTCTCTCTCTCTCTCTCTCTCTCTCTCTCTCTCTCTCTCTCTCTCCCTTTCTCTGTCTCGCAAAACTCGCGGGAATATCGCAGAATGCATCGGTAGCCAAATATAAACGTGTAAACTGTTCGGTCTACGGACCGTCTGGTTATTTATCCCGCTTTTCCGAGATTATCCCGGGAACCCTTGGATGCTGACTGTTCCATTTGTTTCGCTAGGGACGCTCGCAGCGTTCGAATAGGTTACATTCGAACGGCGTTACAAGCTCCTGTCGTGCCCACAGTACGTCAGGAAGCGGACTTTTCCGTGCTCTGTGTATTTTTCTTTGCGGAACTCGCGATGTTTGAGCGGTAAATCTTTTTGCGTGCGGCAGCCTGTGTTTTCATGCTACCCTGCTAATTTTTTTATTGCAAGATGCTGGAGATTGCCGAAGATATAGTAGACATCCCGCGGCCTCTGCAGAACCAATATTTCTCTGTTGTTCGAGAAACTTACGAAGTTGTACTTAGCGAATTTTTCATTACGGAGCGTGTGAATCTTTTACAATGAAACCCTGTCGTACCCGGAAGAGTATATTTTGAAACATATCTGGCCATTTTTTTCATGAAGAAATATTGGCAATTGCGAAAATTACAGTAACATTCCTGGATCTTATACCTCTTAACTTAAACTATGAAGTGACTCAATATTTGCGAATGTTTGTTGTGAATTCAACAATTTTTCTAAAAATTGTACAACTGCGTTTGCGCTGTCAGATGTCAGCAGGGTAATTTGTCCATTGTTTCTCAGCTTATGATGTACGTAATTACGCTCGCGTATCCGCGCGACTAGAAACGATTGCGCGGGAACTAGAAACGACGGTGAAACGACAAACGAAAGACAAGAAAATGAAAGAGAGTAGAAGATAAAAGAGGAAAAAATAGAAGAGAGAGAGAGGCGTAGCACGAATGCCGGGACGCGGTGTTCTCCGTCGGACGTGCAGGCGCCAAGAATTCGGCGTTCCCGAATTCTTCGAGTTTTTACGAGAAGATATTGGCATTCTTTTCGCGTTCTAGCTACGTGTCTCGTCACCGTCGCTAAATTGAACGCATCGGCGAGGAATTCATTACCGTCCGCGACGAACCGAGTCCTCGTCGGGCGATGCAGAATTAATAAGCAGCCTCGAGTCTAACAGGGACCATCTTTCTACGATCCGGGAACCTGGTGCTATGGAATATTTAATAACGGCGTGTAAAAATTGCGGATAAAAAGGAGAATCGCGAAAATTGCGTCTAGCTCGTTAAGTTGTGACAAATATCAATTTCTCCAGTGTCTAACGATAATATAGGAGAAATTATGAATGACAGGAACATTTGGGGAACGTTTAACAACAATATTATGTATGCATTCAAACAGTGAAGTCGTAAGCAGAATTCAAAAATGATCTATTACTTGCAGCCTATTAGAGATATTAAAAAAGAAAAGAATTTCTTCTTACCTTTTATTAAAATTATTTTACATAATTACATAATTATGTATAATAATATTATATAATAAATATATATAATAACATAAAATATATTACATAATTAAGAATTAGATTTTACTGCAGTTTGTTGAAATTCAAATAAAAAATATTAATTTTGCATGAAGATCATGCATGAAGCATATCTGGAAGTTTTAATTAAGAAGAAATTCTTAATTAAGAAGTGAAAAAATCTCGATTGTACGTATCTATAATGAAAATGAATAAAAGTAAAAAGAGATGCAGAACGAAGCTGACAATCTTGTGAATGAAGAGCGTGAATAACCAGAAAATTCAACTTTTACTGTAATCAAGAAACTTGAAATTCGTTGATCACAAAGTTCGTTTAGGAAAAAAGCTGTTTGTTATCACTGTCAATCATGATTTCACATGCAACAACCAAATGTATTTGGTTCTTCGTTCTATTGCATTGTAATGTATTTGTTCTATTATAATAGAACCACGCTTTCTCCTAGGATGCAAGCGTTCGTATGGCGCGTCGCTAATGGCCCGAGTGATTGGAACAACGCGAGGAATGTGAAAGAATCGCGAGTGGCATAGTTGTGGAATCGTTATCGTCAGGTAGACGCGGGACTGGGAGCATTCCGAGGAAAGGAGACGGTGAAGATATCAAAAGGAAATATTATGCAATTGCATCGTTGTTCGAGGAAGAAGGGAGGCGAGCTTTGCTCCTCGGTTGCAAGCAGACTGATGTTCGCGGGCCGCAGTTCCCGCTTGCTGCCGAGCTAAACAGGGATCCGAACAGACTAAAAGGAGCAGGCTGAGGGCTGAACAGAAGCGGACCGGAGCGGAGGAATGCCGCGATTTTATTCCAGGTCGGACAAAACATTTCCCATCGGGTTCGCCGAAATAGAGGCATGCACCTGTCCCGTTAGAAAAGGAGCAACCCTCCTCGATGCTCTCGGAGTCTCGCGATCCTCCCGGTTCGCCACTTTCCTGCCGCACCTCTCACCGATCCGTTCGTTCCGAGTGCGAGTTTTATGCTACAGTTCTGCAGGCTGCAGTATCCAATCGCGTAAGACTCGCGCTGCTCGCCGTTGCTTATCCCAATGCGTTTTAACTGCATCTGAATCATTCCCGTCGCAACGTATTGGTTTCGAAGCACGGTGGTGTGTTTTTTCCAGAAGCACTCCAAAAATTCAATTTTCGCAACGTTTGCTAGCGAAGCAGATTTGTTTTTACATATTAGTGCATTCAATGCAGCTGAAACTTTCCTCGTTACTTGCCTGAATGTGTTTCTAATGCATTTTTTGCCGTGACGAATTGGTTCAGAAGCACTGTAGTGTACTTTCTTGCACATCTAAGCAGCTTCCTTGTGTACACTGAGAAAAAAATCCTGTCGAAACAAAAAAAATATATGTTGATTCAATAAGATGTACTATTGAATAGTGCCACTATCATATGAACTTATTTTAATATTTAATACTATCGAATTTCAATAGCAAAACTCATTTCCGCCAATCATATAAGCCAATAGCTTGACCATCAATGTTTTCAAAAAAATAAGATATGGCCTCGAACCAATTCCAGTATAAATCAATACATTTCTCAAATATTTTTAACAACATATCTGATTGAAGGAAAAAGAGAAATATTACGAATAATAATATACGGTATTGAATCAAATACTATTTTCAATCATTTCATGATAGACAATTCAAATACATCACGATTTGCTTCTAAATTGCATACTATTGAAAAGAATACATTGATATCCATCGAAGTAAAAAATTACAATAACACGCGTGTTATTGAAGTAACAATTTTTTTTTCTCAGTGTATATATTACTACATTAAATGCAGCATGGAATTTTTGAATATGTCCATTGGTTACCAAGATGCAGGCCATCAAAGCTGATTGAACGTCATGCTCCTGAGTATCTTAAAATTCGTTGAAATTGTGTTCCGAGGTGAACGCAAAGAATTGTAACGTCTGTGTAATTTCTATGGAAAATCGCATTTAGTGGGATCGCACCCTTAGTCGGTTTCCTCGGTTTTCTCGGTGCTTCTCGTTCGTCTCGCCCGTTTTTCCTCCTGTTACTTTCCCCTCTCGCAAGGAATACTTTTTTCTCGACCGATTCCTCTTCTCCGCGAGGATACCCTCCTCTTCTCACGGCCGTCGCTGGTTCTCCTCTATACTCTGTATCCACTGGCTTTGCTCCTCCAAAGAGCCCCACCCTATCATCCCCCATACCGCAACGTTTCTTCTTGCGTAGGCCATAACGCTATTTCCGTCAGGCCACGCTGAAAACGCCGTACATGATTTAATGCCGGCTGGACACAGGGTCAAAGAAGCCCTTTCCGACCCACCACACGGCGAGCCATTTGAAAAATCGCTGGAATCCTTCTTCTACATTGTCTCGGGAGACTATTTTCATTGAAAAATTGAACTTTCTTCGGTATATTTTTCGAGACTTATACTACTCCACCACGTTGTAACTTTATGTAATATAAAAATACGAAAACGCAGCTAAAATGTAGCTGAATGTTCTCTAAAAAAATCTTTGTTTTACAGTGTTGCATAGCCCGGCAAATAAAACATTGAATGTATTCATAGTTAGTACATCACCCAATTAAAGCGTTAAAATGGGAGATAAATAACTCGTGTTTGTTTTTATTGAAGCTCTTCAGACCGTTAAATGGTCCATTTCGCTTTACAGTTTGTTGTTACAATGTTACAGTATGGTGTTACAATGTTACAAGGTGAGATATGATTCAAATAGATCACTTGCAATCTTTGAAATAACAATGGATATACAGTGGGTAACGAAAGTATTCGAACGCTCTTTAACCAGTTAACTGCGTTCGACGTGTATAGACGTCAATCGAAATCTCTACTGCGTTGCACTAACAATAACCTTTTCAATCGTGAATTATTAATTTTTTATCAAATAAAAATGTAATCCTTCCTCGCTTTTCGTAAAATTTATAATAGGACCATTTGCCCTGCGTTCGACGTGTACACTCGTCAGTGCTTGATTTTTAATATATACTAATTTTAATTTTTACAACTAAATTCCACAGTTAAGAGGTTAAAATAGAATAACTTTTCTATAATTGTACCAAACGACCTGATTTTTTATAATCAATTAGAAGCATTGGTTTATGAAATGATCTGCGAAAAAGATTTTCAAAATATTACAATTTACAAGGTTGCATGCAGAAATAAAAAAAAGCCTTTTTCTAACTTTCTTATTTGAGCTATTAAAGAAAATTTAAATTATATGTTTTGCAGATATACGTTATAGTTATAGACATGCTGAAAACTTCATCGAGATTGATTAACATACACACGAGCTACAATCGGTTAAAAATTGTAAAAATCGTAGTTTTACACGACTTTTGATCTGTTTCTGCGTCAACCGATTTCGATGAAATTTTCACCATGTGTATAACTAACATAGATCTACAAAAAAGATATTTTTCATTTTCATTGAGGTCCCAGTCCATCCAGGGTAGGGAACTGTCGCGAAAAAAGTTTTAGACATAATTTTCGCCCTTAAATAGACCTTGCCTCCTGGTGATTTCAGTAGATTTTCTTTGGCCTGTTCTTTGTATTTTTCATATAAACCCGTAAACGAACTTTTGTCCGCGTCCTCAATGTCAATCTAGATACCAGAGGGCGATGGGGCCCAGAATAATTTGACGTAGCCGTTGTGTTCATTTCTAATAAAAAGGTTAAATAAATAACTCGTGTTCCGAATGCAGGCGAGGAAGAAAACCGTCAGGTCTCGATCGTTCCATTTTCTGACTCGAAAATTATTCCCGGTCGATTCAGCAGGAATCCGTGTGGCATTTTCGCAATTTTCCCACGGGGTTCCTTTCGGATATTCCACGAGACCGACAGAAGACGCGTCCTCCGCACGCTTGCTCATTAGCGTTCCGTTTAATTCCCGCGTCTCGCGCCTATCGAAATTCAATTTTCCCATGGTGCCAGCGCGGCGAAGCTAGACGGTGGTCCAGTTTTTTGCGGGACAGGAATTCGAACCCGGTTCCGGCGAATTAGCTTCCCCACCCTTGGATTTCCTCGTCGATATCGCGTCTCGTCGAGGAGCGAAGCTGAAGCGCGTTTATTTACGAGCTTCTTGCATCTACGCCGGGAAAAAGAAACGACTGACGCCTTGCGACACCGTTGCTTGTGGCCTCTCTTGAAAGCATTCCGTCGCCAAAAGTCCCATTTTTCAACTTTCGAATTGAACCGGTTTTTCTACAGTGTGAAGCGGGAATGTTATATCGATCTGTCGAGACGTTTTCGATAGCGACTGCTGGTTTTATGCAGACGTGCTTAAGCGAGAAACAAAACAGTGTGTATTCGCTTTATTTCAGCCTTGCAGCTAAGAAATGTGACTTGGTTTACATTAACCTAACTTTACCATACCTTCTCTCACTATTTTTCTTTGTCTCACTCATTCCTGATCTACTCTGCTTGTGTCCTAATTATTACTAACCTAATTATTGCATTCTTTCCTATTCCCTAACATTTGTTTTTGGTTTGATATATTCTTTGGTATATTTATGCTCTCTTTCCTCTCTTTCTCCTCAACTTCTCCAACCACTCTTCGACATTTCTATCTTTCCTCCCGCTCAGTACATCCTCGATCCTGATCTTTGCTCCCATTACCCTGCATTCTCTCGTTAAATGGAGAAACAAAACAGTAAAAGCTTCAGAAAGATTTAAGGATGTTCTGGAGGTATATAAAAACGCAACAAAATTTTTGAAAATTTGACAAGATATAATTCTCACTAAATTAATCCAATTACCAAAGTTTGGGTTCGATTCACTGCACCGTTTAAGTATTATAGCAACTTAAAGTTTGCACATTTTAACACGTCTTCTTATGGAGAATTCATAAAATTCCACTTCAAACCATATTTAGACCTTGAAAAAACGCAACTAGAAACTCCAGTTCTTTTTTATATGTAGTAAAAATTATGTAATTAATTATGTTCAAAATTTATTAGGATTCACTAAACAGTTACAGAGCAAAAAAATTAGAAAATGTTACAAAACCTGAAATTTATCGTGTTGTCTCTCACTAGCATGGAAACGTGACAAGTGTAGACCACTGAATATAGCTACAGAGGGTACAGTATTCGCAAAAGTTTAATGCAAAATATACTCATGAATGGCTTTGATTGCCAATATATTGATGGATTTCGAATTTCTTGTACTTTTGTCTCCCATTGTACCTCCAGAACATCCTTAATAATGTTCTGAGATTATGTTCAAGAGGAGAAGTACACTTTAACATATGTCAATAATTTCCTATAAACGAAATATAATTCCATTTTGCTTTTGTTAATGTACATCTATCGGACAACATATAGGCATACAATAGACATAAGTTTTCTCCTTTTCTAGGAAATTACGATCTACAAAACATTTCTAATCACTGAAACCACAAAATAAATCGTAGGGCAAGGGGTTAACTGTGATTTAGTCATTTGAGTAACCGACTAAGACAATTGGCAAGATGCAAAATTTTTTTTAACAAAAAAAAGAACGACGATAAATCATTGTTCTCCACCGGAAGGGTTAACACTTATTTACTGGAAAGGTTCTTGTAAGGTACCATATAGTTTGGTGGTACAAAGGTGCCCGATAGACCGTATAGAGGTGAGCTTTCACACATCGCTCGATAATAAGCGTGATCAACGAGAGCACCGGCTCGTAAAGCGGTCCACCGAAGTCGACCGCGTAAATATTAACCGCGAGTTAAAGCGTCCAGAGTGGATTCGGCGAATTTATGTCGTCGAACTGCGAATCGCGGGTCGCGGCTATTAGAATGAGCTATGTCGCGGACCCCGGTCCGAGATAAAACTAAATCACGCGTATTGCTATTTACGACGCGAGTTTTCCGCGGTTTCGAGTGCACTTGTCCGCGTGAAAAAGCCCGAAGTGCCGCCCCGGTGCAATCGTTGATAATACAGAAACTGTTCAGAAATTCATTTATTCGGCCGCTTCGGGAAAAAGTCTCGCGACACGAGCGAAGGGATTTAAACCGGATCGCAATCTCCATTACTCGCGTTCTTAATAAGTTCGCAGAAATTATTGCGCCGTTGTTTTCGCGTCCCTTTATCACTGCTTTTCAACGTTCTCGATTACTGCAGTTTGCTTAAACGGAGCTAAAGAATATTTAAATATTACATTTAAAATCAAAATGTAAGTCAGTAGTGGCAACTGTGGCAAGTTGAAACTGCACAAACATGAACGAGTCGAAAATAGCGTATGGATGCTCTTAAATTGTTCTGATGACTTCACAGTGTTGTACTAATATTTTAACTATTCATTTCGATGAATGTAAAATAGTGTACCTGTGTTTTTAAATTTTTCTGAATTTTCCAGAAATTAAACTGACAGAACAATTTAGAGTTGAAGCTTCACCCGCGTTGATTTCCTCGGTATTTTTCGAGAACGTTCGCTTTGTAGTTCAGAGTTGGGCAAAAATTTAATCAACGATTGACGACTACATTTCTACTTCAATCGTTAATCGCGATTAACAATTAATCTCCTCGTTTAGTCGTTAATTGCGATCAACGATTATTAATCGTCAATCGGACAATTGATTAATGATTAACTGCTGAAATTTCGAAATGAAATACGTAATCAGAGCTGTATGAATACTGAAAAAAATGTGAACTGAGTTTAGGTGTATTGTCATTTGGTCCATAATACAAATTCTGTTTGCGTGCTTTTATGTTTTTTTTTTGTTGGGCATTAATCGATTAAAATTTTAATCATGATTGATTGATTAAGGTATACGATTAAAAAAAAGAAATCGTCGAAAAATCGGCGATTGATTCAATCGATTGATGAAGTTAATCGTCAATCGTTGATTAAATGAAGAAATCGTCGAAAAATCGGCGATCGATTCAATCGATTGATGAAGTCAATCGTCAATCGTTGATTAAAAAAAGGAATCGTCGAAAAATCGGATGATTTAATCAATTGTTGAAGATAATCGCCTCACGGTCTACTCATAAATTATAATAAGGAGAGAGGGAGATAGAGAGAGAGAGGGGGAGCAGAGAGCGGATGGAGAATTGACGGAAATAATAATATATTTTAACAAAAACATGGTCGTAACTTTCCAGGAATAATAACTTCAAACATAAAAGCACGTAAACAGAGTTTGTATTATATACCGAATGACAATACACCTAAACTCAGTTCACATTTTTTTCACTATTCATACAGTTCTGATTACCTATTTCATTTCGAAATTGAAGCAGTTAATCATTAATCAATTGGCGATTAATAATCGTCAATCGCAATTAACTACTAAACGAGGAGATTAATTGTTAATTGCGATTAACGATTGAAGTAGAAATTTAGTCGTCAATCGTTGATTAAATTTCTGCCCCACTCTGCTTTGAGACCATACGTCAGTTGCAGTGACAAGCAGCGATTCTTTCCTCGAAAACAATGTTTAAAACCTTCTGAAGTCCATCTATATGTGGAAGTCTTTAAGTTCGAAAGTTCCCTGTTGGCCATACAGATAAAGGATAACGGCGATCGATTCCTCAAGATACGGACATCAAGCCGCATTCCTCGATGAACCGAGAAGAAATCGGCGCTTTGTCGACTTCGAGGCGATTCCGTGGAATTGATGTCCGGTCCGTTGGATTTAGTGGATGCACATTATTCGTCTTGGATCCCCGGTTATCGGTTCGAAAGGAGGTTGAGTCGGGACGACGACGACGGTCTCGCAATTCCATTTACGCGAGTGCCGGCACGTGGTTCGACCCTCGAAAGGTAAGGTTCGTTATAAATACATCCTGTTCGAAAATAGATCTCGGCCCGCTGCTACAACTGCAAACCGCGAATCGTTCGACGCTTGCCGAATACTTGGACAGTTTGGTCGCTTCGGATCGCCTCGCATCGCTTCGCGCTTCCACGATGTAATGGATCATCTCGCCCGATGAAAGCGACACGATGTTGCAGTCGATGCACTTTTCATCGATCCGAAATTGCTTTTCCCTTTGATTGAAACGATTCGTTCGAGAAGCGAACGTTCTTCCAGCTTCGAGATCCTTGACCGCAAGATTGCGATCCGAAGGATTGAGGTTTGATATATCCTACCGAGCTCACGATCCAGAAATCTGCAGTCGGAGATCCCACCGTCAGCTGAACATAGTAATCCAAGAATCTGAAATTCTGTTGTGACCACAAAATCGTGATCCTGGCTTTTGATATAGCAAGATTGACTGTTTCAGATTCAAGAAATCTCCAGTTTGATGACTCACCGTGATCAGAAGATCGATCACAGATTCTGTGACCGCAAGATTGCAATTTACAGACCTGAATTCTTATTATGACCGCAATATTGTAATCCAGTGATCTGTAATCTGAAACCCCGCCGTGACCGCAGGATTGCGACCTAAAGATTGAGGTTTTGGAATCCTACTGTGATCTCAAGATCGTGGCTCAGAGATCAAGATATAGTTCGAGGACTCTGATCGCGGTCGCCAGATCGCGAGAGATCTGTAGGCTGTTTTCCCGCCAAGATCCGCGTTTCTTACGTTAACGTGTTCCACCGTCGACGTGCGCGTCAGAGAGTTCTTAAAAAGCTTTTAGAGCGAAGGATTTTTTCTTTGCTACGGATCCGCTGATACTGGCGCGGCCTAGATACCTTTTTGGTGTCGGATGCACGTTTCCGGCTGTCGACGAGGATGGACCACTCTGCTACGGAGAAATTGTGTCGCGAGGCATTAAGTCTCGCGGGATTTACGACGATTTTGTGAACAATGTGCACGGGCTCGTTCGAAAAGCTTCCGGGACTGACGCGGGAATAAAATCGAAACTTCGTGTACGAGCTTCGTTTTATTATTCAGTGATGAACATACGTCTTTTCTAGAGATGGGTCTTGGAACGCGCAAGCGTTGGGAGACGTGGGAATGCTTTTTGTTTCGAATTTTGCTTCGGACTGCTGTTATATCGATCTCTGTCGATTTTATTATCGTCGAATCAGATGCTGTACCGGGTTATCCTTTTCGAGAGAAATTCGTAACAATCAAATGCGTCAGACTTGATAACTAAAATGACAATCTTCCAGGTTCAAAAATAAATATAATTGTTGTTTCTTCGATTGGAAAAATTGTGGAACTCGTGGGCTCGAGTTTTGAAAATGATTTTTACACACGCAACTTGCTGGAATTTGATATAAAATTAATGGAGAGGGTAGCGAAATATTCACACTACTTAAAATTGAGGACCGTGTGGGATCAATAATTGAAATTGGTAATGAAACATTGTAATCTAAGCGGTGATATTTTGAATAAATGTGAATCAATCTGTTTAGATTTTAGATGGAGGGGTCACAATAGCAGGACACGTAGCACCATCTCTTGAAATTCAATAGTTATTTGTTAAGGAAGAGCACTTCTACAAATCGATAGTTCCAGAACACAAAAATAAATCGAATATAAAAGAATTGGTACTTAAATACATTCGAAATTGAGGCAGCATTTCGGCAAAATAGCGGACAAAGACATTTTTCATGAATTTATATCGAGAAAGTAGGAAAGAAATTTGGTACGAATGATCCGTTCCTCTTTTCTCCTAGGGTATCGCGTAAATTTTGGCAAGACTTATTTGCTTTGTGATATCGGAATTTAGCGCCAGTCTTCCGAGTGGTAAAACGCTCGAACTAGTACAGAAACGATACCTTCGGAGAGTAAGTGCATGCGGGTGAACTTCCGAAAGTCGGTTAAAATCAAATTGCGTTAAAAACATGTTTCTTTAGATTAAGGGATCCTCAAGGGATCTCTAGCGACTCGAAAAAATATTTCCTTTCATTCCAATGTCATTTTCTACCTTACAGACATAACGTTTTCTACCTTTGCCACCGATGATATTATCAAGCATTTTAGCACAGACCTCGTCTGTGATAATGCGTTGTGAAATCCAGCGTCCACCGACGCACACCTTGTGTGTTGCAACGTCATGTACTAGTTTACTAGCTGACCGTTCCATTTCGATAGAGTCCGCTATCGTACCAGAGCCACCGACGAGGTACTAGTAAAGACTGCCAGCCTTATGGAAGATCGAGTCACCCGAATATTTCGGGGTGTTCTCTTACGCTGTCCAAGATATAATCTGACTAGAGTGAGAAACATCGACATGATCTCGTCGGTGCAGAAGGCTACTGAGGAGATTCTCGTCGGTGAGAAGGCAAATCGTCACGGAACCACATTGATCATCATGAATTGTTACATGCTGCACCGAGCAGATATTTCAGACGATGTTGGTTTCAATATTAAAACCAAAACTCAACCCTAGCACCAGGGCCTTCTGCCCTGGTTCGCTTTAGTTTGTCTCTTTGAAAGAATCAGAGCCTTCTGCCTGATTCGCCTTTGGTCCCCCCGTGGATCGGAGACTTCTTCTCCGATTCACACCTTTTGCTTCGCGATAATTACTCGACATATCTGCGTAATTTAGTATATATATAAGTCCGTCGTTGTAAGAAAGGGAGCCAGAAGGAATATTGCATTCGTTCTGACTTCCTTTCGGGTCTCTTGTGCAGCAACCTCCTCGTGGTGAGACCTGGGCAATCGGTATTATCCTCTATTTGTAAGACCTTTTAGAGTCTTGTGAATAAAGGATAATACCGAGCAAATAGCTGCACATTTAATAAATATGTTGATTTTTCGATAAATTCTATTCCTATACCTATTGTCTTTCACAACATTTTGCAATATTACTTTCCTTCAGATCAAAACATATGTATTATTCAAACTGGTTCGCCCCGGGCGTGAACAATGTCATATATCGTCTTGTTCTATTTAGGTAAAGAGACGAGATAGTATCTCGTCGGTGACAGTATTATAAGGCAATTACAGTATGGGTAATGTGAAGATTCTACACTATATCATTCTTCTTCTACTTGACGAGTATCTCGTCGGTGGTAGAACTTTTAGCGATGTGGTATTTCAGATCACTGTAAGTTCTACGTTATCCCCGCGCCCGACGCGCCCGGTTACCGGTCCCGCTGAATAACACAGGGGCTGGCAGTCTTTAATAGTATCTCGTCGGTGATAGAATCTCGTCTGTGACCAGAGCATTTTCTACAGAGTCGGTAATTCAGACCCGTAGCCAGGAAAATGCATTGCATGCAATATGTGTACGGATCTTAAATCTCTGATTGCTTACAAGGTCTGTACGGATCTTAAGTCTGTGAACATAAACTCGAAAGAATTTCCAATAAAAGATACGTTTCATTCGAAAATCAATAAATGATTACCGGCGCAGCATAAGCTCCGACAACTGAGCACAGTCTTACCACGTTGGATGATCGTGTATTTCACCTAAACAGATTTCTACGTTGGTGGTCCGCCAGTTATTTGTAACGAAACGATATCCTATCAGCAAGCGTAACGAGAAAATAACACGGTTGCCGTGTTCAAACGCGCCACTCATTCGTTTGATAATTCGATCCGAGTCCGCGAAAAAACTTCGTCGGCTAATCGAGTTTGCCGGCTCGAAACTTGCTTTCCATTCGTCGTTTACCCACCTACCGAAAGAAGAGGCGTCTTCGAGGAGAGATCGAAGTTTCGCGGAAAATTAAGACGCAGTTGCTTCGCCGTTCGAATCGAGTTATACTCGTAGACAGTGTTCTAATTAGTCGGGATGAGATAATTGCCTTCAGCGATGCTGCACGGAGAAAGAGAGACCTTGCAGGATCCGGTTGTGCATTCTTCGTTCGATCAACGACGAAGCTTTCGATTCTCAACCGAGATCCAGGAAACCTGCTCGATCATCGCTGGGAATCCAGTTTGTTTTTTTTTGTAGAGACGTTCTATTATTGACCAATGTTTAACGTTCTCCCACTGTGGCAAAATACCATATTTATAAGCACAAAAACGTTCAACAGGCGTAGCTGTTTCAATCTGGTCTATCTGGGAGTGATCTATCATTAATGTCTCTATCATTATGTCTCTGTCAATAGCATCAACTATTTTTTCTAGTTTAGTACATTAAACTGAAGAAAATGAATATGTTAATATGTCAACAAATTCTGACATGCTAGTACGTGCAATGTACTAAATATCATCCACCATATTTACTTCAATAGAATTTTCGAAATGGAAACATAAACATCGGGGCCCACAAGCAGGACAAAATGATAGCACAAATAGCAGTTTTACATTTGTCAGTTGTGCAGAAGTTATTGAAGAGCGAACGTTCATTGCAAAACGTAATTGATAAAGTGGGTACTAGCTTCTTTCGTGCTTATTTAATGAAACAACATACTAAAGCGTTAAGAATGGGTCGTGAAAAGATTTATGACTCGTAAAACTGTTCGATTTTGCAGAAAAATCTCTATTAGCTTATAATAATAGAAAGCTAAGCTCGTGTAAACATTTGAAAAAAAGATAAAAAGATTTTTATTACGATTTTGGCTTAGGGTGCCAATTATTGTACAGTTTATCATTGTACAGACTTCTCTTCAAAATTTATTCGAGTTTTGGAGTGGCCAGCAAGGTGACCAACCTCAACATTATTGAAAGTTGTTGGGGACGTCTTGCCAGAGCTGTGTACCAAAATGGCGGACAATTCCAAAATATTAACGATTTAAAGTAGAGCATTTTGGACGAATTGCAGAATATTAGCTGAAACGGTATTAAAAAATTGTATAAATATTTATCAAACCGAATATAATATAAGTAATATAATATATAATATAATATAAACCGATTAAAGTCGTTAGCTGTAAAGGAGGTCCTACAAAATATTGAGCATTGATTTTTATCGATTAATTCTGTTATATTTCAAGTTTTTCGTTAAGTATGCTATCATTTTGTAACTTTATATTTCGTTAATAATTCTACTTCATTCAATAAAAATAAATTATAAATTTTAATAATAATTTTTAATTATAAATTAAATTAAATAAGTTAATGAAGCTTCGTTTCATTTCATTCATATATGTTAAGAAGACACCAAAAATACGTGTATAAAAAATTGAATTTCTAATGTTTGGTCAACATAAATTACATTATTTTCAAATTGTGCTATCTTTTCGTCCCGGGGTGCATATGTTACGGTAAATGTGATTAATCCGGTGATTATGCATAATAACTTTATTTATTATATATGATCACCACTAAGTATGCCGGTTATTTAATTAATTTATTACATTTACCGTAACATATATACCAGACTCGGGCATTATCCATATAAACTATTTGAAAAATAATGGTTAAAATAATATGTGTATCGTTTTGTTTGGTTTATCTGAACAGACAATTTTCTTTAATATTATTTCGTTATTCACAATTTACTGGAGGTATTTCCACATTTTACTTTCAATCCATACATTCTTTTAGTAGAAAATATTTACTGTCTCCGCAGTTCAAAGATTCTCGTTTTTCCTCGAACCGTTCGAAGCCGATAAAGTAAAACAAACTCCGCTAGATAAATAGGTGAATCACCGCAATCTCGGCCATTTCGAAGAACAATCGACGACAGTGTGGAATTATGATCGGGTCGATTATGCATCTCGATAATTCCCAGCGAGCGAATAATAGCCGTGAGGCATGTCACGTGTTCGCGAGGAGTGTTAGACCTTTTTTTTTTTCATTTGGCCGACGCGTTCGATGTACCGGGACAAGATGTCGCGTGTGTAATTACGTTGAACGGATAAGAAGAAGAAAAAGAAGACGAGGAAGAAGAAGAGATCGCGTACGGAAGCGTAACGTCAAGGAAATCGACTGCGGAATTACTTCTCGCCGGGAGATATGGTACGCGCTGAGACTAGCAAAACGTCGCGTCGTCTCGTTTCGTGAGCTGGATGAATAATTGTATTCATGATCAGCCGCGTTTTTTTCTTTTCTAGTGCCGGCGCGGTTTCCAAGAAAGGTTTGTCAGACCCTGATTCTTATGTACACACAGAAGCCGGACTCTCGCGGATGCAGTCGCAGCCGAAGTCCCAGTCGCAGCATCCACAGCCGCGCCGCTCCGTCTGAATTTTGTTTAAATTGCGCTTAAATTGGCTTCGTCCGAGAGGCTTGCAACGCATTTTTAATTCGATCCAGGACCGGCGCAATCATTCGATTAACTTGTTGATCGCCAGTCGAATAAACGGCGGCTTGCAATTAGATTTCTGCATCATCGTCCGGCGTTTGGTTAACGAAAAACTGCGGCGTCGTACTTGTCAACAGACCTCTCTTTAATCCGTATTTAGTTAGAAATTTATTAAATGTTATAATTTATTAATATTTAAATATGTTTAATTTATTAATATTAAACATGTTATAATTTATTTAGAAAATTTTTGAGACACTTGTAGAGGCTTGAACCTTGTTTAACGAGACTTTGCTGCCTATCAGAGAAGGGTAACATCACTTCGCTGTTATTTATTTATTTATTTCATGGTTTATTTTAATGTGGTCGCATCAACAGCCAGGTCATTAGCGACGAAATGCAAATGACTGGTTAATCGCTGACATATCAGTCTACTGGCAGCAACATCGTTTTTGCAAACTATTTATAAATTGCTTAGAATAGTCATTCTTTACATTCTGTTCAAGCGATTCACGTCGAAACCGGAATTTATGCTAAATCGTTTAATTATGGTAGTTGCAAGCGTAAATCTTCCATCATTTTTGCAAACTGGTCTGTCAATTTACAGGTCGCAAAATTGTAAATCTTTCAATATCTTTGGACAATTATAAAAACATGATCGAGGTGTCTATTCCTTGAATTTTGCCATCTATCAACGACCAAAATGGTACCTCTTTTAATATCCTTGTACAATTGTTAAAAAATTGCTCAAGGTACTTCTTCCATTGTTCTCATAAAGTCGTAAAAATAAATCCGTTTTTATTCGCCCTTTGGATCTCGAATCTCGGATACACGATTCGATGATGGAGAAACAAGAGCGAGAAAGACGCCGAGCATCGTCATTGACTCGCAAGGAATTCCTCCTCTCCGCCACAAGGTTACTGTCACTGACAATCCCTCGTTTGTATTCTAGACGACTTCTTATTTCATGCGACGTGTTTCGAGTTCCTCGACCACGTGTGTTTTGCCGTTATCGCGTCGCGGAACGTGCCCCTTCGGGACGTTCATCGGCGATCACGTTCCATCTTTGATATCGTATCGCCTGACCTGCGAATCTTTATGCGAATTTATATCTTCATCGAGAAACTCGCGGAAATTTCTTTCGATTCCAAGTGAAACGAATCTGTATCGAATTTCCGCGAATTTTTCAACACTCTTTCATGCAATGTACATATTCTACGTGATTAATAATTCAGTAATTATTAGACTGCAGATTTTATGCATTTATGAGAAAAATAGACACGTACGATTTAAACCAGTGGACGTATTAAAACGGTCTAAGGACATCGGTGTATTAGTTTCAGCTTAACAAGATAATTAAAAGAAGAAACAATTTTTTGTTTGTTTTGATTGGACCCAACAAGCTGTTGGGTCCAATTTTGAAAAAGTAATTCGTTCTTTTAATGTGTACGAGTACTTTGTACACCGACTGTATGAATTTATGGTAAAAATAGAAATGTTTGCTGGTAGCTAATTGACATTATTTAAGAAAGAAAATAATTGTTATTTGGTTCTCGATACTTGAGATTGATGCCGAAAATGTTTATTTTGTATAAAGATCTACAGTTCAGTAATGGTATCTATCACAGTATGCAACTTTTAGCCATCGTTCTAATTAACTAACTAATTAAATTTGATTTCGTGGAATTTTTTCAAATTTGTCACCGAACGTATTCAAGCGTTCTAATTTTGTACCGTGCATTTCAACCAGAAGCGTTTAAAACATAACGGTTGTTATGATACTAATACTTGCTCCGGATAGATAACAACATCACCTTTGAAGCGGCACAGTAGCCTAGACAATAACGTTGGTGTAAGTTAGCTTGTCGTAGGATCACGCGTTGCTCGTACCTTTGCTCTGTGTTTATATCCGTAGTCACGGTTATGTGATTTCAGAGAAATTTCGTAACTCCGTTAGCATGGGTCTAGCGGAGCGAAGGTCGCGCATGTATTTACCGTTCCTGTGGAAACGATAGCGCGAGCATAATTACTTTCGGGATGACTAGTTTTCGGTTTGGTTTACCCGCGTGCTCACATTGCAAATAATTACTCTGTGATAAACTAACGACCTACTCGCTTTCCCATTTTCCCTTATTTACTGTTCCACAACAAGCAATCAACAAATCTCTCCTCATTTCATTAATCTTCAAGCAATACTTTTCGTCGAGTGCTGAAAAATTGCGGCAGGCTTTTGCAAAACTGGGCCAATGTAGACCTTTCTCCTAATTATAGGAAAGCGAGTTTTCGTTCCAAAAACGCATTAAGCACGTTCGCAAGCGAACCCACAGGATATCCATAAATACTTTTGCGACTGTCGTTCACGAACCGCAAAGTGTGAAAGAAATACCAGCGATAATACCGCATAAATTTGCACCCATTTGCACTCAAATTCTGACTAATATTCAGTGCAAACCGGAATAAGATAAAAGCTGATCGGTGAGGCCGAGAATCATACCAGCTACATTGAGAAAAAAATCCTGTCGAAACAAAAAAAATATATGTTGATTCAATAAGCTGTACTATTGAATAGTGCCAATATCATATGAACTTATTTTAACATTTAATACTATTGAATTTTAATAGCAAAACTCATTTCCGCCAATCATATAAGCCAATAGCTTGACCATCAATGTTTTCAAAAAAATAAGATATGGCCTCGAACCAATTCCAGTATAAATCAATACATTTCTCAAATTTTTTTAACAACATATCTGATTGAAGGAAAAAAATAAATATTACGAATAATGATATACGGTATTGAATCAAATACTATTTTCAATCATTTCATGATAGACAATTCAAATACATCACGATTTGCTTCTAAATTTCATACTATTGAAAAGAATACATTGATATTCATCGAAGTAAAAAAGTACAATAACACGCGTGTTATTGAAGTAACTACTTTTTTCTCAGTATATGTACCTATACACTGTATGTATATATTGTACTATACTGTATTATACTGTATGTATATATCTATACAGTGTATGTATATATACCAGTTCCCCAAACGGAAACAATATCTGTTTCGCCAATTTTCTAATCAGTTTCTGCATGAAAAAGGGTCGCTCATTTATCGAAATAAATTAACGAACGTCTAGAAATCTTCGATTTTTCGATGATTTCTTTTCTTAATCAACGATTGACGTTTAACTTCATCAATCGATTGATCCGATCGTCGATTCTTCGATGATTTCTTCTTTTAATCAACGATTGACGATTAACTTCATGAATCGATTGACTCAATCGTCGATTTTTCAATGATTTCTTCTTTTAATCAACGATTGACGATTAACTTCATCAATCGATTGAATCAATCGTCCATTTTTCGATGATTCCTTTTCTTAATCGTACGCATTAATCAATCAATCATGATTAAAATGTTAATCGATTAATGCCCAACTCTGGTCTGCAGCGATTATAGCAGAAAACAATGTTCGAACACAAAATTCTTGCGTTTCTCTCAAAATCACGTATAGATTACTAAATTATATACAATGTGACAGCACCAAAAAATACTATTGTATTCTCCACAGTGTATAAAATGTTTGTACGTAAGAAAAATTCGCCTGGCTCTCGTGGTTTCAGCACAACAAATCTGCAAACCTAAGAAATTGGGCTCCCAGACCGTAGCGGAGGTGACGTCGTAAAACAGATTTTAAATCGTGCGCAGGTTATCGAGTAGGTGTTCGCCAGAGTACCCAGGGGTCACAGCGGCGAGGCAAAAAAGAGAAAGTTCATTTGCGGGAAGGCTCGAGATGATAGCGTTGTTAATTTCCTGGTCTTTGTACCTCGCGGTCCGTTTCATTTCCGCTTGGACATGCGAGCTGCCGCGACGGCCATCGCTGTACGAACATCGAAATTAAAACAATCATTATTGGCATCGAGAGGAGACGACCTCGTCAGCTTCGAATACTATAAAAGAGCCGGGCCTGTTCTATCTTCCTGGTGCGTGCGATCCATTAGGAATGTCCGATAGAACCTTATCTTTTTGCACGCGACGATTCTGCGGTTCGAGTGCACTCAGTGCGATCGTACTTTCGTGAAAATTGATACCAGTACGCTTGCCCTGGCTGCAATAATTATAATGTATGTCAACAGATGCGCACCGAAGAAACGGTGTATATCTGTCGCGAGGGGTGGCGAACAGATTAGATGGAATTTCGAACGCACTCGCCAATCAATGCAGTAAATTTATGGTGACAGTAACGTGTCTGATACAGTGTATCCTTATAGGATTACACCTGTCATTAGCTTTCCGAGATAAATATACGTTTTCAGTTTCCTGTCGATCGAAGGGGGGGGCTTCTCGTGTTGCGACAGTGAAAACAATTGATTTCTAAGAATCTTTTTCAAAATAACTTGTGGTCTTGAAGTAAAAGTTTCTTTTTCAGTTAAATTCTTCTTATCATTTATTGTATAATATAATGCATATGAGACTTCTCAACAGCTTCGAATATTGCAGCGTCTGTCATAGTGATCAAAACACAAAAAGTGAAGAAAATCTTAAAATTCTTAAAACCATTTAAACACTTAACAAGTCTCTAGCTCATCGGGAAGTTAGTTTAAAATCAATTGCAAAATTTGTACCGAACAAACAGACAGACAAGAAAGCGAGCTAATAAAAACGTGGTAAAAAGCATATGAAAAATTGTAAAATTTCTAGGAAGACAAGGCTGATTAGATCAATTTAAATGTATTTGATTTGCGACAGATATAAAATTGATGAATAGCAGAACAGAAACAAAGTAATCATCTCTGCAATATTGAAGAAAATAAACATCCCACGAAACCAGTATCCTTGGACCGGTTTCATCGTGTCCATCTTGACCCAGTATTTCGAATAAAATCATCGCCCAGTTAATAGCGAAACTTGATTAAAAAATTAATAATTAAAGCAACGCGAACTGTATAGCAGTGCAGGATAACATCTTTCTCCGTGGATAAATAAGATAAATAACCAAAAACCGTCCAGGTATCTTTAAGAAGTCGAGCATGCTCTATCATTTGAGAACATCGCAACATACTCTTGCTTCCTGCAACATTTCAGGTGGCAACATTCGCGCCGCGTTTACGTTCTGCCAATTAACATAGCGAATGCCTTAGAAAAATAGTCGAGCATGTGTCGGTCTGTATGTTTCATGAATTTACAGGTTCCCTTTCCACCAAGGCAGACAGTTTGCCCCTCATCCCCACCTTGTTGCCACTGTCGCCTTGGCAGGGGATCCATTTAAAGCGAACTTTGACGAATGGCCAGCCATAACGTTGTATACCGCAGTGGCTCGCAGTCGAAAGTCCGGCTTGGAGCTGCTTGGAGCTGATTGGAGCGAGCGAGGACACAGCCAGGAGAGCTCATCGCCCACAGAATCTTCTCCGAGGACAACACCGCAATCGACAGACTTTCACCGATAGATATCGCCATGCTGAGGGAAACGATTCTCGTTTTCGCGGTTCTGCTCGCGGTCGCCTGCGCCACGCAAGTCTACAAGTGCGGGAGTGGTGCGTAAACCATCGTCAAACTTATTAATCTGTGATCGCACGAACATCTCGTTACACGCGGATTCGTTGCGGAATCGATTGGGTCATTGATAATCGCAAAATTTCTGCTATTTTATTTTTGTACGTTGATAGAATCAATGGGTCATTAAAAATTACAAATTTTCTCCTATTTTATCGATGTGACGAATGTTGAAAAATTAATTGAGAGAGGACTTTCTTTCCGGAGAACGTTTCACTCGGTTGCAAAGAGAGTTCGCTTTTTTCCATTTTGTTCTGCGAACGTTGATTACAGAGCCGAGCAGAGAGGTGAATGTTTTATATCTATGAAAATAACAAGTCTGTATCTATTTACAATTTTTTACTGTAAGTTTGTGTTGTATAAGCACGACAGCACTATATTTGTTTAGACTTTGCACGGCTTTTACATACTTCGAATGTGACTCACTCGAGTAAAAAAAACTCGATTGAATAAATCCCGATGCACAAGTTTATGTAATCAGGCTGATGATAAATTGAAACAAGTGACACGTGTCCTTTCCATTATTGTTCTAATGACGAACTAACGCTCGCCCGAAGCTTAGATGTTCTCCGTGCGATTACGTGAATGTTTATTATGGGATAATTAAATGGCACGCGAGTCTCGTTTGAAACGGAGGCCTGTTTCACTTTCGACGGCTGCTGAATGAAGCCCGTAGAATCGAGGAGGCGGAACAACCTTCGACCCGCCACGCCGCTAGGAAAAAACGTCCTCTCGATTATACTACGATCATGATAGTCGTAGGTACAGGTTCGCTAAAACTACAAGTGACGAGATATCCGCAGGAAACGATTTCACTTATCTCCGTGCGCGATCGTCCACGCGGTTCCCATTAAACTGTAGACAGCCTGCTCAACGAAAGTGTTCGTCAGGATTAAGTATAATTATATTACAGTGAGTGTAGAAAGTATTCGTACATCTTTTAAAAACTAATAATAAATTTTTTTTATAATTGTACCAAACGATCTGATTTTTTATAATCAATTAGAAGCATTGGTTCACGAAATGATATGCAAAAAAGATTTGCCAAATAATTGTAATTTACAAGATTAAATGCAAAAATAAAAAGGGCATTTTTCAAAACTTTTTCTTTGGGTCTTTAATAAAAGTTTAACATATATATTTTGTAGATCTATGTTAGTTATACACATACAGAAAATTTCATCGGAATCGGTTGACGCAGGAAAAAACGACACGCATGGAAAGATGAACGATTCTGTGGATTTTAAGCAGAAACTGATGAAAAGCTGTGTAAAACTTCGATTTTCACCATTTTTAACCGCTTGTAGCTCGTATGTATGTTAATCGATTTCGATGAAATTTAAAAGAATGTGTATAACTAACATAGGTCTACAAAAAATATATTTTAAATTTTCATTAAGGGCCCAAATAAAAAAGTTTCAAAAATTACCTTTTTTATTTCTGCATGTAACCTTGTAAATTATAATTTTTGGAAAATTTTTCTTGCATATCATTTAACTTCTAATTGATTATAAAAGTTCAGGTCGTTTGGTACAATTATAAAAAAGTTATTAGTTTGTAATAGGTGTACGAATACTTTGTACACCCATTGTAATTGCAAATCTACTAACCTGTTAGCTGTGCTGTACTCGAGACAAAACACTTTTACAACATTTTCACGTTATTATTGAAATTATTAAAACTGAAAGTATATTTTATATTTCTCTTTCTTGCAAATGATGCAGACAATTTTGCGTGCTATGCTAAACTGTAAAGACTTGATCTAAGAAAACGGGAGTTCTAGGATGTAAGAAACATAGGCTTTTTAAAAAAATTTTTTAAATATTATATTGTCATTCAGTTCTGAGCTGTGTTTAAAATTTCAGGTCTCTAGCTCATCGGGAAGTTAGTTTAAAATCAATTGCAAAATTTGTGCCAAACAGACAGACAGGAAAGCGAGCTAATAAAAACGTGATACATTGCCTATTCTCTCCACTGCTCTTTTCTACGTTTGGCGCAGTCGGCGAGGTCAGAGAAATATAGTAGAACTACACGTTTATCATAAAAATCCGCAATAAAATAATGACGACCATGCTTTAGGTATCACAATAGATTTTATTCATTTTATTTCATGACTGACAGATTCGTTTAAACGTTTGTGGAAATTGCTGGCTGGAGACTCCGATTTGTTTTGATTATGTAAACTCGCGCACCGTCGATTCGCTGAACGCTTTTGTAGAACGGCAACTATTGCAAGGAATTTTGTAAAATTGTTTTTAATTAATGGTGTGGGTGCTTCGGTTCGGTGTAGGTTCGGTGTTGATGTGGAGCTCTTAATCAGCGCGTTTTGTTGGCTGGAAAGTGTAACCGAGTGGAACATTGTTATTAAATGAACGATGGAAGTTAAATCGATTCAATTTTGAACACTGAACCAACACTGTTGTGGACGAGTAATTTCCCTTCGCATGAAATTTGTAAAGTGAATGCAGTTCACTCGATTTATATGATAGAATTCTGGTAAACATTTACATTTAAGTTTGAAATTGTATTACGTGGAAAAATTAATTCGCAACATTATTTTATACCTCAGTCTTTCAAAAGCAACATTGACCTGTCATTTTGACAACGCAGTACAAATCAGTTGCGATGAACACACACACATAGCAGTTCTGCTATCAATAACAAAGGAGAACAAACATGTGATTCAACTTTTCAGACAAATTGAATCAATTCCCGTGCAAGGGTTAACTGAACGATTTATCAGAGATAAATTGGGGTTGATCTCAAGGTGATCCATTGAAAGTGATCCCAATTATGCAACGTGTCACGTGTATGCAAGATGTTCTGCAACAGGTGGGAACAGATTCAAGAGAGCGTGTATTTAAAACAATGCACACAGCGATTCGAGAGTAAAAACGCTGCAGTTTCGACTTCGCTTTAGAGTCATCAATAGCGAAAGTCCGCCAATAGCTCGGTCATTGTCCTCTCTCTTTCTGACCCAACTTGGCGCGTCACTTGTTCGCTGATCAGACACTTTCAGTTGTTGACAATCGAGAAAAACTGCTACTACACTTTTCACGAATTTACAATTCTAATTTTTTTGGCAAAAATATTACGTACATTTTATATTACGACATTAATTTGGTTGGCAACTCAAGTCGCGACCTTTCGTTTCGTGATTATTTTATTGCGTAATTATAACGGCATTCCTTTTGATCTGTGTATCATTGGAAAGCTCTGAATTTGCGATTAGTTTGATGCTTAAAATCGTGCTCAAAAATATATAATAAATGACTTTGTTTGAGAAAACGTGGAGGTCGCGAACTTAGTTGCCAACCTAATAATTTGCAATCTCCGGTACTCTTTTCGTGAACTTATGAATTATTTACAAACAACCATAGTGGTTTATTCCGCATCTTTCTAAACCTGTCAGAAGAGTAGATGTTGTTAAGCTTCATTGCATCTTTTTCCTGAATGCGTTACACTAAAAATTAATTTTTAAATCTGTTGGAAAAGTAGACGTTGTTAAACTTCATTGAATCTTTTGACAAGAATGAAATTTTACGAGAATATATAATCTTCTGAAGATTCTTTGTTATTGCGAAGAATGGTTGTTGTTCGACGTCAGAAATAAGAATGATCACTGTTTTCGCAGGAGAGCCGATAGCAGATACCAATCTGATTAAGATATCCGGCTGCGAGAACCCGCCGTGCAAGCTGAAACGCGGGACCAAAGCATCGGTCGAGGAGAAGTTTGTGGTCGACCACGATGCCAGTGATGTGAAGAACTCCGTGTACGCCAAGGTACTCAACGTGCCATTGCCGTTCGTCGGCGTCGACGGTACCAGCGCTTGCGACAACATTTTCAACGAAGATGGCACACACCTCGGGTCGTGCACGCTCAAGGCCGGCACCCACTACGTCTACAAACGCGAATTCCCCATCTTGCCCATCTACCCTACGGTGAGAACTTTAAGTCACTCATAGCCGTCGTTGTCAGAGAAACCCATAAACCTCTAGGTTGCTCGTTGACCCCTTTTTCGGCACCTGGAACTCCGAAATGACTCCATATTGCCTCTTTCACTGTGAAATTTTAACATTCAGTTGAATGTCTGGGGAAATGGAAACCTGTATAAAGATCCGCGCAAAGACTGCACTATATTCGAATGAGTAGTTGTTAGATTACTGTTTCCAGACAATTTTTCGGTCATCATACAGTTTTCTTGAGAAAAGATTTTCCTTCAAAATTCAGGCATCCAAGCGAAGTTAACCCTTCGGACTCGAAGCAATTTTAATTCCGAAATCAAGACGTATCTTTCAACCTAGAAGATCTCTATTGCATATAATCTTTTTTATGCTACTTGTATGAAATTTAACCTGTTTTCTCGTACACTGAGAAAAAAATCCTGTCGAAACAAAAAAAATATATGTTGATTCAATAAGATGTACTATTGAATAGTGCCAATATCATATGAACTTATTTTAATATTTAATACTATTGAATTTCAATAGCAAAACCCACTTCCGCCAATCATATAAGCCAATAGCTTGACCATCAATGTTTTCAAAAAAATAAGATATGGCCTCAAACCAATTCCAGTATAAATCAATACATTTCTCAAATTTTTTTAACAACATATCCGATTGAAGGAAAAAAAGAAATATTACGAATAATGATATACGGTATTGAATCAAATACTATTTTCAATCATTTCATGATAGACAATTCAAATATATCACGATTTGCTTCTAAATTTCATACTATTGAAAAGAATACATTGATATTCATCGAAGTAAAAAATTACAATAACACGCGTGTTCTTGAAGTAATTACTTTTTTTTTCTCAGTGTACGATATTTGAATTTTTAGCAAATTCTAGAGTACAGAAGAATTGAATACTTTAAAAACTGTTTCAAATAATGATATGGCAATCTTGACTGGCGCCTCAGAGTCGCCATTCGAGTGCAAAGGGTTAAGAAAACGTTATATTTCACCACAATTTCACAAGTAGTAGGCAGAACGAATATACAGCAAACGTTGAAGAAATTGTCTGATAGCGTATACTATTGCAAGATCAGTAATATTTCAAAACTCACATTATCTGCAAAGTATTCTAGTTTACAATCGTTTCGCTTACGCTCGTATCTGTCTCTCCAATCGGCGCGTGTATTTCGAACCAAAACATTTCTCTATAAAAAAATTCCTAGAACACGTCCAAACAGACAGTTTAATTCTGCATGGTTCAATCACTATATTTGCTATTTTACAAAAAATTGCAGAAATGAAAAACTGAAAAATGTAACAACTGGGTCCAGAATTGGGCAAAAATTTGATTTAAATGAAAATTTCGAATAAAGTGGGTTTTTTTCCAAGTGGTTTTTAAACCCAGCTTATTCGAAATTTTTATTTAAATACAATTCTTGCCCAACTCTAATTCGTCCTATCCGGTACACGTGCGTTTCTGACGAAAGCACGCACGGGTTTATCAGCTGGATAACCGAAAGTTTATCGAAAGTACTAGACCGAGCAAGTGTCGCAATTCTTGGGTCAGCAGAAAGTAGTTGTCGCGCCGCGCACTATCGTGCACGATGGTTACACGTGCGCATTCTTAACCCTTTACACTCGGAACTATCTTAATTCGAAAACCGAATTATTCTTCCGGCCTGAAATATAAAACTTATCGATATAAAACGGATATAATACACTGAGAAAAAAATCTTGTCGAAACAAAAAAAATATATGTTGATTCAATAAGATGTACTATTGAATAGTGCCAATATCATATGAACTTATTTTAATATTTAATACTATTGAATTTCAATAGCAAAACTACCTTCCGCCAATCATATAAGCCAATAGCTTGACCATCAATGTTTTAAAAAAAAATATATATGTTGATTCAATAAGATGTACTATTGAATAGTGCCAATATCATATGAACTTATTTTAATATTTAATACTATTGAATTTCAATAGCAAAACTCATTTCCGCCAATCATATAAGCCAATAG
The DNA here is from genome assembly GCA_028455765.1 of Lasioglossum oenotherae. Lineage (NCBI taxonomy): Eukaryota > Metazoa > Arthropoda > Insecta > Hymenoptera > Halictidae > Lasioglossum > Lasioglossum oenotherae. Next base: position 2,116,065 of record CM052299.1, on the reverse strand, counting down.
CTTGACCATCAATGTTTTCAAAAAAATAAAATATGGCCTCAAACCAATTTCAGTATAAATCAATACATTTCTCAAATTTTTTAGCAACATATCCGATTGAAGAAAAAAAAAGAAATATTACGAATAATAATATACGGTATTGAATCAAATACTATTTTCAATCATTTTATGATAGACAATTCAAATACATCACGATTTGCTTCTAAATTTCATACTATTGAAAAGAATACATTGATATTCATCAAAGTAAAAAATTACAATAATACGCGTGTTATTGAAGTAACAATTTTTTGTCCCAGTGTACCTCGTACAATAGTGTCAGTAGTTTATTAAAATATTAAACACGTTTAGTACTTAATCGAATACAAATTTAATAGTGCAACAGATATTTTGAATAATTCTATAAGAATTATTATTCGCCTCCGAATCACCATTCGAGTGCAAAGGGTTAATACGCTCATAATTCATGTATTCGGGAAAAATTCACCGATCTGCCGATATCAAGGATTAATACGCGATGCAATTCATTTTTGTCCACAGCTCTCCTTGACGATACATTACGCGATGAAGGACGCCAACAGCACGATCGCTTGCTTCGAGGTCCCCGCGAAGATCACGAACTGAGAGGGAGAGAAGGGGAGGTGAGAGCTGGTCGTTCTTCCTGGAGAAGGTTACAAACCTACACGGATCCAGGAATGCACGAAGCTGCTTCTCTCCTGCGCGTCCCTTTTGTACAAACCATGTCCTCGTTGCCGTGGAAGAGAGCCTTCGCGAGACTCGACTATCGCGAACAGTGCTGCTTCCCGGTAGCCTGCTTTTCCGTCGAGCTTAATCAGTATGTAGCATAGTCACCCGTTATGTTAATTGTTAATAAAACTTTTCTACACCCACGCCAGTCTCGTTTTACCGACCTGTTCCATCCCAGCGTTCTCAATGTCCTTTAACCATTTTCCTAATTAATTTAAATCTATTTTTTAGCATTTTTTTTTAATTTTATGTTTGTTCTGTTCCTTCTGAATGTTTCCATAGCAACTATAATCAAACTGGAAAAGTAGCTGCGTTTTTATTCAAACGATTCCGTACTTTTTCATCTTCTACAGTCTCCTGTGCTATGTACGATATATTCTGGAACCTTGAGGTATAGAAGTCTATCAAAGCCTTCACTTTTGACCTTTATGTTTTCACTGAAATAATGAAAGTTTTTTTTTGGCGTCGATTAACACAACGGACAAGGTCAATAACCCCGTCAACGAAAATAGAGTGGCCAGTGCCAGAAGTAGCGATACCGTAACTCATATTTTGAACGAGTAAGTTTACAAGATTGCATGAAACATTAATTGTTTGGAATGTTTTTTATCAAATTATGACATATACTTCGCTAGAAGATTTCGAAATAGAAAGATAGGAAAACAAGGTAACAATAATTGTATTCAATTTTTTATTTGATGAGAGGAGGAGATCGAGAGAGATCCATGTATGAAGATCTGTCGATAACGTGGAGAACCAGTCGTGATTGGTAGCTACTGCCGCGCGTGGTCGATCGAGGAACATGTTGAACACTTGGGCGTCTCTGACGGTAAAAGAGCGAAAAGTCAATTAAAATAAAAATTTGGGATTCTCAATTTTTATGACATGGTAGAAATATTTAAAGAAATTTACACTCGTCAATAATGGCTATTTTATATATGTATATTTTTGTTGCATCAGAATTTGGGTACATTTTTTATCTTTGTCAATCTCGAAACTTTTGAATTTTTAATGTTCAAGGATCCATTTATTACGCCAAGCTTTTCACAAGAGAAAATGCTTAAAGAAATCGAATAATGAGAATACATCTTTTAATACTCTTCCAAAACTCCATTTTACATGATTAATTCTCTATCTAGCCTGAACTGAGGGGACACAAAGAAGTCTTGAAATGGCAGGCCATGCTATCAAGTCATTCTACATCTACATTATGGCAGTTTTCATTCTACTCGAACTCCATTTCCTCCATTTCAAGCATTGTTCGGTAAAAGGCATATTAAGCTCCGAACAGTAATACTCACGAACGCCTCGGCGAAACTCGATAAAATTAATATGTACCATAGAAAAAGGTTCACGCTAGCCACTTCAGCCAGCAAAATAAAGATCACGCGACTTCTACGTCCGAGAAAAAATTCAATCTCGGAACTTTCTAACACGGCGGATCGATGAAATAACATTGAATTAGTAAATGTTCGGCGTCGATGCTCATGGCGGACATTCTGGACAATGATTTTCGGTCGTAACGCGACGGCGACGGTGGCTGCAAGTCCTCGGAAAGTGGTCGGTCATTTTCGGAAATTGCCCGCGTTCGTGCGGGCTTTTTACGAAGATCGGGTAAACGGCGTCGCGTGAAGGAAACTGCGCTTTAATCGCGTGCCCCGATCGCAACGAATCGGAACGTTCAACCCTTCGCGGTCCCAGCAACTTTTGCCGTTTTGTTCCAGCTAGTTCGCGTTTGTTTGGCCACTTTCCGACAGAGTACTTCGCTGCATTTGCATAACCCCGCGTCGAACAAACTAAATAACAAGCTTACACCCGTATAAAAAAATTCTTTGGCTTACACAACGTTTGTATTCGTGTCGTAAAGAATGCCATATTATTGTTGCAGCGTTGTACAACACGGACAATGCTAAATATATTAATAATTGACGATTTATTTTTGCGATTTATAATCTGTGACAATTTATATAATATATATCTATATATATATATATATATATATATATATATATATATATATATATAGATAATCACTGACAATTTCCATCTGTATTTCAATTTTTATTACATTTGTTATTACAGAATTCCAATATATTTGCTGTTCCTCAATCTCATTAATAAGTCTTTATTACTTCATTATTATATCTAGACTGCTGATGTCAATTTCTCGTTTCCATTTTATAAAAATTGAATTCAGGGAAACATCTCCTCCGCTGATTGGAAGTTTGCACATACATGAGTAAAGATCCACTGTCTATTAATACATGAAAAACAATGCGTATTGTGGAAGAATTATGTTTTGACAAATAATTCACGAAAATGTAGGTGACAAGTTAATCATCACGATTATAATTATCTACTTAGAGAAATTCCGAAAATAACCGGAGCAAGCAGAATGTGTTAAAAATGAAAGGGAGAGAGAGAGGTATATATGTGCTGTCAAAAGCCGTCTAAACCCAGCAAATACTAGCGAACAGATAACAGTAAAGGTCAGGCTAGTTTGAAACCGGCAGAACAGTCTCTGTGGGATAACAGGAAAGATCCGGATCGATAAAGTAACGAGCCGGTCGCGGTCGTTTATCGCATTTGCTAGCCGAAGGTATTGCAACGTCAAGCTGCAGATTTAATTCCGACGATACAGGAACTGGCCTGAATGAAACGAATGTATCGAACGAGAGATCGAGGCCAGTCCTCGTACTGGAGGGTTGGAATTCGGTTATTAATTTGTCGTGGCTACCTTTATCGGGCAAACGCGTCGCCGATAACGAGTAACGCGAATACCTTCGGATTTTTGTAATTACACTTCTCGCGTAATTGAGGACACCCGTGATTCAGGCTTTGGCTGAAACCACCCCCTCTTCGAACAGATAGCTTTGTAAATATGTAATAAGTCCGTGAAGAAACGGCTACGAATTTTGTATGGAAAATACATTTTGTTTGAGAATTGTAGGAGAATTATTAACATTCGATTAAACACCAATCATAAATAAATGCAGATGTGTCAGACATACTATTGATATTTATTTGTACAATATTAACTGCCCGTTTCTTCGAACATTTGACGTTCCAAAAATTATGTATTAATATAGTACATATCTGCAAAAAGAAATTAGTCAAGAGTAATATTTTTGTTGACTTACTAGAATTATTAAAAGATCTACTGTTTCTAGGAATTTTGTTTGTAAATTGTTGGAATGACTAACATTCGATTAAACACCAATCATAAATAAATGCAAATAAATTAATGCATTTATTAATTGCTTAAAACATTTGACACGTTTCGAACATTATATATTATCTTCAAAAAGAAATTAGTCGTCAGTATGAACGACCCAGTATGCAGGCGGAGTCATATTGATGTTGGCTTATTAGAGTTATTAAAAGAGTTTCTGTTTCTCTCAGTTTTGACCTGGCCGATTTTTATCTCGAATAATAATCAGCAGGCTAGTAACGAGTCCACTGTAGATTTTGTGAATTTATGACGTCAACGGGTGCAACGCGATACAGCGGGAAAATAAAAAAATTCGTGGATGTAATCTTCAACTTTTTAAGAGTATTAAAACCGGAATGAGAATCGTCTAAATGACTATGCTACAGTCGATGCGAAAAATGTAGTGAGTAGACTGCGGATTTTTATGCAAAATTGAAATTATCTGCATTCGTTGCAAAATATTGAAAAGCTACATTTATATTTCTTGGTTTGAATCATCTAAATACGTGAAGAATAATATGACGATGCTTTGAAATGTAATATTTTCACCGAATTTCTGCTCATTTCTCTGATACATCAAATCCGGTCTAGTAATGAGAAACGCGATTAATCAGCTAGTGGAGAGGAATCCTTTCGCATTTTTGCATAAGCGTAATCGAGGAAACGCGCGATTCAAGCATCGAGTGAAACCACCCCATCAGCATCGAGGAGATAGCTTTGAGAAGTCACTGCTGCCTTTCAGGGGCTTTTAAGATGACCATGATCAGTGACACGCCGGAATCAGGGAGCATCTGGTTCCCCGTACGGCTGTTTCGTCCTCGTGCTCCCCCTCTCTCACCCTATTTCGATCTCCTCTGCGTTGCCTTGCAGCTCTTCGAATTCCCATCCCTTTACCCGAACACTATAAACCGTCTTCGGCGCCCGACAGCAAGCACTTGTCCGCGGACCACCCAAACGCGACTGTCGAGAGCTATGTTCGATTTGGACCAACGTTCTTCGTTTTTTTTCCGCCACTCGATTTTCCATTTTGCTCCCTACCCTCAGCCTCTTGAGGAAAATTCACCATATCAATCCCTCGTACTATGATTTATTTTGTGATTACAGTGGATTGAACTTCTTTTTCGTTCGTAATTTCTCAGGAAAGAAAGAGAATGTGCTATACTAATTGTATATGTACAGTGACTCCCATTAATATTCGGACGCTCTAAAAAAAAAACGATAATTTTGTTAATATTGGATTATGCGATTTGAACATTTTTGGGAAGCTAGAGCAATTAGTTTACTACAGAATGTGAAAAGAAATTTTTTCAAAAATTGCATTTGGTAGGAATTGTAGAGAAAATACTAAAAGTTGCATTTTACAACTTTTTTATGCGAGCCTGTATTGACATTTTAAAAAATACGTTTTGTAGATCTGTGTCAATTATATGCGCTGTGAAAGTTTCATAGAAATTAATTGATGCGGGAGAAAACGACAGGCATTGAAAGATGTAAGAATCCTTAGAATTACTGCAGTTGGAAGCAGAAAATCGTGAAAAACTGCAATCTTTCCTATCTTCAAACGTTTATGCTCATTACAACGTCGACCGATTTTGACGAAATTTTCAGAATATTTTCTATATTATAATAATTTAAATTACAATATAATTGAATTACAATGTAATTCAATTACAATGTATTTTATAATTGTACTCCATTGCAATTACGAATTACATTGTAACTTAATTGAACGAAGATCTGAATTATAAATTACAATATAACTGAATTACAATGTAATTCAATTACTTTGTAATTATAATTCTGGAGTAATTGAATTGTAATTCTGCACAATTCTGCTGTCGAGTGCCTACCCATTCCACTGTCATGGTGTCCTCTACGTTCGGCTTTCTTTTGAACTCTCGGCACGGTCGGCGCGGAAGACGCAGTCATACAAAAATAATGTCAGTATGCGATGGTCGTCCGTGTAGAACACAGGCTGTTGGACAGTAAACGCGACTTTACTGTATTAATAAAAGGATTCCTGAGATTATTTGAAGTAACCTTTCCCTTTCATAAAATGTTCGCCGCGGCTTCCTCCAGGAGTTATTAGCGAAAACACGACCAATGAGAGCACAGGTGATACAGGATCGTGGTAGTCACTCGGATTCCGTGTTTTTCATTAATAACTCCTTAACCATCGGAGTACCGAGGCACAGCGGTCCGTGCCAGGGTCAATTCTGACCCCACACGTATATTTACAAATGCATTTACTATCGCTTGAGCTCCCCACCATAATTCACGATGCGCACACAGTACGTCGCAATTCGTCAATGTTCATTTATTTATTTATTTTTTTATTGTTACCACGCTTATATTAACTTGCCGAGTTGTCGTTGTCGTTGTATGCGTCAAATCTTGTAATCGAATTTTAAACCACTTCCCGATGAGCTAGAGACTTGAAACTTTAAATATAGCTCAGAACTGGGTGACAATGCAATATTAAAAAACAAATTTTTAAAAAAGCTATGCGTTTAGGAGAAAAAAAATTTTAATATTAACCGTCACACCTCGCCCCGCAACGCTCGGGAGTACGTCATAGCGCTCATATATTTTTCCTTTTATAAAAGATGGTTGAATTTACAGTTTGAAGTGGTAATTAAATTCGATTACAAGATATGTAGAGACTAAAAAGTAGAAAATAAGAAAATATATAAAAAAAAACTTTTTAAAAACCACGCTTACATTAACGTGCACTAAAAAGGAGAAAATAATTTTTTTAGACATTAGCGACAATAAATAAAAGCGTGGAGCGCCACGAAGATTGCGTCAATATATTTTAGCGCTCCACGCTTTTATTTATTGTCGCTAATGTCTAAAAAAATTATTTTCTCCTTTTTAGTGCACTTTAATATAAGCGTGGTTTTTAAAAAGTTCTTTTATATACTTTTTCTTTATTGGTTTATATTTATGTGGTCGCATTAACAGCTAGGTCACTAGCGACACCACATGGTTTACATCAAATATATCTTACATGTTATTTGTGGAGAGGGTTACGGTTAATGTTTACATTGTGGTGGGGAACAGCAAAAAGAAGAAAAATTTATAACAGTTTATATATATATATATATATATATATATATATCGATAGATTGAAAAATGAGGAGGACGTTTCCATATGTTGTCCTCGTCTAGATTTGTCTTTTGAGGTCATTCTCGATGGAAAATCTGGGTCGTTGCGAAGAGAATTTAGAACATTCAAGTAGGATATGTTGGATATTGTTGGTCACGGCGCATGTTGTGCACTCTGGTGGGTTTCGTTTGGTTATCAGGAATTCGTGGGTGTATCTTGAGTGTCCTCTCGAAGAGCGCGCTGCGATGAATCAAAGTCAAAGATGACTCCGGCCGGATTTTCGGAGGGTTAACGAAGTCGCGGAGAACATTTTCGCAAAGGAAAAAGTTCCTACAAATGACCTGAAGTATCACCGCTTTGAAGGACTGTATTCTAACAGGGAAATGTGAATTTTCTACGAAATGAATGTAGATTTTTTCAGCGTTCGTTATACAATATTACATGGAGTTTATTATGGGTCCACGGTTCTTGTTCGAAGCCACGGATCGGGTTTTCGAATTTTCTACGTGGTACAACGAATTCAATCGCATCCCCCGCGAAATGTCTTCCGGAATATTTGCGCAGAGGTGCGCGCCAGTGTAACGCGAATCGAGAAAATATTCCGCCCGGAAAGGAAACCGGCGACAGAGCTGTGCAAACGAACAGTACAAACTAGCTGGAACGCTACCGGAGATACGCGTGTGTAGTGTGTACTATCCGTTCCGCGTTATTTTCGTCGTGGCTTCGATTTATCCCGGGGAATCGAATCTCGACTGAGCCACGCGAATGTTTGCGGATCAAAATTAAATTTCAAGCATTCATAAATTCATTTTACTATCATTCTTATAACTGCACGATTCGCGATGTTCAGGAGCATTCACTGCTTCATCATTCTTTTGAAACATGTTTCGGAAGTACGTTTCTGCAGTGTGTAGAATGACACAATTTTCCTGGGGTAGAAAAATGGAATAATATTTTTCTATTATAGGGATCAAGATTGTATAAATTGTTCTATTATGGACACTTTGGATTTACGTATCCGTTTCTTCAACTTTTATGTCGCTCTCTTACTTTTCTTAGCTAGTTTACTACCGTTTCGTTTATCCTACTTTATACTACTTCGTTCAGTCTCGATCTACCAGCGTTTATTTTACTACCGTTAGATTATCAACTTTTATGTGTTAAATGAAAAATGGTAGGTCACAACGTAACGTCTTTGGAGGCTCATTAGGGGTTGAAGTAAAAAATTTATTAGCAACAAACATAAATAACTACGTTACCCAAGTATGAGCGATATGAAAGTCAACGTGTTAATTTACAAGTTTGATTAATAAAATATATATATATATATATATATATATATATATACAGGATGTCCCGAATTTAAATGGCAAAACTTCAGGAGGTTTGCTTGTTTTTGCTTCGTTTTGGAGAAAATCTCAAAAATTCAATATCTCGTTGTCAGTTGCTCTCTTGAGTTGTTGTATACACTTGTACTTTTTTTTTAAAATGTAAATAAATAAGTACAAAAATGAAAACTCTTGTTTTGGTTATTTTTTTGCGATTTTAAATTAAAAATTTTGCTTAACAAAATTTTTTAATGGACCACAAGCGACCCATTGTCAGTACCAGTTGAGCGAAGATTAAACTCTCCGTTTCCGAAATGCATTACGCGTTCCACTGTAGAACACGGTACAGTAGACTCTACTGTCATATCAGTGGAGTAGAATTGACTTCTATTGGAAAAGCTCGATAACAGATATAATACGTTCGAGTGTAAATTGTTTACCAACAATGGTAAAAAGGATAATACTCTGCTTGCTGAAAACAATACAAACGGAGTCCTCTCTGTTATTTGTCTTCACTCCTATTCGTTTGATTTTTATTATGTTATAGGTACACAAAACGTCATTTCAACCAGCAAATAGCTTTTAATTTCACTTTTCGAAACTAATTGAGTGAGAATTTCATCAAATTTAATTGAAATATGGGTCTTGTCATCGAAAGACAAATTGTTTGTGAAGTACGCAACATAAATGTGGAATGAGTCGCAGATCACTGTACGCCTCTGTGAACACCCCATTAGATAGTACAGACAGAAATACATTATTTCCACAGAAAAAACTGAGTTGACCTTCACATGTCCTCTATCCGTCTATATACCAAAAAGCATAAACAAGAGATTATGCCACGTCGCACAATAAGCGAGAAACCGATCTTTTTGGACAAAAATCTGCCGACAACTTATTTTTTCATCGATTCAATTGGAATTTTTTATAAAATGTTCGTGAAGAACTATACTTTGATGACGTGCTGCGCGAAAATCGTTAACTGTCACAAGAAATCAAGAATCCTTATCTACAAAACCCAATAACTCCGATACTTCATCCGCCTATACCATAAAGTTGCATGTCCCAGCTGAGTTGCCGGCACTTCTTAACCCTAAATAGTCCTTCACGAACATTTAAAAAAAAATTCCAATTGAATCGATGAAAAACTGAGTTGTCGGCAGATTTTTGTCCAAAAAGATCGGTTTCTCGCCCACTGTGCGTCGTGGCCAAGCAAGTTTAACTATCACCAATAGCAAACGAGTTAGGGTTGATTCATACTCATCCGGTTCCGAGATTCGGACCGAGTATTCTTACCCAGGTTTAAGTGAAACCGTTCGTAACTGAGCTTGTCCGTCGATACGGCCTCGCAGTCTCGAAGAAAAGTATCGGATCGGAATCGATGGACAAGCTCGGTTTCAAACGGTTTCGCTTAAACCTGGGTAAGAATACTCGGTCCGAATCTCGGATCCGGATGAGTATGAATCGACCCTTATTCAGGTGTCATGTTTGAGATGCCTCATAACCATGCATTGTTAGTACCGCCGCATGTAACGCGACAGCACGCGATACTACTGCGTCAGCACCTTAAAAGTTTGTTATACACGTTGAATGTTTCGCTCCCGACGGACCTAATTAGATTTGCTGCGCGCTCTCCACCAGCGAGTCAGTAACATCGAAGCCTTAACGAGAGGGGTGTTGGCTGGGCGAGCCTCGTGGGTGGTTCCCGTGAACGCATGTGCGTGTTCGATTACGTATCGGTTTCGGCGTTGTTTACCCGGCGACGAGTGTTATTCGAACGCGTTTCCCGTCGAGGGCAAACATCTCCCGACTTGGGCCGGTGTATCGTAGCGCATCCTCCGCCCAGGGGGGTTGCACAGGGGCGCAAGAGTGCAGGGGTGCACAGAGTACACGGCGTTCACTCCGTTCGGCCGGCTAGCAGCCTCTCTCACCCCCTGGCATCCTCTAACCCCCTCTAACACCCTGTAGCACCCACTGGTCCCCTCTACGTTCCCCACCCGGTGCTTTTCCTCCGATACCACCGCCTCCTCGGGAGGTTTTGCAGGCTGCGCGTCCGTCGCCGCGCCGTTGGATCGTCTTCTCCGTCAGTGTGCCGTCCGCCGTCGGTCGAGGACCACGTGTGCTTGCGCGGTGTCGACGTGCGCCGTCAGGGTCCGTCCTCACGCGCATATACGCGTACCAGGCCTCGTGTTGCCCATTCGCGAGAAACCACGTTCAACCGGTGCGAGAACAGACACTGCCTCACGCATAGTGTCCCACTTCTGGCAGCCCTCTATGCTGTTCTCTCTTTTAACATCCCGAAAGAGAAAGCGGTGCGTTGCAGCTCTCGTCGCGCGCACGTGACGATCTTCCTCGACGTCGGGAAAGTTCTTCGGGTGTGATCTTCGCTCAGTGCTTGTTCGCGATCGTTCTGATCGAGAGCTTGCGAACGCGCGCGTCCGTTCGGCAAAGCGCGGCAAAAAATATTCGCACCGTCGACGACGCTTTCTCCGGGGTTAGTGTCGCACGCGCGATTTGGCATTTTCAAGACCGGTGTGCGATGATCCAGTGGCGGTGTTCCCTCGATTTTCCCGCGGATCGATCTCGCCAGTGTTCGGGAAACGATGGTGTAGAGGACAGAGAGGGTGTAGAGTGTGTAGCGTGATTGCACACGTTTCCTCCCTTGGACCCGATCCAGACGAGCCGGAAATCTGCGGTGACCCGGCGTGATCGAAGATCTCCGCAGCGAGACTCGTTTTTCAAGCGAGCCGATAGGCCGAGAGCTACCTGCGCTGATTAATCGCACGAACCTTTTGCTCTCTCTCTCTCTCTCTCTCTCTCTCTCTGTCTGTCTTTCTTGCTGTTGCAACGCAGGCCCCTCGGCAGAGAAGAGTGTCGCGAGCCTGTGCGTGCCAGTATGTTACGGATTCACCGTCGTTGATCTGTTCCTTAACTACCCGTTGGATCATTCGCACACAGAGGGTTGCACAGTGGATAGATCTGTGTTACAGTCGGTTCGGAATGCACGGCTGATTTAATCAGACGTTGAACAGCGAACAGTACACGTCGAGACAATTATTGTTGCTTCAGTGTCTCGTCAGTCTATTCGTCAAACACCATTCACCAAATCTACAGAGGGAATTGCAAAGTGGACCCATTACGCTGAACCCAACCGGAATACGTGATGTACTGATTGAACGGGGCTGCAGAAGAAGGTATGCGTTCAGGCGAAGAAGACAAGTACTCGAGGATGAATCGATCTTGAACACAATCGACCTATCCTTGTAGCGTTGTTAGTCTACTCACCGTCCGGCTAAGCTAGACAGAGAACTCCGCGCTGGATGGATCCATTTCGCTAAATACAACAGGAATATGCGAGGATCACACAGGGCATGCAATTCGTGACGTCGCTGGCACGTTAAAGTAGACATCAGGTAACGAGAGGATAAATCGATCCTGAAGACCAATCAATCATTGCTGCATCTACCCTTAGGCTAACCTGAAGGGCTGCTCTGTTCCATTGAACGCTGTGACTATAACGGGAATACGTGGCATGCTGATTAAACGTTCCCCGGCTACCCTTCGCCCACACTTGCGCCAGAATCGCAGTGAATATTTTAATTAAATACAGTGGGAACGCGTGATACGCTAATTACACCATGAGCCACCACAGAACTGAGATGTATACACTTTAGGAAAACGACAGCAAGCACTCGACGACAAATCGACGATAAAAGACTCTCGCTACCGTGGGTAGCATACATCGATCACAGTTCAAGTGTAGAAAGCGGTACTCGGTTCTATCGAGAGGGATATTTGATCGTGTATCTTGGGATAAGAAGTTCGTTCATCGATCGCAAGAGACTTTGATTCCTTCGAGACGGTTGTGTCAACTTTGCTTGAACCACAAGATAAGGAAAATCGTGAAGGTTTCAGAAATCGGTTCGACGTTTCTGCAATCACTATTCATTGCTACTGTATGGGAAAGAATCGTGAAGAACAGATCCACGAAGATATTTATATTTGACCAACAACTTCTAATTGAATCCTCGCCGATCGCTAATCAACATTAAGGAACAATCGTGTAGAGAGACCCGTCGATCTGCTCGACACTTTTCTACCACCATTAACCTTTCAACTCGCTTGTTGTTGCCCGAATATTAACGCCATTGAAATTAACATGACACAGCCTAACCCGACAGCAAACCACCCTATTCACACGGGACCTTCCATCCCCTAATCTGCGAAGAGTATCAATCGCCAATTCTGATTTGAGGAAGCTCCCAGTTCCGTGAAACGGTCCAGCGAACGGTGTCCCAGTGTATCGCGACGGGGGTTATTTTCTGAACGAGACGGTGGCCGTTGGTGCGGTAAATTCTGCGGCCTCGGTGGACATACCATGGTCACCGGTGATTGCGGGTATCATGTTCGTCGTTGCAGGTTATTGGCTGCAGCAGCGGCGCGCGGTTAGATCGAAAGTGCGCCAGGTTTTCTAGCGGGCCAGAGGCTACTACGCGTGTCCGACGCTTTAATAACGGGCGTAGAGTGGATGAAAGGCAGGCGGAAAAAAGAAGCAAGCGGACCGCGCGCGTGCAACGGGGATACATCCTATCGTGTCCACTTCGCGGCGTGCCGTGGCGTCGCATTAAGTGTCCTCGCGTAATTAGTATTTAACCAGAGGTAACGCTAACAGCTGAACGTGGGACCCGGGTGTGTGATCTTAGTGAATGAGTTGGGACCTAGCTGAGACCCAGGTGAGACCCACAGGATACTGTAGAGGGCCAAAGGATCAGCCCGGAGCGAATGACAACGCGTTTGCAATTGCTGAACGTGGTGCCGAGCGCCTGGCTCTCGGCTTTCTGCGCGTCACCGAGAGGGACACGAGCCCATGAACGTTCCTGTCGTTCCCAAAACGAGCACGGCGCGCCAGCCATGCCGAGATAAGCCGCCGATGACGAGAGAGAGCGAGCCTACAGCGCGAAAGATCGCGAACCATTCCTGCACCGCGCTAAACTCACTCAACGCGAGCCGATCCGAGAGCTAAGGGCTGTAACAAGCTCGGACCTCGAGAGGATTCGGACCTCTGACGAATTTCAACCTCGCCTCAGGCTTGCTATAACCTCGCCTTAGGCTCCCTGCAAGAATTGTCTGAGGCTTGCCTCACGCTCGCCGTAAGGATTGTCTTAGTCTCGCTGCGAGGATCGCCCTAGGCTCGCCTTAGGCTCGTGGATATTCGCCGAAACTGACCAGGAATAACCAGTGAACATGTGGAGTGTACTAGTGTTGGTGTTCGTTGTACTAACGAAAGCTGTTTCCTACGTCGCCGGGATCGCCACCGCTGTCGACGAAAAGTCTGGTGAGTCTTCTTCTGTTGATCCTCTTTGCTAGATTCCAGTTCCAACTACTGTTGCAACGGCGAAATATACGCGTCCGACCTTTTTCTCGGATGCTGAAGTTGCCGCGCCCGGATCAGAAAGTTTGTCAACATCGCGGTGGGGCCGGAAGTGTGCTGGGAAAGGGTGGAGATTCGTTGGAAGGAAATGAGTGGGCGAGGGAACTAGTTCTTTTCGACCGAGTTGCTGGTTTTCGCGGATAACAATTTAACTGGAGATAATTGAGCTGACAGCAGCAATGGCGATGACTAGACCGCGGATCTTTTTGCGTTTATAGGAAAATTGAGTGGATGATATTCAAAGTTGTTAAAATATTTGAAACATTGAAGATATCAACATATGATTTCTCCTTTTTCAAAATCATTAAGGGAGAAAATAACATTCAAGTTAGGTTGTATTTCTTGCAATTTATGCTGACAATTTTTATTTTGCATTGAGATCCGCAGTCTACCGATGGCGATTAGGGATACTTTAGATATTGTACTGAAGAATCAGCTATGTATTAAAATATGCACTGTCTCATAATTGATGGCACACGCGTTAAATCAGAATAATCTCATTGAAACAAAATTTTCTATAACTCACCGATTACTCAATTTTGATAAATCTTTTAGAGATGTATATCTTTTCGTTACAAGACCAGATAAAATAGTTGATTAAAGCAATTTTTAATATCTTTTTCGTAAATGTAGACTAAACGCAATTTCTCCAAAATATACATTATATATCATTCAGTGAACTAATTCAGCTTACCCGAGGAACGTCATTTAGTAAAAAGTTATTCCGGTTTCAAATACGTGCCATTAATTATGTGACTGACCGTGTACAACTCCGAATGCAATTTTAATAGGTGTACGAATTAATTCGTGGCTCTTTCTTCGTGGATGCATTGTTCGTTTACAAACAAGCAAAGTACATTACGAATTAATGCGTGGCTCTTTCTTCGAGGATTTATTGTTCGTTTATAAACGAGCGAAATACATTCAAGTCTCGGAAATAATCGCCAATAGTTTCTCTATACATTCGTCTTACAAATGATTTATGAGTAAGAAATTCCTGTTTAAATCAAAGTTCGAATTGCGAGGGCTACAAATTAATTTGCACACGCGATAGTAGAAACATCGATACACTGTGCGCCGGTTCGAGCAAACGCAAGAAAAATTGTCCCGTCCGGAGTCTAGATTTTGGACTAGAGAGAATTTCCCCGTAAACGAGCCGAGTAATTCCTCGTCGTCGAACGTCCGACTGTAAAAAATCTGGGAAAAATCGCGGCGAACCCTGGTATTTTCGCGTTACTATTTTCCCGGTTTTATTCACCACGCTCGTCGGTATCTAGGACGCAGAATCGCCCCAGGCGACCGCTGCAGTTTTTCGGCAAGGTGTACGTACGTAATAAATCGACGAATCGGAACCGCGTGCGTTCGAACGCAAAGCTGACCCGATGCATTCATGGTTCAACCGGGAACGGAGCGACTCTACAGGAAAAAAATAATCCGAAAACACGGAACAATGTTTTTTTCATACGAGGTCTGCGTTCCCGAGAAAATAGCACGCATGTGCGTGAGCGCCCGAAGTGGATAGGGTCTGCCATAATCATGCACGGTTATTGTACCGATAATTCTCCCTGCGAAATTATCAATAATTTTCATTTGAATTATTTATTTTCCTTTCACTCTATTTATATTTGACACGATTATTTTACCAATAGTTTTCTCTATCCACTTTTCAGAATTTATTTATTAAAAAAAGGGGAAAAATGAAAATTTTTTAATAATTGAGGACGAAGGAATTTATGAAATTCAGTGCAATGTTTTTCTTTTCATTCCACAGAACTTTTTGGTCAAGAATATGAAACTCTGTTAAATCGCATAAAGTTTGCTGATAAAATATATTACGCTCGGGTAAATGATGTTCGAATAATTTAGGTTACACCAACGATATTATCTTCGTCTCGCGTAGCAACTTTTAATCAATAGCAAAAAACAAATGCAACACTTTTCCATGCGAGGCTTCGAATATTTCCGTACACACATGCCCGAGTTCTCACGAAAAGTAGATAGGGTCAGCCATAAACAGACGCGGTTGCTTTACCAATAATTTTCAATCTCGGTTTTCTCGGTAACGAAACCTCGTTTGAAAAAACTTCGTATTACATTCTCTGTCCAGGTTTTTCCACAGAATTTATTTATTGAAAAACAAAGAGTACATCGCTCACAGACTGGGGATTTTGATGTATTTATAGGTTGTACAAATCTTTGGAAATCGAAGAACGAAGAGATATAAATTCGAGTACAATGTGTTGTTCCACTTTCACTCCGTTGAAATTGTTATGCAATAAAAGTAAATTCTATTGGAATCCACGTAAAACCACGTGACAAATTTTAAATAAACAGCTCCATGAAATTTGCATAAATATCCGCAGTCTAGTCGTTAATAACGTGGACCTCCATCGGTTTACATATTACGCTTGCATCCCTTTAAATAATTTAGTGTCGACAATGTTATCTACGCTTGCGGTGGTACATGTTGAAAAGGTGCTAAAAATATTGAAAATAATTTACCCACAGTTATTTATCCACAAAATTTGTCATCCCAATGAGTGATTTAGAATGGCATGCGTCAAGATTAATAAAGATCGTCGTCACTCATGAATAGACTGCGGATTTCTATGCATGTAAGAAACAAATTGGTTGGGTGAATTATGAAACAGTAAAAAAGTACAAAAATTTAACGGCATTGTAGTATTGTTTTTAACGTAACAAAGTCATCAGGAGAAAATCAATGTTTGTTTTGCTTCTGCTGCCCACAATCAATGCAGAACATTTTAATTTTGCATAAAGAACCGCAGTCTAATCGTTAATAACGTGATCCTCCATCGATTTAATTATTACGCTTGGCCCTCTTTAAATAATTTAGTGTCAACAACGTTATATAAGTTTGCGGTGGCAATCTGTACATATTGAAAAAGTGCTAAAAAAAAATTGAAAATAATTTACCCACAGTTATTTATCCACCATCAATGATTTTACTGGGGTTACCCACAAAATCTGTCATCCCCAATGAGTGATTTGGAATAGCATGCGGAGATTAATAAATAGACTGCGGATCTCTAAGCATCTGTGAAAAAAATTGGTTGGGTGAAATATGAAACAGTAACAAAGTCATCAGGGGAAAATCAATGTTTGTTTTGCTTCTGCTTCCCACAATCAATGCGGAACATTTTAATTTTGCATAAAGAACAGCAGTCTACTTATAAACAATTCATCACAAATTGTCTCGAGATGATTAATTTAGTAGGAACAGAATTTTCTACAAAGAAGATTTTTAGTATCGATCGTATAATCCCTTTTTAACTGGAATAATAGTAATATTTATCTCGGCGCTACGGTTCGATCAGTTTTCTACATTAAATTATAGCTATTGTAACGAAAAGAAAGGTGGTGTGTTTCGTCCTAGACCCGCTAGAGCTAGAGGACTCATCAGTAAGGCTATCTAGCGGGCCTTGCCTTAGACACTGGGGTCATAACACTTTTATGAGGAAAGTTATTTATACTAATAGATGACATTTTAGTAACTTGCGAGAAACGTTTTGACATTTTGTCCATCTTGTGGGCGCGGTCGAAACTAATTTTTCGACCATTTTGTCATCTTTGGGACGTCGTCGAAAACCAAATTATCTCGGATTCTGTAAATTTTTTCGCCATGGTTTGATAAAGAAGAGTTAGAAATAGATCGTCAATCCTTAATTTTGGAGTGATAGTAATTTTTCTCGGCGCTATGGTTCGACCAGTTTTCTACATTAAATAATAGTTATTGGAACGAAAAGAAAGGTGGTGTGTTTCGTCCTAAACCCCCTAGAGCTAGAGGACTCATCAGTAAGGCTATCTAGCGGGCCTTGCCTTATACACGGGGGTCAGAAGACATAAATGAGGAAAGTTATTTTATACTAATAGATGACATTTTAGTAACTTGCGAGAAACGTTTTGACATTTTGTCCATCTTGTGGGCGCGGTCGAAAGTTATTTTTCGACCATTTTACCTTCTATGGGACGTTGTCTAAACTAAATTATCTTGGGTTCTGTAAATTTTTTTCGCCCTGGTTTTGATAAAGAAGATTTTTAGTATCGATCGAATTTTCTACGAACGTTTCGCCGAAATTGATGATTGAAAACATGCATCGCCGAGAATTACAGCGTATTGCAGCGTATTAGCACGTAGTGCATCGTTCTGCAGCGATGCAACCGATTTACGCGCTCACTGACACCGATGTCTGACTGTCGACTCGGTCCATACGAAGAAAGGACGACACATATTCCCCTGGCATTATATAATGTACCGAATACATGCAGGAGACGCGGTCTCGTTCTCTCTCGCTTGTATCGCCTGTACTCCCAAGACGGTTCGTACACATCCCGGCGACGTCGAGTGCAGAGCTAGGTGTAATCAAATTTGACGGATACGTAGGATTTGAATTTTCCATCACCCCGGTTAGACATTGATTTCACCGTGCGACGCATCGTTCGCGTTACGACGGTGCCTGCAAACCTCTCGGAGACGCTGCCGACGTTCCTCGCGATCCCTGGATGGACGACTGACGATCCAGATGGCATTTAATCACGACCAATTAATCACCGAAATTAATAGCAGCTGCTGGAGACTGCTCGACGTTATTCCCTCCTGCTGATTTTTCGCGAATGTTGCTAACACGTCTTCACTGAACTTATGTCCAGAGAAGTATTAGATTTTACGCATTTATGCCAAAAATGAGTAGGTGTAATTTAAAATGATAAAGGTATTATTTTCAACCTATTAAACATATCGAGAAAGAAAATAAACTTCCTTTTCAGCCCAGTTTGTTGCAATTCGAGTGGACAATTTTTATTTTGCGGAAAGATCTGCTATCTACAAATATCTAGCTTTCTATTAACCCCTTGCCCTACAATATCGTGCCAGACTCGTGAAGAAGATTCTGAACAGAGTCTAATAAATATGTATGTTATTAATTTCCTCTAAACCGAATTAAAATGCCTTATTTGGTTTTGTTAATCTACAGCTATTGTTTTAGAATTACAAAAAATTTCTAATCACTGATATCGTAAAATAAATCGTAAGGCAAAGGGTTAATAACTGTATTAACATAAGAATGAAGAAAAATATAAGTAGACTGCGAATCTTTATGCAAAATAAAAAGAGGTTCCATTGCTTACAAGAGACAGGAGCCAAATAAAAATTTCACTCTTCTTTTGATTATCTTGTTAAGGTGAAACTAATACACTGGTGGCCTTAAATCTTTTTAATACCTCCACTGTTTTAAATTGTACGTACCCATGTTTGCCATAAATGCATAAAATCCGCAGTCTAAATAAATTTGAGAAACCAACATTTTTTCTGTGATTCGAAAGTTGAAATGTTCCGGCAGTTGAATGGGAGGTTTCTAGAGCACGTTGCGCCAGGGCACATAGATAGAGGCGCAATGATTGTTCGCGTCGTGCCCGAGAGCAAGTTGCAGGAGCACACGAGGCTCTCTCTGCGAAGCGTCGCGTCGGTAATGTCCCGGGCCCGGCGATGATGCTCGCCAGCACCTATGCGATTGTAGGACGCGTCGCAACTTCTCGATAAACGGGCTCCGTGCCTCCCGAAACTCGCGTTCGAATCCACCAACTTCGGAAACTCGGCGCGAGATCGAGCGGGAAGCAACTTTTCCTCGCCCCCCCGTATTCTTCTCGCGGCCGTTCGTCGACTTTGAATGAGTCGGAGATCAAGCAGAGGCTAAACAGCATCTTCGAAGAGGCGCCCGGCCCGAATTAGGCCCGAGCTCCCGTCGGTTTAACACGCAGCTCAGCTAAATTATTTTCAATCCTCGTTTTAGTTGCCGTTATGTTTAGCCAAAATGAGCAGCTCGAACTCGAAACAGTAAAATGATTAAAAATATAGATTTCTTTATCAAACTTCCATTGTTCTCATTCATCTCTATTATCAAGTTTTCCATTTTATCGGTTGTTGAAAATTCGACGTCCTCGCGTGATGTAGTATACGCACGAAGTAGAATAGATCGACCGTGATCAGACGCGTCAGACAATTTCTATTCAACGGCACGCGTACGTTCGAACTCGATTCGCTCGGAAACGAAGCGAGAACTGAAGAAATTTTACACACTCTATTTTACCTAGTTTCGCCAACAGAATTATCCCGTGCCATTGTTCATCCCATCCATCTTAAGATTGTTAATTTACACTCAAGCTACCAGTATCGGTCAAACGACCGGTTTCATGTCTGTCATTTCACAAAAAAATTCTTGAAATTACACAAAATTTGAAACTTTATTCAAACACATACAATAGAAATTGCACAAAACCGAAATAAATACAGCTTTCCCATAATGAATCGTACGTTAAAACATTTGAATTGAACCAAAACCATTTGGTAGGTTCAATGATAATGTAGAAGTATTTTATTATTCCGAGTATTCCGACCGGAATCCGAGCAGATCTTGTCGGATGCCTCGTTTTGATTTTTGCTCAATCAGAACCGGATTTTAAAGCGATGCGGTAACGACGGAATGCGATTGCGCGATTTCGGGAACGGGCGGATCGAGGCAAACGCCTCTGAGCCACGGGACAGGGCGCTTAATCGAATTCCCGGCGCTGTTCAACGGACCCGCTGCAAGTCGGAGAACTTCGGCGTCGAAGACAATGCGCGAGGGTCAAAGGACAGGTGACGCGAGTTTGATTGCGGCCGATCCGCCGACTATCTTGGACGCCGCGAGCCTTTCCCTCTCGCGACCACCGGAATCTCCATTTTCCTCGGAAACTGAAGCGTCGATCCAATTTCACGCGATCCGATGCAACTGCTGTGCCCCATGCCGGCTGCTCTATCGTCATTCGTTTGGTTAGTTATCAATAGACTGTGCATGTTAGGCATTTATTGCAGTCTTGATGATATTAAACTTCCAGCACTGGAATGTATCGTGCAGAACACTATTACAATTAACACATTGGCAATTCGTAGATGGCTAAACACTTTTTCATGGGACCTTCAATAGCGATAGCAATTTTCACTGTGAACTAAGAAGTCACCCTCAATAACCTCATCTAATAGCTTCGTTTAAGATTGTAATGTAAAAGAAAATGTCTATGCTTTCTTTTGGAACAGCACAATTATTCAAAGTCCTATTAACAGGCTTCCTGTAGGTAAATAGTGTCAAATTAAACAAATAAAATTAACACATTCATATATTTTTTATTCAATAACACGATAACTTACCCCAAAAATGGCAAAAAGTAATAGCATGGGAAACATGTTATTGAATAAATCGATGAATGAATATCTTAACTTTAATATAATTTAAATTTAATTTGTTTTCGATAAAAATAGAATAGAAATTAGTTTGCCATCATTTTACAAATTTTCACGCGCCATAAAGATCCACAGTTATATCAATTTCTTGATATTGCATTTAACATCTTCACGTCTCGAGTTTCTCCACTTCCAGCTTGTCGACGACGCCGTTCCTATTTTTGCTTTCTCGGTATAAAATAATTGTGTCTGTTTCGGAACGAGTTACCGGAGATAATCACACATCCTCGGACAGGCTGACGCTGTTGAACCTGTTCTATCTTCTTGAAAAAAATCTGAACAGTAATCTAGCTGTGCTCGCTTTACAAATTAAAGCTTTTCTGCTTTTTTTCGAGGATATTTCCGGGCTTTACAGAATGAGATCTAAAGCGAATTTTATACATTTAAATCTCTCTGCGGGGCGAGGAAGAAGTTTTCTCGCGGACCACCATGTATTTAAAAAACGAAGTCTCCTTTTCATAGCAAATGTTTTACGGTTGATTTCTCTAAGAATACGAGTTAGAATCCATTGAACAGTGTAAAAAAGTCCAATCACGAGTTACTACAGTGGTAGTTCGTTCACGGTGTAATAAAACGGCAAGAAAAAATCGTACATCAAATATTATGGTGTCGTTGCAAAGCGGAGACTCGATCTTCAAGACCACTGTGGTTTCGGTAGCGAGAAAAATTTTTGATGTTCCGCGGAGATGTTTGAACATATAAAGGATCATCTCCGGTTTTCTATTACTTTCCTGATACCTACGGAAAAGTATTTTTTAAAAGAAAATTTAAGAGAACGAAAGTGGATGCTTTATCATCTCGAAAATCAGCCCAGCTAGATCATTATAGATCATTTTAGACGCCAGACTTTTATGCAAATTTTTCTTACTTTTAAATCATTATGTATTTTACCAGAATTTGAAGAAGAGAAAGACTTCCTCTCTTGAGACTGTAAATACTCTAGCAGATTGCAAGCTTGCAAGCTCAACGCGTTATCTGCCAGTATTTGTTCCGTTGCATACCTTCTTTGTTAAACTGTTTTATTAAATCCGACGTACCTCCTTTATGAAATATTTACTAAAACAATTTAACAGAATAAGTAAGTCGCGGATTCTCGTAGTATGCACTTATGACAAAAACTTGAATTTAAGAACATGAATAAGTTGCATCCAATGAACATTGTTAAAAAATGAAAGATTTTTGGTCGTTCTTTGTTGCAGTTGAAGATTGGCAGTCTAGCGATCACCGTCGGAATTAGAGACGTATTTGTTAGAGAACGGTGGATAAGGAGAGGTTTTTAATTTTGTGGAGCACCGAGCTCCTTCCGGGAGCGGAATGCGGCGCGATGCACTCCCAGCGGGATCGGTGCATCGGTGCATCGCGCAGCGGCGCCGCGTTTCTCGCCTCTCGCCGCGCCAGGACGCCCGATACCGACGGATCGAGCTCGTTATTAATTATTGATACCGCGGCAATAACTCGACGCGGTAATAATGGTCGAAAATATGATCGCGTGGAGGATATACGTGGCGACGGGGGTTCGGGAGAGCGAGAGAGAGAGAGAGAGAGGGAGAGAGAGAGAGATGTTTAGAGAGAGAGAGAGTGAGAAAGAGTGGCGTTCCTCGCGCGATACACGGTAAATATATTCCTGTAACGCAACAATTATCGACGGCATCGTTTATTATTGCGCGTGTTCGTCGGCTTTCCTCTCGCCTCTCTCGGCCCCTCTCCACTCCTCTCTTGTTCTCTCTGCACCGTCGTTCCCGCTCGGATAAATACCGATGCGAGAAGTGTCATCGATAAAGTTATCCGCGGGAATAATGAAGTCCTTTCATTAGCGGGGGCGGTTCGTTTCCCATTGGCGACGTAGTAGGCCCGCACACGTTCACGTACACGCACATCCACGCTTCGCTTTGCTCTCCGTTCCGCGTCAGAGATACGCTGTTTACCGGAGTGAGAATTAATCGCGTTCCCTTCAACGAAATCGTGTTACCGCAAATTAGAGTCGGCCGCGCCGCAAGTTTCGTGGCTTTCGCCACACCCCGCGTCTCGGTTTTCGCTGGTTTCGCGAGCCCCTTGCCGCCACCTTTGGCTGAGTCCTCTCTCTCTATTTTTTCCCTCCCTCCCCCCCCCCTCTCTCTGTATTTCCCTCCTTTTGATAGCGCTCGACCGGATCAAGAGCCTCACAGTTGCAAGTTTCGCCGAAATCCTTGGCCAAAAATATTTTTATGCCTACGGTAAGGAGAATAAATTGCAGCCTTATGCCCAGACGACGGATCTTTTGCAAGATATAAATTTTCCACCCGAATTGCAACAAGCCAGAAATTTATCGTCTTTCGTAACATGTCTGCTAGGCTGAGAATAATATAACAGTATTTTGAAATTTGATTCTTATCTTAAAATATGTTGTCAAGTCTTCGTGCCGAACAACTAAAAAACATTCTTTAAAATACGTGTGCGAACAATACTTTCTGGACTTGACTCTATATGCTGTTTCTGAAAACATTTTTTCGATGGCTTTATACAGGCTCTATTTATACAGGCTTTATACATACTCTATGCTATAAAATGTCTCTTTGCAATATTTCATCACTAACTCTCTCTCTCTCTGCAAAATCGATATCGCAGTTACCAGCGGAAAACGGCACAAGTTGTGCTTAAATTCAGTTAATGTGTTCATCAAAGTACGACGAGAACTGAATACTACTGCACGGATGCTTTTATAAACGTTATACATGCATGGTGGAGCAAACGTAGTCGATGCTCCATCCTGCACACACTTATAATCGTATAATTAAGTACTCCATCCTGTACACACATTTATCAATTTTCCCTGTATTATGAACATTTTAACTATCCAAAGGTAAACTTAGCTTCTGGATGACTAAATTGAACGACTGAGACACTAAAACATAAAGTGTTGACTGTTGATTATATCAACTCTCGAACGACTGTAGGATAACGAGCGATAGGTAGACTGTATTTAATAATCCAGAAATGCATTCTTCGTAGTGGGTATCTCTGTCTGAGAACACGACGTTCGCAAATACTTCATATCTGTTTGCTTTTGCTCATCTAGAACCGCATTTGAAAGCAACGTGCTCCACGGTGGCGGAGCGGTGCGGTGCGCGCGGTCTTGTTTTTCTTTGTTCGTTGAGGGAACGAGGGCCCGCGGAAATTGTCGCGCGCGAAAGCACGTAGAGACGTCCGCGCGAGTCTTCTCCCATCGTAAGGGGCGCGCACCTGGGAACGAAGAAGAAGAAGAAGAAGAGAAGGAGGAGAAGGGAGGAGGCACACAGCCCACCTTCAACCTTCAGGGGTGAAGAGGACTCCGGCATGCCAGCGTATCGAGAGCTCGTCGACTTTTCTTTCTCCGGGAAGGTTTAACGAACCGATCCGCCGCAGTTTCCTTTCTGTGCACGGACTTGTTCGTTTCGCTCTCTGGTTTTTTAGCCGGCACTACTCCCTCCTCCATTCCACCGCTCTTCTTCTTCTTCTTCTCTTCGCTCCCCGCTCTCTTCTTTCCGCTAGGTTTCTTCCTCGGCCCACGCTCTCGCGCAACCTGTTTCCTAGCGCCGACTTCTTCCCCGGTTATTCCATTTCTTAATTTACTCGAGCCACTCGTTCGTTGGACCCTCGGCTTTTTCCTTCTCCCTGAGCTACTCTCCTCCTGCCAATAATACCCCCTTGTTTCCGCTGTCTTTCTACCCGCTCCCTTTCTCTCCCGTTCTCGCTGTGTTTCCCTTTCTGTTCCGCTGGCAGATTGTTCTGCGTCGATAAATAAGACGCGCGCGACTCCGAGGCGAAAGACGACCGCGCGATCCTCCTTTTCGCTGCCTCGAATCGAACTCACCTAAACGACTACATTCACCTCGAAATACACCCCTCGAAATTAAATAACTTTTGTTTCGTACTAGACCGGCCTGTAAGCGATGTAAACGTATTGCTGCGAGCTTCCGAGGCACTTCGCGCCTCGCTGTGGCTTGGAATGCATAAACGCGGACAAAAATCATTTTTTCGACTAAAAGAAAAGTGTTATTGGTAGATAAATAAGTCATCATTTAAAAGAATCATCCTTAATCATATTAGTCAAAATTTATTGACAGAATACACATAGAATCTAAATCTACATTTTAAATTAGAATAAATCTCTTTTTGGAAAACAAACAATAATTGAAATGTAATTGTATAAAATATATAATATATAATAATTCGTTATATCTAATAATTATTAGAAGAATGTATTTAAATAAAAAATTATTATATCAATAACGAAGCTACGGTATTATATATTAATTGCTGAGGTGAATCGGAAGAATATTTTCCTCTACCAAAATGTTGTTTGAACTTAAAAATAACTAAGGAGGGGTTTTTAACGATCGTAATTAATGTTTTAATTAATAGTAATATTTTTCTCGGCGCTATGTTTCGATCAAATCTTTACACTTTTGAATAGCTATGTTTCTAGGGCATAGAACGTTTGCTTCGGATTTGAAACTTTATAAACGTTCCCGACTCGGGTTTGAATCATTGCAAGATGCCAAGCGCTATTCTATTGGAAGAAAAACAAGGTGGTTTTGTTTCGTCCTAGATTTAAAATTAAATGGCGAACAAAATTACTGAGAGAAGACTAGTTTCGACAGTGTCC